>CM063501.1:44610581-44630581 GCA_032207245.1 Pardosa pseudoannulata
AAATAGCTGTATCCATTAAATAAGTTTTAGTTCAAGGCATGTTATCTGAAGTGAAAGTTGGATTTCACTCCTTTTTAAGAAGAAAATCAGTTTCAATGGTCCGCAAAGCTTTTTGGGCCTTTTTGAGATGTAATTCATATTAAACCAAACTAATACATCAAATAAATTTTTTTTTTCGAAATGATCAGAAAATTTTCCTAAAACGTGAAAGTAGTACTTAAATACATCAGCTTCCTCTAAATAAGGTGTCACGAGCCAGTAATTGTGATACCTGATGCAATAAAAAATGTAAACATATATATATATATATATATATATATATATGTGTGTGTGTGTGTGTGTGTGTAAATATTTATATATATGTATATATATATTATATATATATTATATATATATATTTAAATACACATATATATATATATATATATATTATATACATATATATATATATATATATATATATATATATATATATATATATATATATATATATATATATATATATATATATATATATATATATATATATATATATATATATATACATATATATATATATATATATATATATATATATATATATATATATATATTATATATATATATATATATATATATATATATATATATATATATATTATATACATATATATATATATATATATATATATATATATATATATATATATATATATATATATATATATATATATATATATATATATATATATATATATATATATATATATATATATATATATATATATATATATATATATATATATATACATATATATATATATATATATATATATATATATATATATATATATATATATATATATATATATATATATATATATATATATATATATAAAGAGAGAGAGAATACAATTTGTATTACTTGTGGTTGCCGCAAGTAACACAAATTTTGATATAAAACTACTACTTTGCTATAATGAATGTATTTAAAATTTGGTTTCTAAATTAGAACGTACTCTATTTATCGTGTTCATATAAATACACACTTATGCAGAACTATAATTCAAAAATAGTATTTTTGGATTCATAGAAGTCCAAACTTTGAAGATGAATTTAAAATCTCGAGGTTGAATTTTGGAACAATTACAATAGTTCTTCTATACCACATTTACGAGAATAAAAACATGAAAAGAAAGCGTTTTATTGCCCTACCCTTAGAAAATAAATTTATTTTTTAGGTCTTTTCCCTTCTACCTTACTCAAACAGCCGTTGACACATTTCCCTTCCGCTCTGAAGTTGTAAACAAAGTCAATGAAAATCAGCAAGTACACAAAGCTGGCATCGAACCGTCTACCTTTAATTCTGGCAGACCTCCGGGAGTTAAATTAATCGCATTACCAAATCTAACCGGTTTATTCCCGTGAGCAAGTGAGTGTCAATAGGGAAAGAAGCGTATCTCTCACATCTCCACATAGATTTTCAGTTTGTGCCAGGGTAACGGCTCGTTAGGCAAGATAAATTAAGTTTGCTGAAACTTATCTAGTCGATAAACAACTCTTTTTGAAACGCGTCATAATTTCCAAGTCTTACACAAAGTAAATTGTGGAAAAGTGCTTCATTTATATTCTTAATAAATACTGATGTGAATAAAACAATAAGGGAAAGCTGAATTTACTTAGCCATATCTCTAAACATTAGGGGAATTTTTAGTATGTTTTTTAAGTAATCATTGAATATACTTTCCTAAAACCACGTCTATTTGCATGTAATTTAAAATAGTAAGTCATCAAAATTTCATATATGAATGGTAATCTACAATATATTAACTTCGAAGGAAAACAAATAAATAACAAAAAAAACCATAAAAATTTAAAATATTTACGGAGGTGGATATCGTAATCAGATTGTTACAGTTGCAGGAATAATTAGTATAACTATGTTTTATCTGAAACGCCATTGTTCAATTTAGATAATACTTCAAGTGTACTGCTGTTATGTTTTATGCGTCAAGGAAACCCGTGTTTTTTATTTTAAATACAAGTTTAACTTTTACGTGAATTCAAATTTCTATTAAGTGTATTTTTTGCTCATCCATTTTAATATTATCTTTATTTCTTTCTAATAGAAATTTAAAATTCATTCTAGAGTATTATGAAACAGATGAGAATGTTAAGAAATTGTATTTGCTGTAATTTCGGATAGATAAGACGCACTGCTGTTTACGACTTCAGTACTTATCTACAATGCTTGGAAGGACAATATTTCCCCAAGCGGGTCAGGTAATTCCAAGAGACTTATAAATTTATAAATTCAGATTTTATTGAAAACATTTAGTGAGAAAATCTATTTATCTATCTGCCTTTTCTCACCTGGTAGCAATCTTATAAACTTTGGATAGTGTTTAATACATTCATCATCACTTATGTTATTATTTAAGAACAGATTGGTTTGCAATATATTAAACGATTTTAAAAGGAATTTAATTTTAGAAATTTGAATTAAAAAGTTCAAAACAAATTTGTAATAAATCGTATATATAAGTTATAATTTTAATTCCAAATTTTACTGTCTCCTTATTACTTTATATAGGATTATTTGCAATTGAAAAAGTCATATGGGAATTCAGAATAATCAGATAATTTTGATGAATTGTTAAACAAGAAAAGAAAAGAGTGCAGTTTCTGGGTGTACTTTATTATTTCTGTTTTACAGGATATGAATTTTAATAAACTTAAATATGTGTTATGTGTGTGTGCGTATGCATATTTTATGATGCCTAGTTAATTATTTGGAGCAGTCCTATAATAGTAAGGTTCTCGCATTGGATTAAGGTGTGAATCTTCTAGGAATTCATATTTATAGGGTTAGTTATATACTATAGTGGACTCCGCTTAATGTGATCAGTTTGAGACACCATGATTTTGATAACAATAATCGATTGATAACAATAAACGATATTCATTAGTGTGAAATAAATTTACCCCCCCTTTAATTCACACGTATTAAATTTCAAAACAAAATGAAAAACGCACCCTATATTTATGTACTGTATATTATCCAGGGCTTCGAACCGTAATTTTTTTTGTTCCGGTTTTCGTTCCGGTTCAACTAAAAAATTAATATCGGTTCAGTTCCGGTTTTCGCTCCGCCAAAAATAACGGTTTTCGGTTCAGTTCCGGTTTTTGCTCCGCCAAAAATAACTGTTTTCGTTTCAGTTCCAAATGAATAATTTCATTTTATGTATATTCTTATTTGTACTAAAAATATAATTCTATCATAAACAAAAAATGTAATTCTATCAAAATTTAGAAGATTTTATTCTTTTTTTTAATTGGTACACTATGTGAATTGATACAAACAGCAGGCCTAATGAAATACTACTATTACGAAACATTTGAATCGCCGCCATTACCAAACACCCATTTGATGCGCAGAAGATTTGATAGATGCTTCATGCTACGTCACTTAGGGCCTCTCCTGTCTATTTACTCCTCCCTGATCTAAACAGTCTATACAAACATCCGTGGATGATCGCATGCTGAGATGTGAAAATTAAAATATAACTCGATATTTTTCTTAAAAAATCATCTATACTTCTAGTTTAATCAACTGAATTAAATATGTCTTCTACAAGTAGTTTCATGCGAAACTGAAACAGAAAAATACTAGTGAATATCAAAATAGGAAATCGAGAAGCAGTATACATGTAATGATAATTATAAAGTTGACGTTAAATTAGAAAATATTGATAAGTTGGTAACAGTAACAAAATGACTGAAAGATATATCGAACCGAAATAAACCGATATTTTTTTCGGTTCAGTTCCGGTTTTCGTTCCGACCAAAATAACGGTTTTTTCCGGTTTTCGGTTTTCGGTTCAGTTCCGGTTCGAAGCCCTGATATTATCCTTTGAAAAATAAGAATTGTATACATAATTAAAAAACTTCATCAATTGTTGACTGTCTACCATTTTTTCTAAGAAGCTCATTGATAAATGGTTCGTAATCATAACCAACCTCTCATAACGATTTAAAATTTCGATCTTTTGTTTTAATGTTAAATCATTTCGCTTTCTAGGTTCCGTATCGACAAGCTGTATGTAAGTGAGCAAGGCATAAAATGTGAATACCCTCCTTCTCAGTTCCGATAAGACTTGCTTTTTGCTTATCTGGCAACCATTGAACACCAGCAGGGTGTGCGTATTTCTGAAAAATTCCAGAAATGTGTAACACCCTACTTCTTTGTTCATTCACCATTTCCCTAGTTTGAAGAGGAGAATTCTCGGAAATTCAAACAACAGCAAAGGGAAAGAAAAAAATGAGTTCCTTCTGAATATATTGTGAGTATTCCTTTGCCAGTTAAAATGAGGTTCTAAAACTGATAACATTAACCGATGTAACGATCACATAAAGCGATAATTTTAACATACAAATGAATAGAGAAAATCAGGACCAAGTGATTTCGAAAACAGTAAACGATTGATAACATTAACTGCGATCACATTAAGCGCAGTCCACTGTATTTTATATGCAAGTGGCTAATAGTCCAAAACCAGCCCTGCCTTCAGGAGTAAGTTACATTTCAATATCTCAATTTCAAATTAGTTAATACGGCATACTTCTTAAATCTCATCTATATTTTCATCTTTTCCTGTTGCAGTGTCTCAATCACTCTTGGTAGGATGGCAGTGCAACAACCTTCCCCACCCCTTTAAGTTTCAACTGACTCCCCAAAATAATGGATCTGAACTAAGATCAGGCGTGACTGATCTAACCAAACGTGCTCATGTTCTTTCCAATCTACGTGTTAATCTCTTTTAAAGCTAATACTGAAAGAAATGTTTACATTATCTAATGGCAAATCTATTTTTGTATTATTAAACTGACTTCAATTATCCAGAGATGGTAGTTCGAATCGAAAACTACATAATTGGAAAGTCCATATAAACCGATGTTTGGTTAACCTAGGTACCTATTAAGATATAGTAATATATAGTTATTTCAGATAACCTCAAATTCTATGCATTAAAATAAAACGTTTAGATGTGTAAAACGATTGGGTTAATATATAAGTATCATAAGTTTAACTTTATTTGGTTAGAGAATAACGATAATCTTTTACGATAAAATGTTATTTGAGTTTTCCTTATATATCAGGTGATTTACATGTTATCGCTCACTTTCTTCTGCATAGATCTCAAATACTCAGTTTACAGGTATTTGGAATTCAGCATACTATGTTTATCTTTCAGAAAAATGTGAAACCATGTGATACATGCAGAACCAAATTATCACACGGTCATCTGAGTCTATACCCTGAGCACATAAATTTATGCAGAATGATTTTTTTATGATATATAAGTTCATAAGGATGAAATATAACATTTGTATTTGCAATTGCAATTTTTTTTCATTGGCATTTCCTTGTCTTGAGAAATTTATATAAACATTTCAAGTTAAAGGGATAATAAAATATAATGTTGTTGATATTTCGAACTTTTTTGCATCACATCAATAAATGTGTTTTTATTTATACTTGTTTTTGTGTTTTTTAAATCTAATTCAATAAATAGTTTTATTTTTTTTAAATAATCAAGAAAACTGAAACAAAATAATATTGCCTAACATAATAATAATTTCAAATACGTTTTCTAATTTTATGTTATAAACTTAATATGTGATTATTCAATTATCTCATTGTTATATATTGAAAATTTCGGAAAGGGGCACAAAAAATGGATTGTGCCTAGGCAAAAAAATATCTTACTAAGGCCCTGGATATATACCCAAAAGAAAACTTTATCCAGATTTATTGTTTCTTATAGTATTTATCTTGAAAATTTTATATTTTAGTTGCAAAAGAATGGAATTATTTTACCAGTTTGTTTCTATCACCGTTCTAAATAACTTTTAATAATTAAAAACTATTATTTATGACTGGGTTTTGACATAAAATACATAAGAAACAAATATAAGAAATTTTTATATGTATGGATTTTAAAGGATATAGTACATATCGAGACATAATAACTGCTTTAATTGGAATCATCATTAAATAAAAGTTTTAACCATTTGAGAATGAAATTTTAACAAATTCTTTCATAATGTTGTACTTTTAAAATATTTATTTAGTTTTGTCATTTCAAGTAGCATAAGTAATATATTTTAAATAGTAATATAAAAAATACTCCAAATGGAAAAACTCCCTTTTCGAAAGATAATTTTTTAAATAAATATATTAAAATCTAAATTTTATTATCAAATTTTTGTAAATGTATATTTTATTCTGTAAACTAAAATTTATTAATAATATTTTTATTTAATATAGTTAAAAATATTTAAAAAAATTTTTAATTAAAAACTGATCAGAAATTGAAATTTTAAAAAATAGAATTTATAATGCTATAAAATAAAATATATCGCTTGTATTAATGTAATCGAAGATCGCAAAATGTAGAAGATAATTATCTTCTATTTGATAAAAAAAATTTAATTTCTTACTTACATATTTCAAAAGTTATTCAGCGGGTAAATGAATTTCTATTTTTTCACTTGATGTAACTATGTTACGAATTTTTTTTTTTAAATGTAAGTTTAAAATATGTATGTGTAAATATGTATATAATGACTTTTATAAAGTAAAACCCTTATAATAGGCGAAGAAATGCTCTTACTCTAAACGCAGCAAAACATTTTATTTTCAATCAAAAATAAACTATTGTAATGAAAACTTTTCAGAACCAAAGGTAATATCGCTCTTAAATAAGACAGTTGAAGCCCAACATGTTTACACAGACGTATTTAAATTTTGAAATCTTCAACATACATCTTACTTTCTTGACAATGTTTTCACAATGATGTTTCTCTTTGACTCATACTATGTAATATTCTGCAGCTGTATCTAAATATTTCTTATACATACTAAATTTTGTCAAGGCATATTAAAAGCAGGAAATGCGTTGGTTATTCTGCTGCTTATCTTCCTCGGAACGTCATGTAGTTATTCTGCTTCAAAAAATTTTAAGGGTGGTCTCACTAAAGTCGTTTAATGGCTAACCGCAATTAAATCACGGCAACCACCAATGGTGGGACGCAATTCTCCGTTTAAACAGAGATTAATCGCGGTTAGCCGTTAAAGGATTTTGGTGAGACTGGCCCTTAAATTAATTTTATAGATTTAAAGTAATGACTTTTACATTTTTATTCCCTTGATGTACTCAAATAAAATAGAATTTGATGCGTCCAACAATACTAATTAACAAACATGGCGAATCTTAGGTCTGCTCGAACTGCGAACCCGCAACTTTTCATGTAGAAGGTCGTTGCTTATGCCTAATGAGCTACCGCAGATCGAACAATTATGTGCAAACTCAGAAAGAGGACGTTTTATTTAGGAATTTGGATTGTTATACAACATTTAGTTGTCTCAAAGATTGTCGTTTCTGTTATTTGTCGTAATATTTGAATCTATTTGACTCAAATATTGCCTAGCAAGGCATTCACTGTCCTACTTGAATATTGCTTTCAATGTCATTTTTTCTGGATTTACTGATTTGTGAATGCAATTGTGTAATGGGTATTGTTGAAACTTTGGGAGAATCGACGTCTTGAACATTGTAAACAAACTAGAATCGACACACGAGTAAAGCAGTGTAGTTATACAATTATATATGTACACGATGTACACCTTAAACAGCTCTTGACAAGTTATAGTCAGTCTACAATGGCACAGGAAATGAATGACGACCCAACTCGTCAATTTATACCAAGGAGTTTAAGATATATATCTGCTAAAGCTACAATTCATTTTCTTTACTGGAAGTTTAATTTATTTTAATTCATTCTCTTTTTTATAGCCATATGATTTCATCAGTTTTTTAATAACTTTTTTTACAAACGACTCCAAGTTTCATGATACGATAAACAGTATGACAAACAATTCATATACAACAGAAAAAGGACCGAAAGTAAACTACAGTGACATCTCCTAATTTTATTTCCGGATCACCTTCATTGACAAAGAAAACTCTGTTTTTTTTTTCTTCTTCATGACCGAGTATATCAACCAACCAAAATAGTTAGCGTTAGCGGGAGAACAGATATAACTCTGCTTCGTTCAAGCCTCAGCATGCTTATCTGGATTCCCTCCAGATCCAGAAGTCACCTGACGTTCCCGAACTGTGAAACTGTGTTTCTTTTGATTGTTGATAAACGGAAGCCAAATAGGTCACGGCTAATTGGAGGGTTGGATGTCTTTGCCACCGCCAGGTAAGGGGAAAGGTATCACTGGTCACGTTACTGAAGAATGATTGAATGATCTTTGAAGTGATCTCTTTCCCTGGAGGGGAGAATGGGGGTTTTGTACGGAGGCTGCTGATCGCTATACTTTTTTTTCTCCCTTTTAGCTTAGAAGAAAAAAAGAATTCGTTACAAAGCAAGAAACATTATTTGCCTTAGACACGATGTTCTTCGAACTTCTAGGTTAATGCTTGCATGGCACGTGTTTAAATTGCAAGGTCTACATAGAATGATTCAGCTCTAAAGGAATTACTGAGTTCTTTTAATTTATTCTGAATTTAAAAAGCTTAACTTTCAATACTTATGATGATATAATGGTTTATACCAGATAAGTGTAACTTGTGGACTGCGGGCCATTTGTGGAAATATGAATATTTTGCATTTTGACAATCTTCCTATAAAAATATGATTTTGTTTGGCACGTGTATTGGTAAAGAACAAATTAAGAGAAATACCGGGTGGCCATAATTAAACTGACAGTCCTCACAGTGTTCTGTAGCGCGAACTATTTGCGAGAATGACACCACATTTTGTAATAAGATTAAAAAAGACACAGGACGAAAGATTAAGCGAAAAAACAAATTAGTTCCAAAAGTCACCGCTAGTGGAATATTTGGTGCTGTGTTTTATAAAATAGAGTGTTAATAAATGCAAATAATAAGGAATAAAATTATCTTTTATTGTGCGCGCGCATTTTCTGATTTAGTTCAAGTGCAATATGGCAACACCTTTAAAAAAGAGTAAAATCTACATAAACACCGATAAAGTCTCGTGATTTGCAATATCACGTACGCTGAGCAGAAGAAGTTAATTTCTGTATTGATTTGCATTTGTTAAAACTTTATTTTCTATTACACAGCTCCAAATATTCTCCTAGAGGTGACTTTTGGAACTAATTTGTTTTTCACGGAATCCTTCGACCCCCGTCTTGTTTAATCTTCCTACAAAATGTGGCGTCATTCTCGCAAATAGTTCGCACTACAGAACACTGTGATCACTGTCAGTTTAATTATGGCCACCCGGTTTATGACTTTAAAAGTCATTTAATGCGCAGTTAAACACTTAATATCCTTTCATATAGTTTTTCTAAGTGATTAGACTGTTTTAAGCAACAGAGAAAATCGACCAAAATTAAAATGTATCTTAAAATATTTTTTTATTTAATCGAAAAAGACATTAAAATATTATAAAATTGTATATTGTTTTAGATATTCCTGATCTCGGACTGTTAAAATAAATGTTTCATCTCAAATATGTTTTATTTAATCTTTAGATACTGTGGATATGGTTTTTATAAGGAAGCAAAGATATAATATTCATCTACTTCCACCGAAAATGTCAATTTAAAGAAAGTGCTATCACGGGCAATATGCCATCATACGAAGTAGTTCTTCATTGTTAAAAAGTTACCCATCTCTGTTGTATATAATATGCAGTTAAAATAATTTATGTCAAAGATTAATAAAAAAGAAATGGATATTTTCTCACGTCCTGTTAACATTAAAATAAACTATAAATATAAAATTAAATATTCTAATTAAAAAGGCTGACGGCTGGCCGATTGGTTAGGGCGTTGGTCGCCGGTACCGGAGTTCGTGGGTTCGAATTCCACTATGACATGAATGTTCGTAGCCGTTCGAAATCCGCTTTAAGCTGTAGGTCCCGGTTTCATTAGCCCTCGTGCAGTAGTCCGTAGAGATCCAAAACAAATCAAATTTAATTATAAAGGATTATATTTCGGTTTAACACATAGTCACATTTTTTAAGACGCTATTATTATTAATTTACACACAACATTTTACTTATTGTAACTATTATTTCCTATAAATTCTGCATATAGTACCTATATTATACTGTCGACTGCCCACATACAAATTAAAATATTGCCTATTTTCCGCCATTTGTAAAAAGTTTTTGCTTTAAATTTTTAAATTAATTGCTATCAATTATTTGGTGAAAGTATCTTAATACAGCTCGGTATGGGGTAAGGGTATTTCTTTGTTTTTTTCCAACGTAGAAGGCGATACGCACATTATCCTAACGCCTTAACAAGGTTGTGAACCTGTTACACATTTAGCCTCACCCGAGAGGCACGTGTAGCTTAAGGTATACTACGTCCACGAGTAACATTACCCCCGCTGGGTCCTCGTAATTTAGAAGCAGGGACCAAGCAGAAGACCCCCAAGCTTGGCCTGCCACCCCCAGAGGTACCGTTTGAGAATTTGGAGAACATTATGACCACGAACATATTTCACACCCAGTCACCTTTAACGAACACGGTGTATCTTAGGCCGACTCCAGCCCCGAACCCGCAACCTTTCAGTTACCAGAACGCTGCCTTTACCGACTGAGCAACCGAGGCTCGGTAAGGATATTGTTTATTCAAAGTTTTTGTTACATTTAGCTCACTTTTAACAAAACATTTTAACACTTTTAACATTTTAGCTTCTTTTAACAAAAGAAGATTTGTTAAAAAACATTTGTACATTCAATTTACTCCAACAGGGCTCAAATAAGACTACAAAACTAATGTGCCGAGAAAAAACTAAGGTCTCAGCTCCGTTCACAAGAATTGTCTGTTCGTCGTTCCGACCGGGCATTAATCCTCTCTCTTCGCTAGGGGCCATGGTGGCATCCCTCGGTCAAGACTCCTCCACGTCGTTTTTCAAAAATGTTCTTTTCTAAGCTGGCAACTGGCATCGTCCTGAACCTTGAACCCTCTTAGGGGTGTCCGTCTTCGGCCGCCAAAACAAAAAAAATTGTAACAAGCTCGAATTATCTATTATTACAACCATCTTTAAATTTGGATAAGTTCTGTGTACCACCATGCTCCCAGCTAGGATCAACCCTCTCTGTATACTGACTGTGTAAAAATTACTAAAAAGAACATTATAGTTTTAATTAAGCATTTAAAAGTAATTCATTCAAATCGAGATGTACCGTATTTATGCGAATCTAATGCGCCATTGAATCTAATGCGTATACCATTTTAAAAATGTAATACGCATCAATGGTATGAGGAATTTATTGAATCTTATTTTATACAACAATGGATTTGTATATAAACTATCAACCAATGGTATAATAAGGTATAATAATTTTATTTAAATTTAGATACCATATTTTATACAACAATGGATTAATACATAAAGTAGCGTCCAGACAAAGCATTGATGGTGGATTGGAGAATCCACCGGAACGGAGTTCCAATACATTTCGGAGCCAGCAGTTTGCATCCTCTATACAATAATGTGTCAACAATAAATGTAACAGTAAATTTAGTCGAGAAATTCAGTATTCCATTGATACCATTTAAATTTGATTGACGTCATCGGCGAGCTGCCGACGCACTCAAATCTAATGCGCAAGCCAATTTTGAATACTACATTTGGCCAAAAACGATGCGCATTAGATTCCAGTAAATACGGTATAAGCCTTTAACCCTTTGAAGATCACGATTACAAATTCTTTGGTATTTAATGCATTTAGGTTATAAATTTTATCTATGAGCCTTATTATATTTGAAATATATGAAAAAAATACTTTTACATTCTTTTGGGGTGGGGCGTGATTTAGAGAGGGTGATTGAACTGTCAAACGGTCTCCTTGTATAGTGGGAAAATATTTTTTTCTTAAACTAATTAAATTTGTAGAGCAATGGATAATTACCCTTAAAATAATGTAGTTAATAAATAGCTAAACAATTTATAAGTAATGCTTTGGGTAAGTGTTTTCATAGGAGATCATGAAGAAAATCAAACTCCTGATTCTCCCAGAGTTCGATTCTTCCGTATAAAGCAAATTCAAAAAAGTATATTTCAAAGAGAAATAAATTAATTGTAGTGATACCAGCTATTTATAGTTTAAAGTGTCAAAAACAAAGAAACAATTAATGCGTTTAAAACAGAGAAAAGGTATTAACAGGTGGTTTCGCTGTGAGACCACTGTCCTTAACCCTTTAAAGTTCATGCTTAAAAATTCTTTGGAATTTAATGGAAATAACTTATAATGTTATCTATGAACCTTATAAATGTGAAATAAGTGAAAAAAAATTTCATTTCTTCAGGGGTTGTAGATGTGAGAGGTAGTTTAACTGTAAAACTCTTCCCTTGTATGGAGTAAGAATAATACTTCCCTAAAATTTAAACTATACTGGAAGAATAATTCATAATTACTATTAATAAGATGCAGTAAATAAATATATAAACAATTTGTAAGTATTGTCTTGTGTAAGCACTTTTATTTGGGATTATAAAAGACGAAAATAGAACTCTTGATCGTTTCAAGCAGGGCTTCGAACCGGAACTGAACCGAAAACTGGAAAAAACCGTTATTTTGGTCGAACGAAAACCGGAACTGAACCGAAAAAAATATCGGTTTATTTCGGTTCGATATATCTTTCAGTCATTTTGTTACTGTTACCAACTTATCAATATTTTCTAATTTAACGTCGACTTTATAATTATCATTACATGTATACTGCTTCTGATTTCCTATTTTGATATTTGTTGAAAGAGCGTTTTCAGGTTTGAAATTTATTCTCCGAGACAACAGAAGTAATCTCAGTGAAACCACGTTAGAAGATATATTAATAATTAGAGGCAATTTTCATATGTTAAATAAATATATATTTTTTACATATTATTGCAAGGCCAAGTGCACGATGTGAGAGTCAAACGACGAATGTGGGTAATCATGAACCTAGTTGTCAAATGCGATTTTGATAATGGATAACAATGCCAATGCTCGCCGCTCTTATCGTACCTGCTGTTTGTATCAATTCACATAGTGTACCAATTAAAAAAAGAATAAAATCTTCTAAATTTTGATAGAATTACATTTTTGTTTATGATAGAATTATATTTTTAGTACAAATAAGAATATACATAAAATGAAATTATTCATTTGGAACTGAAACGAAAACAGTTATTTTTGGCGGAGCGAAAACCGGAACTGAACCGATATTAATTTTTTAGTTGAACCGGAACGAAAAATTACGTTTCGAAGCCTTTTCAGCAAAACAGTTTAAAAAATGTATATTTGAAAGTAAAGTATAAATTGTGTGTAATGGTGATAATTGATAGTTTAAAAGTGTCAAAACGTAGAAAATCCTAAAAGTTCATATATCTTTAAAAAGAAGAGAAAAACAATTGTAACAGCTGGTTGTTACGAATTCCTTTAAAGGGTTAAAAAATAAGTATATATCCATTAACAATCTCCTCAACAATTTCATAACATTGAACTTTAATTACTTTAATTATTGAATATTATTTTTGTGTTTTCTGAGAAAGTTCGCTTAGTATTAGCAGAAAAACATCACAAAGTAGCCTTTTCCCTGATAGGTAGACTTGACAATTTGTACATCAACAACAATTCCAATTTAAAAGATACTTATTCAAATTTTAAATGTACCTTTTCAAGTATGAACAGTTGTTTTCAGTTTATTGCAGAAATAATATTTATTATCAAAAAGGTTTTTACAACAAACAAAATATACATACTTTTTATAAATTTTATAAATTGTCTTTCCAAGATGAATTTGATCCTACCTTTGTGAAAATATTACTTTTGATCTATACTACTTTTGAGATTCTGTCTTTGAAAATTTTGATCCATAAGCATCTTTGATCTTTTTAAATCTAATTAATTCAAATAGTATACTTCAGAAATAATGTGATACTAATCGAATGAGATGAAATTTTGGTATGAAATGTAAAAAATAAGTATTGCCATATTTTTATGAATTCTAGGAACAAATTATTGATTACAATGCTGTAGGATAGAAATAAATCAATAAAAAACACATCTATTAAAGTTCACTGAGGAAATGACGTTGACTGTATGTGGCAGATATGGAACAAAGTGAACAAATAGGTAATGTAAAATGTTTCATATGCAATGTAAAAAATTATAATTGCCATTTTCTTACGGATGTAAAAAATTAATTAAATTAGAATGGTATTGACTATTAAATCACTGAGTGTCAGATTTATGTGTCAATTGCAACACGGGGAATAAATATTTGATGTAGA
Organism: Pardosa pseudoannulata; assembly: GCA_032207245.1. NCBI lineage: Eukaryota > Metazoa > Arthropoda > Arachnida > Araneae > Lycosidae > Pardosa > Pardosa pseudoannulata. Next base: position 44,624,894 of record CM063501.1, read on the forward strand.
ATGTTTCATGTTTCATACGAAATGTAAAAAATAAGTATTGCCATTTTTTACGGATTTTAAGAGCAAATTATTGATTACAATGAGGTAGGATAAAAAAAAGGCAATAAAAAAAAAAACACATCTATTAAAGTTCTCCGAGGAAATAACATTGACTGTGTATGACAGATATGGAACAAAGTGAAGAAATAGGTAATGTAAAATGTTTCATATGCAATATAAAAAATTAGAATAGCCATTTTTTACGGATTCCATAAACAAATTAATTATTACAGGTCTGTAGGATAGTAACAATCTATAAAATTCACATCTATTAGAGCTCATTGAGTAAATGATATGGCTTTATGTGTCAGATATGCAACACGGTCAACAAAAATTTGATATAAAATGTTTCATATGGAATGTAAAAAATAAGTATTGCCATTTTTTATCGATTCTAGGAACAAATTATTGATTACAATGCTGTAGGATAAAAAAAAAACCAATAAAATACACATCTATTAAAGTTCACTGAGGAAATGACATTGCCTTTATGTGGCAGATATGCAACATGGTGAAAAAATGGTTAATACAAAATATTCCATGTTAAATCCTTTTAAAAAAATAATTATGATTTACTTATGGTTCATATTTCAGTGTTCTATTAAATAAGATTTAATCAGAGAACAGAATACAAGTTTCAGGAGGATGTCGATCACATGTTTCCAAGAATGGCACACACATCGAGCCGTATCGGAGGAGCAAAAAAAATTGTCTGGTGGAGTAAGTTTTTTGCTGTCAAGGCCAAGAGGTTTTACGATGCATGAGGGGGCGTTAGGAACATAAGGCGGGAAAATCCCTTTGACTTTGCAGAGTGTTTTTTCTTGCCCACCTTCAAAACAGAACCTCCAAGATTGCTCAAGAGGATCAAGAGGCGCTATTCACGTACGCCACCAAAAAAAGCATCTCAAAGAAGACAATCTAAACCAGGTTTCGCTCCTCTTTGCAAGACCAGAATAAACCTTTTTTAACCTTTGTCTCCATAAGAGCATTTATCAAATGGAGAAAAAAATCTTGCAAAGCATGTATAGTTTCGGGGCAATAAGAAAAAAAAAATAAGTAAATATAGTGGGTTTATTTGGAAGCTAAAGATCCATATGTGTCTTTGGAGAGATTATAGTGAAATGTGCAGCTGTTTCACAGGAAAGACGTGAGCAAACACTATCCCTTTTTACCATTGTAAGTATTATAAATAAAGTTCAAGTGTTGGGTTTATTCCTCTTAATTTTTTGTTACATAGATATATAATTAATTCCACAGTTTCACGCTCAAAGCAAGATTCCAAGAAACCTGATAAACACTGAAAACAATGCATTAGCAAAATCTAACTTTCTTTATTGGTCCAGAAATTATCCTTTAAGCAAGAGGTAGTTAAATAGTAAGGAATTAACTCTTTCGTGGGCCCTGGGAAGATTACTTCCCACTTATATGATTTTACAAAATACACCTGTGGGAAACGCAAAACCCATTGCAAAATATTGGCCTTGGTATTATAACGACGGGAAGACTGATTCTCACTTCAGTTTTGTGCTGTACCTGATAAACACTGAAAACACAAAATATTGGCCCCGTTCCTTAAAATCAATACATCTCACTTCCAACCTCAATATAAGTAACTTTTAAAAATGAATTCTCAATTTCATTCTTATCATTAACATATTTAAATCGAAATACTTGTATAATGCTTTTAAAATTTTAGAAAAATTTATGTTGGTCAGCGAAACTAATTTTTTTTTCGATTTTTGTCCTGTGACCGAAAAAGTGCCCATCCCTGCATTAGATAAATCGATGATGTCTAGACAGATCTTAGGCTAACTGAAGTCCATGGATAGAGAGCTATTGCGTCGAATAAAAAATAACTTTGAGACGGATTTCGCTTGTAACAGACTGTAGTTCTTAGAAACAAGAAGATCACACCAGACGAATGTAGTCTATGTTTTTATAGTTTCCAGTGTTTGTTAATATCCAATGCAATCATGTCGAAAGAGGCAATAACTCAGGATTCTGACACCGGCGAATATTTCAAAATAATCATTTATTATCATCCTGAAATCGGAGAGACTCTAGATGCGTCTTACATAGTCAAGAGTCACGATGCATCTGTTTTTGTTGTGCGAAATGCTGTCACTAAGAACCGATTATTGGGAGAGAGTCTAAACCAGAAGAAAACATAAAATGGAGTGTTGTTGTTGTTGTTGTCTTATGCCACTTGGTCAAACCAAGTGCGATTGAGCCGGAGACTACAGTTTTAAGGTAAAGGGGTGTGCCTTCCGTTTTTAACGAACACCACAAGGGTGAAAGTAAGACTTATTCTCAAGTGGGTTCTCGTAATTTTCAAGCAGGGACCAATCAGAAGACCAATAGGCGTGCCCTGCCACCCCCAGAGGTATTGATTGAGAACTTGGAAGATATTATGACCACGAACATATTTTAGTTGCCCGAGTCAACTTTAACCCTCTAGCTGCTCATCCCGCTATTTCAACGGGCAACTCAATTGTAGCAAAATTTTCTTATCCCGCGATTTTCGTAGGCATTTGCTTTTTTTCCTTTTTTTGAGGAGCTCATCCTATTTTTTCACATTTTAAACAGTGAAATAAATTATATATAGTATTAGACGTTTAATTATGTAATAAATAGAATTATAGGAGTAGAACTCTAGTTATATTAGATAATATAATATTATAATACTATATATTATAATTATAATAATATACTTATATAATTATATAACTATATTATGTATTTATTACATAATATAATTATAATATATAATATATAGTTATATATTATAATTATATTACATAATAAATAGAAATTAACTGTAATTTAACTGAAACTTATTTTTAAAAAAAATTCTCGTGATAACATTTGAATTTTTTTTTTCAGTTCAGTTTCTCACGATAAAAGTCTATAAAAAAATCTTTTCTAGAAGAAAAAGTACATATTCCAATTCTTAATATATAGAGATTTAAAATATACAAAAAAAATCACAATTTTGAATCGGTTTTGAATTAGTTGGTCTACAAATTGAGCAGTCAGAAGGTTAATGCACACGGCGGATCTTGGGGGAGGATCTTATCTCTGGCTCCAAACCCGCAATTCTCCAGTTACAAGAGCGTTGCCTTTGCCACTGAGCTACAGTGGCTCTAGACGTGTAAAATAGCTAGGATATACTGTTTTTTCCTAGAATGGTTGGGAGCACTACTGTCTATTTTTTCTACACAAGGATTGGTGAGACTGGGATTTACTGTTTTACCGACTCCGGACGGCTACGAATATCCATTCATTTAGTAAAAGTCGAATCCGGGAACACCGGTAACGAAAAGCAGTGTCTGCCCATTCGACCATCGTTCGGCAGTGGCTTTTCAGAAATGACATATGGTTTAGAACAAATGTAAGGAATGCCTTTCGTAGCAGTTATTATTTCCGATCCTAGGTTTGAGAAGTGTGTAAGGAATTTCAAAGAATCCCGTCTTTGATTTAATTTGGGTGGATGGGAAAATTTAGAGATTTAGAAAGATTTAGAAATATAGAACGTGAATGGGGTAAATTTTGAAGAACTTGAGGAGCAATAATTTTTTATATATTACTAGACCTAACGACAGAGCTTGTCTTGTTTTAACGCATGCTGTAAATCAAAAAAGTCTAAAGTGTTGTTAAATAAGTTTTACGTTGGACATTTTTCCTGGAAAAAAAAAGATTTAAAGCTTTAAAAAATACTTCCCACCAACGCAGTTACAGTTATCACAAACGTAATTAGATTAAATTAAAATCCCCCATTGCCTTTACGGAAATTTGACCCTGGGACTATTGCGATCCCATCGTGCTGACCATGGCGCCACAGATACGTTGACAGCGAAGGGTTTCAAGCGGCATTATAAGAATCTCAATAAGCATGCCATGTGTTATGTACATTATATGAATCTCAATAATCGCAACTCTGGATTTTTAATTAAAAAAACATTTTCTATGGGATCAAATTGTGAATCTAAACCATTCTCTAATCAACTTAATTACATACATAATATTTCATCAGAATCAGTCCAGCTGTTTAGGAGGACTTCTATTACAAACACATGGACAGAATTTTATATCTAAAGATGTTTATATCACTGCACTAACTGTAAGATAGCTAATATATATTAGACAGAGATAAAATTTCAACAGAAGATTGAATAAAATTCATTGATTAAAATAACACTTGCTTTGTTTGTTGTTTGTTTTACTTATTTACTATCCTGTGTAATATCAGCGGATTCTAAAATTAGTATAAACAAATAGCAATTTAAGACTAAACTAAGCTACGTCTAAGGCTCTTTTAGACTCTCGAATGTTAAGAATTTTTTTTTTTTAAACTTTGTATTCAAAGCGGTATTCAATAACTCCTTTTTATAAATTTTTCTGTTAGCTCAACTGATACCATGACAGTTAATGTATTGATGCATATTAGACAATGTAAAATAAATCCAACTCAAATTTTCGAATGAATTTAAAGTGACAAGGTATTCAATATACGAAATACAGGAAGTCTCTCAAAAAGGATATTTCTCTCGGATCCTATTCATTCATCTAAAACGAAATTGCTTCACTTGACATCTTGAAAAGGAATCCAGTAGTAAGAAAAGTGTATCGTTGTCATCGTATGAAAGTGCATTTAATATTTGCAATATCCAATAATTTTTTCACAAGATATATATATATAAATTGCATGAATAGCAGATATTATGTTTGAAGCATGTATCAGATTTTCAAGGAAATATTCAGAAGCATTTTATTCCTCGAAATTCATTCCTCCGCCTTACGAAGCTTTTAATATTTCTTATTATTGAAGGCAAATTCATTGGCGATGCATTCAGCCACACGAGCTGAAAAGCACAATGGGTAAATATTTCTTTTACAATCAATAACCACTTCATAAATAAAACCGTAAGAGCGATTCTCGGGCACGTACAAAAGCTTTAAAAAACTCATTCATGTGGCGCACAATGCACTGAAAGGATGGGCAGCCCCCTTGCAGAAAAAAATAAATAAAAAGTTATGAAATATAGTTTAACAAGAGAAAAATGGTGAACGCGGAAGCTGTTTGCACTGTTTACAATTGCCATCGTGGGGAGATTTCTTGTGTCACAAAGCACGCATAATGTAGAGTCCCAGAATCGGCTGTTATGTTACTAAAGAATCTTTTTTGTAACTTTTTTTGTGGAACTGGAGGGAGTGATTCTAGAAAAGGAGGGGAGAGATTTTCTAATAAAAAGCCCTTTGGCGGGCGTACTTTGCAGGTGTGAAATATTAGTTTTAAATCGCCAACTTGGAAATGCATTGTTATAACTCTATTTTTTATTTTTTATTGCTTAAATTTCATATGATATCTTCATGCGCTAAATCAAGATTATTTTGTTAACTCGAGCAAAAAACGTATATAATGCGAAATTGTAGAACTTTTTTTTTTTTTTTTTTTTTTGCATAGGAATGAAACATGAAATAAAAAGAAATGCAATGGTAAAATCATATAAAGCAAATTAAAAGTTGAGTCTGTTCATAGGTTTATAAAAATTAATACTATTTCACAATATTATAAATTTTATTTCTTATATATAGTACCTTTCTTTCTGTATATATATATATATACATATATATATATTTATATTTGTG
>CM063501.1:44635581-44678081 GCA_032207245.1 Pardosa pseudoannulata
TACTGGGAAATGGGTATTTTAAGCATTATTATTTTTCGCTAGTTATAATTCCAGCAAATGTTAACGATAACTGATAATTTTACTCTAAGGTCTAAAAAATATTCTATGAATTATTCAGTAGCAATTAATAATTCACAATTTTTTGAACTACTAATATTTTTACCACGAAATATATTTTACATTCAAGGTCTTCAAATTTCAAGCATATTGGTCGAAAACAAGATAAATTCATTTTGAAATTACACTGTTCCCTTAAGTGAACTAATTTGTAAGAGTTAAATCAAAACACTTAATGAACACCTTGCTTAGTTTGAAACTAAGGAGTTAAATTTGTGATTGCTTCTTTAAACCAATCTGTAAGTATTATTTTATATTTTTCAGGAAATTAAAAGAAACTTCATTGAAACTTTAATAAAAGAGCTCAATTACAATCTCACTAATTATGAATTCTCTGCGTAGCAGGCCTTTCCGTACGGCAAGAAGCTCAAGTGTTTTCAGTGCTCTGTTAGCATCAGGCATATCGCCCTGAATAGCATAGTATAACTAATGAGTTTTTTTTCATAGCAGAATCACAGAAACGTATAACGAGTTCACTTCGAAACATTCAAAGCAATATTTCACTAAAATGAAGAAATAAAAGGGAAACCCTTAGATTAGAAACATATTTTAGCTTAAACAGCACTTTAGCAGCATAATATGGCTGATAAATTCAATGTAACGTAGCCTTTGAACAAGGTGTAAGGTGGATTGGGAGTTCAAGGAAATGAAAAGAGATGGGAAGCCCTAACTTAAAAATAAATAATTTAAGAATATAAAATTTGTCAAATTGTTAGGGAAACGGTGCTTCTATAGCTTCCAGTAACGCTTTGCATCGTGTATCTTGGAAATGTGCAATACGTTTCAATTGATTATGTATGCATAAATGAGGCATAAATAATAAGATAAATTTTGTATCATATATTTTTGAAACATCTAAAATTTACTTCCTGGATGTGACTGAACAGTAGTGGGGCGCTAACTTTCCACATAGGAGTCTGTACGTGTAGCACTCGAAACCAAATCAAACCTGAAATTTATTCTGCAATATCACTAAACTGAGCCTGAAAAAAAGCAAGCCGAACGACGGCCGATTGGTTAGGGTGCTGGCCTTCGGTACCAGAGTTCGAGGATTCAAATCCCACTGTGGCATGGATGTTCGTTGCCGTTCGGAATCGGCTTTAAGTTGTAGATCCCGGTCTCATTAGCCTTCGTGTTGCAAAAAAAGTAGACCGTAGCACTTCAAGCCTGACAAAAGTAGATGTCAGTGAAACCCTTATTAACAAAGTTTAAAAGATATTTGGGTTAGACGATGACTGATTCGGTATGTCATTGTACGATGGTACCGGAGTTTCGCTGTTAGCATGTTTGCTCGTAGTCGGAATAGCTTTTAAATCTACGTTTTACAATTGTAGGATAAGAAATCTGCTCATAAATAATCTGATAAAACATAATAAGTCATATAAATCCTGATAATATTGTAATTATAAATATCATAGAAATTACATGTACCTTAAGGACGATCTTCTGACAAAGTTTGGTTTGATATAAATTTAGAGATGATTTGAGCTTTTATGTTTTTCTCTAATTAAAAACCTTTAGCATCAGAATTTTTTCAAGTTTATTTACATTGTTTTACAGACTTGCTGTCCTAAATTAACCGTGGTAGCTCAGTTGGTAAAGGCAGCGTTCTCGGAACTGAAGAGCTGCGGGTTCGGAACCCAAGCTGGCCTAAGATCCGCTATGTTCGTTAAAGGTGACTGGAGCACATAAAATAGGTTCGTGGTCACAATGTCCTCCAAGTTCTCAAGCAATACCTCTGAGAGTGGCAGGCCAAGCCTATGGATTTTCTACTTGGTCACTGCTTCAAAATTTCGAGGATATACTTGAGCATAAGTCGTACTTTCACCCTTCTGATGCTCGTTAACAAAACGAAAGGTGCACACCTTTGCCTTAATACGAGTAGCAGCGGGCTCAATTGTGCTTAATTTGACCAAATGACATAAGACTGTGTTAACAACTGTGTTAAAAAAATACACACTGCGGGATAAAACATTTTCATTAGCATATACCCTGTAACAAAAAACAGTTTAAGTCTTATAAGTAATATGAATATACTATATCAAATATTCTGATAGCATAGAACTGAAACTCTTTAACCAATAATTTCTTTCAATAATAGTCATGTAATTTCCTGTACCATAAAATGCAAGTAATTTACTTCTTTAGTACCATATGCACTAATTAATTTCTACTACCGAATAAAGACCAACTAAAGACACAACATCTTTGCTGCTCAAACTACTTTTTTAATCTGCGCTCAGTTTTTAATAAACGAGTGCCATGAAAAGACTTAATTAAAAATTCTACATGCTTTATCATCTTATCAGTTTCTGATGTCGTCTTGGCCACACATAATGCGCATTTTGTCTGACAATTAATGGTGATACTTTGACCTCAATTACCTCATAGAAATAAGGCAAACACTTAACCATTACAACGTGTGCAAACATTGTCTTCCTACGCTGCCGTTAACAGCTCTTGAAGAGCATTAACTTCTAATTTATAGAACGCTTTCGTTCTTATTTCTATCTCAAAAGGCCATAAAATCGCAAATAAACCCCCTTCTTTAATGAAAGGGCTAATCATAAGGCGACAGGCTTAGGTAGTAGCTAAAGAACCAGGAAGTGTTTCTCAACAACCTCGCAGAAGGTCGATTTTGGGAGCGCCAATTTGTCTACTCTCTCTTGGCATCATATCATTTAAAGAGTAATTGTTTTCGGTCGATGTTAAACTGTGACGTATGAGAGAGCGATGATGAAATATGCGTCCAAGGAAAACTTATTTTGCCTTGGCTGAGAAAACGAAATGGAATAATGTCTAGATCAAGGTTTCTCGAGATGAAAAGTTAATGGGAACATCGTATATTATATTATTTCGCTTAACTTCTCTCTGTCATTAAAAAGTCTGTCTTTAAAAAGATTCAGAGAACTCAATTTTTTTTCTTATAGCGCCAAGATTTATATATCATACCTTCTTAAGAATCAAGAGTTATTGATGTATCTCCTAGTTAACACTTAATGTAAAGTTAGTAATTTTACAGACGAGAATTTTCAAACACAGTATTACTAACATATAGTCCGTCGTATGACATAATTCAAAATAAATAACAATCTTGGTAAAATAGAATTTATAATACATTATTTTAAATTAAACAAATTTAATTAAAATGAAATAGTTTATGGGCTTAATTTAACTATATTCCATTTATCAGCTTTTTGAAAACATCTAACCAGGATTAAAAATTCAAATTTGTTTTTCCTCAAATTATGAAGCCGAAGTTTAATTCCAAAACGCAAAATTAGTTTCCCCAGTACTAATAACAAAACAGTACATCTCAACAGTACTAATAACAAAATTGCATCCACAAATCAGGAAAAGCACATTAAAAACAATATTAATACAGTGATCTTGCACAGGGAATGGCATACTAGGGAATATTTGAGACTAATAGACTCCAATATTATGATGAATCGAGAAATAAAATGTTTGAGTCTATTAAAACATCATTGCGTCTATATTGAGTTTTTAACAATTAAATTTCAAAATAAAACCCTCTCTTTCTCAGTTTCTTCGTAACAGTTGAACCAAATTAAATAGTATTCTACGGACGCATTAAATTTCGTTTTATTTATATCTCAAATGGTTAAGTTAGTTAATTAGTGAGAGGGAGAAAGCTCAAGAATAGTAAAGGTTGCTTTTAAGCTCATTGCAAACGGACCATGTTATTTTTACCTTTAGTTTGCCACGATTTCTGTCGCGGCGATCGGCATTATCTCCATATGGCTGAGTTAGAAGTGACTTACCCTACTGATTTTGTACAGTTCTCAATGAATTGTTGATTGTTGTTTACATCTATACTTTCTTTATAACTTTTACTTTGTTATCAATTATATATTGTAACTTTGTATTTATTTTTTTTATTATATGTAATTTTTGCAGATGGCTCTTCTCAGGGGATGTTTCAGTAGATCCAGCTTGGTTGCCTGGTTCTGTTTGCATTTCAAAATTATGGTTAGGAAAATTTGTTTAGGTACTGGGCTCGATTGCTGTTTCGGTGATTTGTCATTTCCTTGTGACTTCGGTTAGGACGGGAGTAAGAAGTGACTTATCTTTAGTATAAAGTTAATCCTGAACCACAGCTGCACAATATAGGTGATACACACCTTAAGCAATCACAATTCCCTCAGCTAAATTTCACACGGATCAATTAAAAAAACTGCATTTGAAACATAAAAATGCTTCTGTTTCAAATGCAGTTACTATACGCCAACTATATTAAAGCCTAATATACAGGATACAAGCAAATTATTACGTTACTAAGTACAGATAAATTCAAAATAAATAAAAATCCTAGTACAATAGAATTTATAATACATTATTTAAAACTAAACACATTTAATTAAAATGAAATAATTAATGGACTAAATTTAACAATATTCCCTTTATCAGCTCTTTGCAAACAACTAACCAGCATTAAAAATCCAAATTTGTTTTTCCTCACATTATGGAGCGGAAGTTTAATTCCGATATGCAAAATTAGTTTCCTAGTATACCATAGTTTAATTTAATCTCCCTTTCAATAAACTATTACAACATCTGATGCCATTATTTATTTATTGTACTAGAGTGTTCTTGGGAGACTCACTTAAGCCAAACGTTTGTTAATGAACTAGAATATAGCCCGTCATATGACGGGATCGTAAAAGTTTTAATTTTCCAGAATTGTAAAGTACATTATAAGGCAGGTAAAAAAAAAAGGTTTGTTTTGGGGCTGAGAATTATCTGGTACACTCATAATAATTTGTTTATCTTCATACTCCTCTAAAGTCTCCCGATACTGTGAATGCAGTTTAGAATCACGTTGAATTTATTTAGAAAGATAATTCAAAGTTTTCTTAGCTACGTCGAAATTATCGTTAAGTTCTTTTTGCCATAGTAACTAATAGAAGTAAAGGAATAAAACTATCATTTCCACTGCACCCTGGAGATAGATATAATTTGTTGTTAATACCGGTGATAAAATTTTCATTGCAACAAAAAATAATCGGTGATTAAATTTAAAATTATCACATATGGTTAAGATATAGTTATTGATATTATAGACGAATTATTGGATTATAAGATTTCAAACTCAATTACATGGGCATTAAATACTATTTTATAGTTTTGTAAGAGTAATTCATTTAATGATGAAATACAGAATCCCCTGTATAATAATAGCCTAAGTTATCTGTCCGTCTGTCCTCTAATTTATGAAGCAGTTGGAACTGGAATGGATAGAGGTATCCATATTGGATTCTTGATGAGTTACTATGCTCTTGATGGTTAGCAACGTTCGAAATTCGCCCTTCCCCCTTTTATAGCATTTAATGCCATTATTTCAATCCCTATTTTCTCTATTTATCCCTATTTATTTCTGGTTAAAAGCAGGCGATTTAATTTATCAATTTGTCACATAATAAATAGGTAAAAATAACATTTGTTGATAACATTATGACATCATTCCTTTAACCATCTCATTTAATCATTTCTTATTTTAAATTATTTAAATATAGTCTGCATTATTTTCATACGTTTTATCCCTGAACTTAGATATTACGTAAATAATTTTCTTTTATATTAGGCTTAAATAATAGATTAAGTACATATGCGATAATTTTAAATTTAATCATCGATTATTTTTTGTTGCAAGGAAAATTTTATCACCTGTATTAACAACAAATTGTATCTACTTCCAGGTTTTAGTGGAAATGATAAGTTTCATTTTCATTCCTTTACTTTCATTAATTACTGTGGCCAAAAAAATTGGAAAGAACTTAACGATAATTTCGACTTAGATAAGAAAGCTTTGAATTATCTTTCTAAATGAATTCAGCGTGATTCTGAACGGCATTCACAGTATCGGAATACTTCAGAGGAGTATGGCCGTACGATGGCCGATTGGTTCGGGCGGTGATCGTCGGTACCGGAGTTCGTGGGTTCGAATCCCACTATGGCATGGAGGTTCGGAATCGGCTTTAAGCAGTAGGTCCCGGTCTCATTAGCCCTCGTGTGCAAAACAGTAGACCGTAGCGCTCCAAACCAAACCAAACCAAATCAGAAGCGCATGAAGATAGAAAAATTATTGAGCGTGTACCAGATAATTCTCAGTCAAAAATCAAACCATTTTTTATCTGCCCTCATAGCGTACTTTACAACCCTGGAAAATTAAAAATTTTACTGATCCCGTCATTTGACGGGCTATATGCTTGTCTCAAATAATGTTCTTTAAATTGATTAAAAAAAACATGCTAATCATATGTCTAATGCCATCTCTACGCTACTTGGGTGTGTCTCTTAAAAGATGGATAATCTTCAGAGGAACATTCCTTCTTGACAAGTGTTTAACTCATCAGTTAAATAATGCCATGAACAAACAGTATGCCAACGGCAAGTACTCTGATAAAAAACGTGAGGAACTACCCACATCGCCGTAATAACAATTTAGTTTCCAAACCTTTAAATATAGCATGTCAAAGATACTTCTTCTGTTTGTAAACTTCTACAGACATAAATATTCTTTATCTCTTCCTTTCCATTTATATGCTTAATTGTTGTCATCAAGAAGGCACTATACTACAAACCAGGAAGAGATTTAAAAAAAATGCTTCATTGAAGGTCGTCTGACAGTTCTCTTACGTAGTATCTATTAGTATTTGTTCAGTGACAGCTGTTGCTATTGCAAGCATTCAGTCTGTAACCTGAAAACAGATAAATAACACTCGATTACGGTGCGATTATAAAAATCGCAGTCTAACCCTTTTGCAGTAACCCTCGTAAAATACGAACACACAAAAAATAAAAAAAAAGTTAGGGGTTATATTTGTCAAATTTTAAATATAGCATTCAAAGAATATGTTTGTACTTCTACAGACATATTCACTCTTCCTTTCCATTATATGCATTGTTTTAGAAGGCACTTACACTACAAACCCGAGAGATTTAAAAAAAAAATGCTTCATTGAAGGTGTTACATTCTCTAAATATATTAGTATTTGTAGTGACATTTGCTATTGCAAGCATTCAGTCTGTAACCTGAAAACAGATAAATAACACTCGATTACGGTGCGATTATAAAAATCGCAGTCTAACCCTTTTGCAGTAACCCTCGTAAAATACGAACACACAAAAAATAAAAAAAAAGTTAGGGGTTATATTTAGTAGGTATTTTGTCAAATTATCTCATCGAAAGAGATTTTTACAGAAGACATCCAGGGCCTGATTATCGCACGGGCACTTGTGTCACGTGCCCTGGGCACGAAAATTTTAGGAGGCACAAAAATTTAGTCCAATGTTTGAAAAACATATTAAGTGGGGGAAATTGCAAACTTACACTACCATCGTTAAGGTTTAATAAATTATTGTAAGAGGTATTTGTGTTTGTCATGAACTATATTGTTTCTTATTTACATTAATTTTACTGTTATTTACATGATAATTCCTTCAATAAACTTGGTGCTCTTTTTATCCTATGGGTTATTGCATATTTAACCCTCCGGTTGGAACACACCGATTAAAAAAAGTCTCCAAAATTGCTAAGTTTATTTAATAAAAAATATTTTTACTTCACCCTTTGTCGTAAATGGAATACAAAATCGTTACTCTCCTTTACTTCCGGTATAAATAGATATATAAATATATAATAAAATTTTAATACACATAAAGCTCTTTAACGAAAATATCAGAAATAATATTTAAAAGTGCAAATAAAAATATTCTTTAAGAAAACTATTTATATTTTTTTACGAAAGTTATCCAAGATATTTAAGTGGGGCAGTTAGAGATACATCTGCTACCGCAAACGAAATACTTCGAAATAGAGATTTACAAAGCCATGAAAACCTATCAGCGTCTTTGTTCCTCAAGGAGTAGAGTTGCATCCCTCAATAAATGTCAGTCAAAGAGGGATGCAGTTTCTAAACAATCGACCTGACCCTCCTACCTCAAACACTAGCAGAAATGTACATTATATCCATTTTCGGAACGTCTTTGGAGGTCGAAAATTGTACGTGACAACCGCTTTGAAGACATCCTCGGTTTGGCGGAATTGTACGTGCGAACCGCTTAGAGGGTTAAGCATATAAATGGAAAGGAAGAGATAAAGAATATTTAGTAGAAGTTTACAAACAGAGGAAGTATATTTGACATGCTATATTTAAAGGTTTGGAAACTAAATTATTATTACGGCGATGTGGATAGTTCCTAACTTTTTTGTATATACTTATGTCTTCGCATTTTACGAGTCTTATTGCAAAAGGGTTAGTCTGCAATTTTTTTAACCGCATCGTATTCGAGTGGTATTTATCTGTTTTCAGGTTACAGACGGCATGCTTGCAATAGCAACAGCTGTCACTGAACAAATACCAATAGATACTACGTAAGAGAATTGCTAGACATGGAATCCGACCTTCAATGAAGCATTTTTTTTTATCTCTTCCTGGTTTGTAGTGTAGTGCCTTCTAACTGACAACAATTAAGCATATAAATGGAAAGGAAGAAATAAAGAATATTTATGTCTATAGAAGTTTACAAACAGAGGAAGTATCTTTGACATGCTATATTTAAAGGTTTGGAAACTAAATTGTTATTACGGCGATGTGGGTAGTTCCTCACGTATTTATAAGACAGATTATTAGCAACGTACCACTGTAAACATTTAAATCATCTCATCAATTTAAATTATTTTTAATTTTATTATTATTTATTTTTTGCACCACAGAGCTTGTGAGTGTGACAAGGTAAAAATTAAAAAAGTGGATCACTCTAGGTCTTTAAAAGTCCTTAATTTTTAGCATGGCTAAACAGAGATAATAATGATTACGTAAAATGAAAATTTGGTGTTTTTGATTTTGAATATTACTTTAAAGCTAATTTCTTAAATCTGTTTGCTAATTCAATGTTATAATTTTTATATGACTGTAATTATGATAATAACTTGTCTCTATAAATTTGCATGGGGATGGAGGGCACAAAAATTGGATTGTACCCTGGGCATAAAAGTATCTTAGTCGGACCCTCCTTACATCTAACTACATTCATTTCGTTCTTTGAAATGCATGCAGTTTACACGAAAATTTTAGGAGGCACAAAAATTTAGTCCAATGTTTGAAAAACATATTAAGTGGGGGAAATTGCAAACTTACACTACCATCGTTAAGGTTTAATAAATTATTGTAAGAGGTATTTGTGTTTGTCATGAACTATATTGTTTCTTATTTACATTAATTTTACTGTTATTTACATGATAATTCCTTCAATAAACTTGGTGCTCTTTTTATCCTATGGGTTATTGCATATTTATAAGACAGATTATTAGCAACGTACCACTATAAACCATTAAATCAACTCATCAATTTAAATTATTTTTAATTCTATTATTATTTATTTTTTGCACCACAGAGCTCGTGACAAGGTAAAAATTAAAAAAGTGGATCACTCTAGGTCTTTAAAAGTCCTTAATTTTTAGCATGGCTAAACAGAGATAATAATGATTACGTAAAATGAAAATTTGGTGTTTTTGATTTTGAATATTACTTTAAAGCTAATTTCTTAAATCTGTTTGCTAATTCAATGTTATAATTTTTATATGACTGTAATTATGATAATAACTTGTCGCTATAAATTTGCATGGGGGTGGAGGGCACAAAAATTGGATATTGCCCTTGGCACAAAAGTATCTTAGTCGGACCCTTCTTACATCTAACTACATTCATTTCGTTCTTTGAAATGCATGCAGTTTCCATTAACGTGAGACAACTATGATAGATATGACTGTATCATTTTTATTTCATATTTGGTCTTTAATAAAAAAAAAATATTTTTGGATAACAATAAGGCACATTGGTTTCTGTTCAAGCCATGATATGCTAATCATATGTCAATATAACATCACATGTCAATATAACGCAATATAGCAATATACCATAATGGGAAGGTTTTGTCAAATATTAAAAAATGGTGGCTAAGGACCAAATTATTTTTTTCATCTTTCAATTGAAAATTAAAAAACTAACGGGCATTGTAAATCAATGGTTTCATTATTTATTTTATTATTTATAAATCTCATTCATCGTTTATATCGAAAATAATTTCTCTATTGACCTTTCAATAAAATATTTGTTTTGAAGAAATTCCATTCATTTTTTGGTAGTATAAAACTATACAAATAATATGAGGTAGTATAGATATAGGCAGAACTTATAGGTGGTATCTTCGTAATCAGAATTATCATATTCAAGTTTCAGAATTTAAAAAAAAAGGTCCTCAAAACACTTGTATGATGATTAACTGTTAGAATTCTACAGTCCAGAATTAATATCTCTTTCTTTGCATCGTTGTAATGAACAGATAATCGAAAATAATTTCTCTATTAACAATTTAATAAAATATTTGTTTTGATAAAAAATTCCATTCATTTTTTTCATTAATATAAAACTATACACATAATATGGGGTACTATTGATATAGGCAGAACTTATAGGTGGTCTCTTAATAATCAGAATTATCATATTCAAGTTTCAGAATTTAAAAAAAAAGGTCCTCAAAACACTTGTATGATGATTAACTGTTAAAATTCTACAGTCCAGAATTAATATCTCTTTCTTTGAATCGTTGTAATGAACAGATATTCGAAAATAATTTTTCTATTAACAATTTAATAAAATATTTGTTTAAAGAAATTCCATTCATTTTTTGATAGTATGAAACTATATAAATAATATGAGGTAGTATAGATATAGGCAGAACTTATAGGTGGTATCTTCGTAATCAGAATTATCATATTCAAGTTTCAGAATTTAAAAAAAAAGGTCCTCAAAACACTTGTATGATGATTAACTGTTAGAATTCTACAGTCCAGAATTAATATCTCTTTCTTTGCATCGTTGTAATAATGAACAGATATTCGAAAATAATTTTTCTATTAACAATTTAATAAAATATTTGTTTAAAGAAATTCCATTCATTTTTTGATAGTATGAAACTATATAAATAATATGAGGTACTATAGATATAGACAGAACTTATAGGTGGTCTCTACGTAATCAGAATTATCATATTCAAGTTTCAGAATTTAAAAAAATGTCCTCAAAACACTTGTATGATGATTAACTATTAGAATTCTACAGTCCAGAATTAATATCTCTTTCTTTGCATCGTTGTAATAATGAACAGATAATCCAAAATAATTTCTCTATTAACAATTTAATAAAATATTTGTTTTGAAGAAATTCCATTCATTTTCTGATCGTATAAAACTACGCAAATAATATGAGGTACTATAGATATAAGCAGAACTTATAGATGGTCTCTTCATAATCAGAATTATCATATTCAAGTTTCAGAATATAAAAAAAGGTCCTCAAGACATTTGTATGATGATTAACAGTTATCAGTCTACAGTCCAGAATTAATATCTCTTTCTTTGCATTGTTGTAATGAACAGATAAACGAATATAATTTATCTATTACCAATTTAATAAAATATTTATTTTGATGAAATTCCATTCATTTTTTAGTAGTATAAAACTATACAAATAATATGAGGTACTATAGATATAGGCAAAACTTATAGGTGGTCGCTTCGTAATCAGAATTATCATATTCAAGTTTCAGAATTTTAAAAAAACGTCCTCAAGACACTTGTATGATGATTAACTGTTAGCATTCTACAGTCCAGAATTAATATCTCTTTCTTTGCATCGTTGTAATGAACAGATAATCGAAAATAATTTCTCTATTAACAATTTAATAAAATATTTGTTTTGATAAAAAATTCCATTCATTTTTTTCATTAATATAAAACTATACACATAATATGAGGTACTAGTGATATAGGTAGAACTTATAGGTGGTCTCTTAATAATCAGAATTATATATTCAAGTTTCCGAATTTAAAAAAATGTCCTCAAAACACTTGTATGATGATTAACAGTTATCAGTCTACAGTCCAGAATTAATATCTCTTTCTTTGCATTGTTGTAATGAACATATAAACGAATATAATTTATCTATTAACAATTTAATAAAATATTTATTTTGATGAAATTCCATTCATTTTTTAGTAGTATAAAACTATACAAGTAATATGAGATACTATAAATATAGGCAGACTTATAGGTGGTCGCTTCGTAATCAGAATTATCATATTCAAGTTTCAGAATTTTAAAAAAATGTCCTCAAGACACTTGTATGATGATTAACAGTTAGCAGTCTACAGTCCAGAATTAATATCTCTTTCTTTGCATCGTTGTAACAAACAGATCTTAAGTGCATCCTTAGAGTTTTACATAGATAAAACGTTCTTTTCCTGGTTCTATATCTATCTTACACGTTCTTGAGTTCACGAACATAGCTTGGCTAAAATCCAGACTGACGCCCTTCTCGTTAAAATGTCATTCACTAGCTACGAAAAGCGAATAAAAAAAAGGTAATTTTTCAAAACGTTTGACACTGCTGAAGGTTTTTTCTACTTGGAAAAAATGTATTTCAGGCTAAAATATTTCTAAAACCACAGGTTAATGGCACTGTTAAAACACTGTTAGAATATACCGATGAAAGTCTGTGAATAGCGTAAAAGATTTTTGCGTATTTATATCATCTAAAGTTAACTGAGAAAAAAACTAGTTTTGTGTGATTCTTACGTTTTTCATTTTCAATGCCAGATAGTTAAAATTTTGGAAAAAATCGATTTCAGGCTAAAATTTCATTCAATGGATTTCAGGCTTAAATTTCAGAAAAAAATGTATTTCAGGCTAAAATATTTCTAAAACCACAGGTTAACGGCACTGTTAAAACACTGTTTGAATATACCGATGAAAGTCTGTGAATAGCGTAAAAGATTTTTGCGTATTTATATCATCTAAAATTAACTGAGAAAAAAACTAGTTTTGTGTGATTCTTACGTTTTTCATTTTCAATGCCAGATAGTTAAATTTTTGGAAAAAATGGATTTTAGGCTCAAATTTCATTCAATGGATTTCAGGCATAAATTTCAGGAAAAAAATGTATTTCAGGCTAAAATATTTCTAAAACCACAGGTTAACGGCACTGTTAAAACACTGTTAGAATATACCGATGAAAGTCTGTGAATAGCGTAAAAGATTTTGTGTATTTATATCATCTAAAATTAACTGAGAAAAAAACTAGTTTTGTGTGATTCTTACGTTTTTCATTTTCAATGCCAGATATTTAAATTTTTGATCAGAGTTATATGTATTCAGATTAAACAGTGTTGGAATGCTTTATACGTTTTAGTCTTATATATTAAGGGTTTAATCTTTGCTAAACTTCTAAAGAGATAAAATTTATTTTATGATGATTTAATGAGAGAAAATCAATTGTATTATAAATACCGATGAATTTGTTGAAAAATGTAAAATAGAAAAAATTATTTAAAAAAAAAAACGTTTTTGTATATTTAAACCTTTATATTTAATTGGTGATAAAAACTAATTTGTTATGTTCCTTACATTTTTCATTTTTTCATCGAATAATTAACACTTTCCTCGAAATTGCATGTACTCGGATTAAATTGTGCATCCACTAAAAAATATGTTTTTTGTTTACAAAAATCTAATGGTTGTTATTTATATATTTCTATTTATATATTTGTTTATATATTTCAATATAAAATACGAAAAGTTAATATATAGATATAATATATAATATATAGTTACAAATATTAAATAAGTAAAAGTTAATATATAATATATAGATAAAAAATTAAATAATTTTCTATCTATTGAGATTTAACTGAATAACTAAATTTACGCGCAGAACGCCCGCTCCCGGTACAATTCCACTGTGAATTGTACCCACACACAATGTGTTAAGTCATAAGTAAACTTCATAATTTTCATTCATTGTGTGTTTTTACGTAATTTTAAAACTATACTACTTGGAATGACAAAACAAAATAATGTTTAAAGCTGAAGTATTACTAAAAAATTTTAAAAAACGATTCTGAATGAAGTAGAAAAAATTTTACTTTATAATAAATCAAAAAAAGTATCTTATAATGAAAATTTTTTAATCTGGATAGATTCTATATCCTCTCAAATCACTTTCTCGAAGTAATGTATATATAAGCATCTAGACATAAGTAATGTATATATAAGCATCTAGACATAATGTATATATAAGCAGCTATACATAAAGTCAAAAAGTAAACCAATACAAGTCCAATCTTAAAACGAGACGTTTGGATTAGCGACGAACCAGCCATTAAAAAAATATAGGCTAATGGCATGAAATTGTATACAAAATATATATGGTAAAAGAATTCGACGAACTCAGTTTTTTTTCGACATGAAAGATTTGCCGACGGTTGAAGTGAAACTAATACATCCAAAATGTAAAACATGTTCAGCCTTAGTAATGTCGTGCTAAAATATTTCATTACATAATTTTAATGTATCACATGGTGTCCGTTCATGGTGTCACTTCATTCAGTTTGAGAAACTCCCAACCTCGGAAATGACTACCGTATGAAATGAAAATCCTTATTAAAATCCATTTATGATATTAAATGACATATTATTCGTTAACCAAATATGTGGCACAAATATTTTAGCATTGATTTACAGTAACTTCCGTAACATGGAGTGCTAGTTCTTGGCATCTCTAATAAAATAAGTTCGGTGAATTTCCTTATAGTGACATATATCTAAACATTGAAAAGCGTATTTTGTTTATAATGCAACATTCAGATAACAGTTAAAATTTATTATTTTTGTAAAATCTAAAATCTGGAATTTTAAAACATTCTACAGTGGACTCGGCTTAATGTGATCGCGGTTAATGTTATCAATCGCTTATTGTTATCAAAATCCTTGGTCCCGATTTTCTCTATCCATTTGTATGTTAAAATTATCGCTTTATGTGATCGTTACATCGGTTAATGGGATCAGTTTTCGAACCTCATTTTAACTGGGAAAGATATATTCACAATATATTCAGAAGGAACTCATTCTTTTCTTTTCCTTAGCTGTTGTTTGAATTTCCGAGAATTCTCCTCTTCAACCTAGGGAAATGGGGAATGAACAAAGGAGTGGGGTGTTACACGTTCTTGGTATTTTTCACCCTGCTAGTGGTCAATAGTTGTCAGATAAGCAGAAGGCAACACATGATTATCGAAACTGAGAAGGATCTTATTCACATTTTATGCCTTGCTCGCTTGCATGCAGCTTGTCGATATGGAAACCAGAAAGCGAAATGATTTAAGATTAGAACAAAAGATCGAAAGGGGTGGGGAAGGTAGTAGCACTGCCACCCTAGCAAGCCACCCTGACAACCTACCAAGAGTGATTGCAATACTGCTAGAGGAAAAGATGGAAATAGAGATTTAAGAAGTATACCATATTAACTAATTTGAAATTGAGATACTAAAATGTAACTTACTCCTGAAGGCAGGACAGGTTTTGGACTATTAGCCACTTGCATACAAAATACAGTGGACTTCGCTTAATGTGATCGCTGTTAATGTTATCAATCGCTTATTGTTATCGAAATCACTTGGTCCCGATTTTCTCTATTCATTTGTATGTTAAAATTATCGCTTTATGTGATCGTTACATCGGTTAATGGGATCAGTTTTCAAACCCCATTTTAACTGGCAAAGGAACTCATTCTTTTCTTTCAGTTCGCTGTTGTTTTAATTTCCGTGAATTCTCCTCTTCAAATTAGGGAAATGGTGAATGAACAAAGAAGTGGGGTATTACACGTTCCTGGAATGTTTCAGAAATACGCACACCCTGCTGGTGGTCAATGGTTGCCAAATAAGCAAAAGGCAATTCTTATCGGAACTGAGAAGGAGCGCATTCACATTTTATGCCTTGCTCGCTTACATGCAGCTTGTCGATATGGAAGCCAGAAAGCGAAATGATTTAAGATTAGAACAAAAGATCGAAATTTTAAATCGTTATGACAGGTTGATCATGATTACGAACAAGTTATCAATGAACTTCTTAGTTGTGGTCAATGGTTGCAAAATAAGCAAAAGGCAATTCTTATCGGAACTGAGAAGGAGCGCATTCACATTTTATGCCTTGCTCGCTTACATGCAGCTTGTCGATATGGAAGCCAGAAAGCGAAATGATTTAAGATTAGAACAAAAGATCGAAATTTTAAATCGTTATGACAGGTTGATCATGATTACGAACAAGTTATCAATGAACTTCTTAGTTGTGGTCAATGGTTGCAAAATAAGCAAAAGGCAATTCTTATCGGAACTGAGAAGGAGCGCATTCACATTTTATGCTTTGTTTGCTTACATGCAGCTTGTCGATATGGAAGCCAGAAAGCGAAATGATTTAAGATTAGAACAAAAGATCGAAATTTCAAATCGTTATGACAGGTTGATCATGATTACGAACAAGTTATCAATGAACTTCTTAGTTGTGGTCAATGGTTGCAAAATAAGCAAAAGGCAATTCTTATCGGAACTGAGAAGGAGCGCATTCACATTTTATGCTTTGCTTGCTTGCATGCAAATTATCTATATGGAATCCAGAAAGCGAAATTATTTAAGATTAGAACAAAAGATCGAAATTTTAAATCGTTATGACAGGTTGATCATGATTACGAACAAGTTATCAATGAACTTCTTAGTTGTGGTCAATGGTTGCAAAATAAGCAAAAGGCAATTCTTATCGGAACTGAGAAGGAGCGCATTCACATTTTATGCTTTGCTCACTTGCATGCAAATTATCTATATGGAATCCAGAAAGCGAAATTATTTAACGTTAAAACAAAAGATCGAAATTTTAAATCGTTATGACAGGTTGATTATGATTACTAACAAATTATCAATGAACTTCTTAGAAAAAAATTTGGACAGTCAACAAGTGATCAATATTTTTAATTATGTATACAATTCTTATGTTTTAAAGAATAATATACACTACATAAATATAAGGTGTGTGTTTTCATTTTGCTTTGAAATTTAGTACGTGTTAATTAAAAGGGGTAAATTTATCTAATTTTGCATATCGTTTATTGTTATCAATCGGCTATTATTATCAAAATCACGGTATCCCAAACTGATCACAGTAACAGAGTCCACTGTAGTAATAAAAATTATTTTGAAATTAGTAATTTTTTTCGCTTATATATGTGCGTGTTATCTTGTTTAGCAATTAGAAATTTCTTTTGCTTATATGTATGTATATGTGTATATATTTGTATACGAGGAGTATATTAAATCATATCACAAATTTACAGGGATGTTAGTACTCATCAAGACAAACGAAATCTGCTATAGAACATGTATCGCTAATGGCTTTAATGGGTGAATATAGCAAAATGCGTCTGCAAATATACAAAGGGAAAAGAAAAAAAGCAGAGAAATTAACCATCTCGCTGAACACGTGCAAAATAACTCGTGGTGTCTGGAATTCAAAAAATGCTACAACAATTGTTGAAAGTACCAGAGGCTAACATTATTGCATAGAATATGCGATTTCATTCATAGGAGTGTTTCTAAAGTTTAAAAAAACTTAAAACAAATAAAATTAAACAATTAAAATTAACAAAATTTAAAAAAAAATTTTCCTCTGTGTTTTTTCTGAAATTCAATGCATTAAAATCGGTAAGGCCTTTTTGTGTTAAAAGTGCATGTGTTACATTCTTAAGGTTTATATAAGTATTTATATATATATATATATATATATATATATATATATATATATATATATATGTATGTGTGACAAATAAATTTTAAAAAAACTGTTCCTCTGTGTTTTCCTGAAATTCAGTGCATTAAAATTGGTAAGGCCTTTTTTTGTATTAAAAGTGCATGTGTTAAATTATTAAGGTTTATATGTGTATATATGTGTGTCAAATAAAATTTAAAAAAAAACTTTTCCTCTGTGTTTTTCCTTAAATTTAGTACATTAAAATCGGTAAGACCTTTTTTGTATTAAAAGTAAACGTGTTAAATTCTTAGGGTTTATATATGTATATATGTGTGTGACCAATATAATTAATAAAACTTTTAATCTGTGTTTTTCCTGGAATTCAGTGCATTAAAATCGGTAAGGCGATATTTGTATTAAAAGTACATGTGTTAAATACTTAGGGATTATATATATATATATATATATATATATATATATATATATATATATATATATATATATATATATATATATATATATGTATATGTGTGTGTGTATGTGACCAATATAATTAAAAAAAACTTTTCCTCTGTGTTTTTCCTGAAATTCAATGCATTAAATCGGTATGGCCTTTTTTTATTTATATATATATATATATATATATATATATATATTATATATATATATATGTGTGTGTGTGTGTGTGTGTGTGTGTGTGTGTGTTAGTTAAAAATTCTAGCTTGGGAAATGAAAGCTAGATAGGCTCACACAGCCAAAAGAAACATGAAAGTATTTTCGTAAATATAAATGTTAATTTAATAATATTAAAATTACTAGAAAATATAATTATAAATTTCAAGTAATTCATTTAATTCCAGGACACTACTTCTACTTCCACTTCATTTTTTACATGATTTCTCTGAGAAGGACGTATGGGGGATAATGAAATATAATATGTGTATAAATAAACAGTACCAAACAATAAGAGATAAATCTATCTTTATTACAAAATATATATACTTTCAGATATAGAATTTTTTAAATCACTCCAATATTACAGAATTTTCATAAATTTTTTAATTAAATCAATTTTTTTTCGCCAAACCTTAATTGTAGGTGGTAAGATCACAGTATGAACAAAATCTGCAAATAGTATCCATAACTAAAACATTTTATATACTTAAAAAGTACATAATAAGAAATAATAAACAGATGCCAAACTAAAGCAATTAGAAATATAAGTATGCAATTTGCTGATACTGAAAAACTGTTTCAATTGTTTAAACTTCATTTCGTTTAAAATAAACCACCAGTACTTTACATAAAATGTTTCAGACATACAGAACTATGTACATAATTACTGCGACTTTCAGAAACAGATATTACAGAAACACACAAAATCACCTTGAGTACATGAAATGAATATATAACACGCAACAGAAAAATACAACCAGTAATTTTACTTCATTCATAACATATATAAACAAAATCATTTTAAGAGGATAGCGGTTGCTACAAGACGTTTATGCAAATTATTAACTTAAGAAGTTATGGGACTTTCTGCACATATACATTAAAAAAATTACATTGATATAGGTTTTAAAAATCAGCTGCATTTTAATTCAGTTTTAAAATTTTTTGTTAGTTTATAAGCAGTTTCTTAAACTTTAATTTTCAATTTTTTTTCTTCATTGTTTCCATTTCAATTTTTTCTCCGTATTAGTAGTTAAAAATATAATTTGAATATATATTTAAGTATTATATTGTTATTTTGCATGTGTATATATATATATATATATATATATATATATATATGTATGTATATATATATGTATATATGTATATATATATATATGTATATATATATATATATATATATATATATGTATATATATATGTATATATATATATATATATATATGTATATATATGTATATATATATATATATATATATATATATATATATATATATATATATATATATACATATATACATATATATATATATTATTTTACTAAGTAGTTAATTCATGACAAATATTTTTATGTCTGTATGTTTCATTTTTTCATGAAAAGATTGTGACTTTTCTATACCTAAATTTAGTTTTAATGATATTTGTTGAATCAAAACTTAAGATGGATGTATTGATTTACTTTTAATTAATATTAATAGTATTTGTATAAATTTTTCACACTTTCCCGCATAATTAAGTCGTAGAACGCATTTTAAATATTAACAAACCTTTAAAAAAATTAAAAATAAAAAATTATTTAATTTAAATAAAATATTTTAATAGCAGTTAATTTTTGCTATGTTTTAACATACATGTGTACAAAGTTTTATAACTATGATTAAAATATACGTTTCGTAATGTCCAACATCTCATAAAACTTTACATCGATATTCAATAAAATAATTTCCAAATTATCATTAGTTTAATTGATATCATAACTAATATCTTTAGAACCAAATATTGGGATTTACATAAATTATTTACTGGATTTATTACATAAATTATTTATTATATATTGGAAGGCGGAAAATGTTTCATCTTTTCTATTTTCAGTTAACGAAAACAGTAAAATTTTTATTTTAGAAATAACACTAAAAGGAAAAAATGTTGCACCAATTTGCCATGAATATTAAATTTGGTAAAGGCCAAATATAAAAAAATATAGGTGAATCGCGGGCAACACAGATAAAAATAGAGTTTTAAAAGACATGGAAAAGTTTGATTCACTATACTAACAGTACAGATAATGGGGTGAGTCTAAAACTCTAATTTTTGAAGAATGCAGTTACGCAAATAATCCGAAAATTTTGAACATCGATATTTACAGGTTTATGTATTTGAAAGATCACAAATTAAACGTGTATTAACAACCCCGTAATCGTCGCACAAGTCTCAAGCTGGCCAATTCGAATAAATATTGTCATTGCCACATTTTACACGGACAAAAAAAAAAATGCACGAAGATTCTAATTTTTATCTAACCCATATTATTTTTATCAGGGAAACTAAGCATAATTCTAAAGATGTAGAATTTTATCCATATATGGATAAAATTGGGAGAATATAAAAATAAAGTCTTAATCAGGAAAACTTCTTAAATTGGAACTTTAGGAACTATATATACAGTCTGTTTGTTCCATAAGAATGTATTGCTCATAACTTGGTCAATAGATAGCGCGCAGATGCCGGCTTAATTGCACGTGTTCTTCAAACATTAGAGAAGAATGCATTATGGTTATATTCTTTATTCGATTTGGTTTGCTGTGTTTTAATCAACAATTCCAAAATGAGTGCCGCGTATGCGAGCCGTTTTGAGGGAGTGTTTCTGTGTAACCATCCAAAAGCACCAAAAATGTCTTGTGCAGCTGCAACCCGGTACATGAGAGAGTTGGAGTCGTTCGTCAAGAAGTGGGTAGCACGTTATAAAGCGGTACAAAATGTTGACGACCTACCGGAACGGGGTGAATGCCGGTCAACGCCAAAATCGAATGAGAAAGTGATTCTTGCATAATCGATAATAATGGGGACTGGACAACTTATTAGGTGAAATGCATTTCAGTTTAATATGTATAATACATGGTACAAATGTATTTTTAACTAATTCGTTTTCATTTTCAGAGAAATAGACGACACGTTCTTATGGAACAGACTGTATATGTATATATATATATATATATATATATATATATATGTATATATATATATATATATATATATATATATATATATATATATATATATATATATATATATATATATATATATATATATATATATATATATATATATATATATATATATATATATATATATATATATATATATACACATATATATATACACAAATATATATGCATATATATACATATATATATATATGCATATATATACATATATATATACATATATATACACACACATATATATATATATATATATATATATATATATATATATTATAACTATTATTGATGTTGAATAAAAGTATTATATTTCGCTGTTAATAGTGTATACGATATAAATCGTACGTAATTTTTTCTGGCCAAAATTTCCATATATTTCTTAATTACCCCCATTAAAAATTTTGTGCTTACTGGCTTAGTTGTGTAAGAAAAAATAAAATATAAGATAAAGTTGATAAACGTTTTTATATCTTTGAAAAATCGTAAAATTTAAAGAAAAATAGTGTTTGAAGTATTATTCTATTTATGATTTTATAAGTACTAAAAATTATCAATAATAAATTCGATAATTTAAAAAAAATATTAAATTTGTTGCGACGAGTAAGGGGTTACAGACTGTCTCTCCACAGATGGTTAACAACACTGATTCGGAAACGCATATTTACAACACACTAAAGCGGAAACAAATGTTCGGAAAATTATGACTGCTGTGGTTTATCTTCGACTTAAATTTCTCAAGCTAAGCATGGAAAAATATTTACAGAAAGAGAATTGTAAAATAAAAAAAAAATGTTTTAACACAAAAAAAAACATTTAAAATTTTTTACATTTAGAATTTTTTTTAAAAACTGACGGCAAGAGAAAACATAACGGGAGAGGCGAAACAAAACACTTAACAACAGCACTTCTGGCAAATATAAGCCAACCACAAAAAATAATTTACAATAACACGCAATCATGAAAAATAATGCAGCAATTTATCCAACTGCATTCAATGGGAAACAGTCATTCTCCTTGAAATTGAAAAAAAAATCACACTTCACTTGATGCAAATGAAAAATTCATTTTCATTAGTAATCCTCTTTTATAAACAATATATCACACTTCAATTCGAATTCTAAAGAAGTTCAAAGTTAATAAGGAGATAAGAACGACGAAGTAGGATTCGATAGTAAATCGAACATTCGCAGAATCGGGTTCGCCTGTATCTGCTGCTTTGTCGTTAACGACGTCGCTTAGATAAGCCTCTTCCGTCCCGCCGTCATCAGCTGCTGCAGTGGACATGGGTTTACTTTTCTGGCTGTTTAACTCGATGGGGACACTGTCTGTAGATTTCGTAACCAAGCTGTTGATGAACGTAGACGAGGATCGGGGTTTAATGGTGGGAGTTTTGCAGTCGGCCATCTCCAAATATTCTACCACGTGCATCGTCTCGTTGTCCAGGCTGCAAACTACGGACTCCAGCTCTCTACCAAACCAATGGCTCTTGCTGATCTTTCGGAATGTGGACACCCAGTGCATAACACAGTCACACTTGAAGGGGTTTTCTGTAAAAAAAAAAAAAGAACACACATGACTTTAAAAACATGAAATGACAATAACATAATAATAGATGTCTGGATTCTGCAGTATTAAACCTTGATTTTCCTCATAAATGGTGAAATGATGGTTAATCAAAATATTAACAGAGTTAACGATTATTACATATGCAAAGCGAAAACAACCTTTTTGTAATACTAGACTCAAGACTCGAGTTGGTGCTACATGGCCCCCTGGATTTTTTCGGCGGCCGAAGACGGACACCCCGAGAGAGGGTGGACAAGCCCTGTTCCAGGGAGGTTCAACAGGAGGGGGCGATGGATGCGACCCCCGCCAGCGCCAGCTGCGGAGAAGGACATTTTCCCGTGGAGGCGAAAACTTGACCGGGGGCGGATTCCAGCCCGGCCCTCGCGGAGAGGGTAGAAGGAGATGCCCGGTTTTGGTTTGGAGCGCTACGGTCTACTTTTTGCAACACGAGGGCTAATGAGACCGGGACCTACTGCTTAAAGCCGATTCCGAACGGCTACGAACATCCATGCCACAGTGGGATTCGAACCCACGAACTCCGGATCCGAAGGCCAGCACCCTAACCAATCGGCCATCGTTCGGCAGATGCCCGGTAGGAACGACGGAGAACGGACATGCTGGTGAAAGGAGCTGAGACCGAGAGAGGTGTTTTCCACTCAGCACCATTTGTTTTTTTCCTCGGTCTTATTTGAGCCCTGTTTTTTTTTTTTTTTATGATTTGGGTGTACATATGTCTTAACAGAATTTGTAGAGAAATGTTTAGTCAAGAGTTTTGTCGCTGCTGTGATTAACTGTCGGCCATATAGGCTTTAATCGAACCCAAGATACTGCTCCAGTAACCATAGGCGGGCTGGTATAGAAACTAGGAGTGCAGACATCTGAAAGTGCAGCCGAGGACGGGCGAGGCGTGACACTTTTAATTTTATTTTAATACCAAATACTTATCAGAATAATGTTGATGATCAGTGTATTGAAACATTAATTAACTCTAATAAGCTATCCCGTTCTTGTTCAGCATTGTTACGTTTGCAAGACGACTTTTACATTTATTTTATCTCACAAGATCTCAGAGGATGAGTTTGCAACAGAACTCCCTGGGCCAAACCCTCTAGTTCTGGTGTTGTTAATAATAGTAATGCATAAGTCTATGAAATTGAGTTGGCTTGACATTTAATGCAGTTTTATCCAATAGCGCCCACTATATAATCAACAAGCCTTATGAAGGAAATAAATGGTGTATCTCCAACATGAATTTGATTTCAAATCAACTTGACCAGCATAAAACCTTATTTTGTTTCGTTATCTAATTAAGTTAGTTAATTAGGGAGAGGGTTGGAAAGCTCAAGAATAGTAAAGGTTACTTTTAAGCTCACTGTAAACGGATCATGTGTTTTTTACCTTTAGTTTGTCGCGATTTCTGTTGTGGCTATCGGCATCATCTCCGTATGGTTGTCGTTAGGTCGGGTTGGAAATGACTTACCCTACAGATTTTGTACAGTTCTCTATGAATTGTTGATTGTTGTTTACATCTATCTTTCTTTATAACTTTTACTTTGTTATCTATTATATATTGTAACTTTATATTTGTTTTTCTTATTATATGTAATTTTTTTAATCATAAAGAGTAGATAGTTCTTCCCAAGGGATATTTCAGTGAATCTAGCTTGGTGGCCTAGTTCTGTTTGCGTTTCAAAATTATGGTTAGAAAAATTTGTTTGAGTACTGGGCTCGATTGCTGTTTCGGTGACATTTCCTTTGTGACTTCGGTTAGGACGGGAGTAAGAAGTGACTTATCTTTAGTTTAAAGTTAATCCTGAACCATAGCTGCACAATATGGGTGATACCCACCTTAAGAAATCACAATTCCCTCAGCTAAAATTCACATGATTCAATATGTTCAATGAATTTAAAAAAACTGCATTTCAATTTAGAGTTTAATTAGTTAAGGTAGTAAACGGGGGAGAGAAGAGAAAATGTTGAGTTTGGCCGGGAAATTGTACAATACAAAAATTTGCTTTGAAATAAAACCAGTGACTACTATTAAGTACACACAATTTATTTTAAGACAATAGAAATCAAGTAATACAAGCGCTTTCTATTTAAAAAGTGATTCATTGTTCATTATTTTCCGCTTTTAACAGTGTATTATTTTATTTACAAAACCTTTCCGAGATGTAAAGGTAATATTCTATAAAATTATATAAAAGAGCTAACAGATATTAGAATTAATTCTTTTAAAAATAAAAACCTATTTATTATGCAATTAATATTCAGTCAAATGAAGACATTGTTCGAAAAATATTCCTTTCTTTTTTACAAAATTCTTTTATTTCAAGTAAAATATCTATCAGCAATTTAAAACAATTATGGTTAATTATGTACTTATGTATTTATTTATCTTATTAAAAATCTCTGAGTTAAAAGCATAACTATTATTTTAAAAAAAGGTTTATTACTAAAAAGAAAATGCTAAAGATCAAATTGAATTACTTGGAGCAAAATAATTAGCCTTCAGTGTGTTATTACTTGCTTTTGTCTTTCACTTTGAAATCGAAGTAATTACTTTAACTGAAAAATTCAAGTACATGTCCAGAAGCAACTATTGTTTTTAAATAAGAGACAGAAAACGCAGGCTTGTTAAAACAATACAATTTACAATGCAGCGATTTCTTTTATCAGAGATTACGTCGATTTGAGCAATAAATTAAAAACAATTTTCAATGTAACCACATTAATTTTGAAAATTCTTTCATGCATAAAGTACTAATTTCATCTATTACTACATTTTCCTTTGTTTTAAAAGTGTCTTGTATTTTATCAGTTATAAAAATCATATTTTTATCTTCCAGATAATGGAAAATCAATTTCAATAAACATTATCTAGCTTTGAACTCGGAAACTTTTATTTCCATTTTACAGCTATATTTCTAAGTAGGTATAATACTTTTCTTTTTGAAGGGTTAAAATTTAAAAAAATTAAGTAACAAAAAACCTGTAAATTGAATAACTGACTCGATGCACTCCGACGTGGTCATGGACGCGTCACTCTCACAACTACAACATAATGCAGTTTTATCTAGTAATGCCTTACTACATATACACCAAGGCTGATGAAGGGGAAAATGATATATATCCAATATGACTTTGACTTCAAATCAATTTGACCAACCTAAAACCTTATTTTGTTTCGTTACCTAGTTTATTTACATTAGTTGATTAGGAGAAGGAGAGAGCTCAAGAATAGAAAAGGTTACTTTTAAGCTCACTGTAAACGGATCATGTTACTTTTACCTTTAATTTAAGGGGGACAACTTTTCTCGAGTCCGTGGCCACAAGTTTAATCTATACCTGTCCTCTGGTAGTGCTATATGAGACACAACCTCAGGGGTTTTCCTTCTTTAGGTATATACGGGTATCGAGAGCTCGGGGTGCCTTAGTGATCTGGGTCTTTAGTCTTTCCTGGTAGTCTCCAGCTTACCTTGTAGAGTTTACTCCTCACCGGGTTTGACAAAATTAAAATTGGACCATGACCGAACTCCCGTGGGTCACAAGCAGCTTTATAGATGTTGTGGTTGTTGTCGTGGCAAACTGGTCTTCAGTTTGTATGCTCGTATGTCTTCGGATGGGTAAGCGTAAGAATTGATTTACCTTTAGTTTAAAGTTAATTCTGAACAACAGCTACACAATATAGCTAGTATTCACCTTAAGAAATTACAATTCCCTCAGCTATAATGCACAGGGTTCAACATGGTCGATGAATTAAAAAAACTGCATTTCGAACATGAAAATGCTTTTATTTCAAATGCAGTTACTAGACGCCAACTATATTAAAGCCTAATATACAGGATACAAGCAAACTATTACGTTACTAGGTACAGATAAATTCAAAATAAATAACAATCCTAGTAAAATAGAATTTATAATCCATTATTTAAAACTAAACCAATTTAATTAAAATGAAATAATTAATGGACTAAATTTAACAATATTCCCTTTATCAGCTCTTTGCAAACAACTAACCAGCATTAAAAATCCAAATTTGTTTTTCCTCATATTATGGAGCAGAAGTTTAATTCCGATACACAAAATTAGTTTCCCCATATAACCTAGTTTAATTTAAACTCCCTTTCAATAAATTATTACAATATCTGATGCCATTATTCATTTATTGCACTAGAGTGTTCTTGGGAGACTCACTTAAGCCAAACGTTTGTTAATGAACTAGCATATAGCCCGTCATATGACGGAATCAGTAAAATTTTTAATTTTTCAGAATTGTAAAGTACTCTATGAGACAGGTAAAAAACTGGTTTGTTTTTGGGCTGAGAATTATCTGGTACACGCTCAATAATTTTTTTATCTTCATTCTCCTCTAAGGTCTCCCGATACTGTGAATGAAGTTTAGAATCCCGTTGAATTCATTTAGAAAGATAATTCAAAGTTTTCTTAGCTACATCAAATTAAAAAAAAAAATTTTCAACAATAAATCAATATCGTTATTGAGGTAAAAACCAAATTTTCCCTCAGTAATTAATGGAAGTAAAGGAATGAAATACCATTTCGTACACCCTGCTGGTAGAATTTTAGAATTCTCCCTCTTCCAATACAGGTGATAAAATTTTCATTGAAACAAAAAAAAATCGATGATTAAATTTAAAATTATCACATATGTACCTGATCTATTATTTAAGTCAAATATAAAAGAAAATTATTTACATAATATCTAAGTTCAGTGATAAAACGTATGAAAATAATGCAGACGATATTTAAATAATTTAAAATA
The DNA here is from genome assembly GCA_032207245.1 of Pardosa pseudoannulata. Classification (NCBI taxonomy): domain Eukaryota; kingdom Metazoa; phylum Arthropoda; class Arachnida; order Araneae; family Lycosidae; genus Pardosa; species Pardosa pseudoannulata. The sequence goes on from CM063501.1 coordinate 44,663,382, forward strand.
CGAAATGATTAAATGAGATGGTTAAAGGAATAACGTCATAATGCTAGAAAAAAAATGTTATTTTTACCTATTAATTATGTGAAAAATTGATAAATTTAATCTCCTGCTCTTAACCGGGGAAAATAAGGATTGCAATAATGGCATTAAATGTTAGAAAAGGGGGGAAGGGATGATTTCGAACGTTCCTAACCCAAACTCATCAAGAATCTAATATGGATGCCTCTATCCATTCCAGGTCCAACCGCTTCATAAATTCGACGACAAGCGGACATATAACTTAGGCTATTATTATATAGGGGATGCCAACTTAAAAAATCTAGAGGTTATTAATCTATATCATCTATTCATGAATATAATTAGCCTTAGTTAATAATATTTTAGACAAAGTATAATACGATCACTACACTTCCATAAAAATCTGTTGCCAAAGTTAGAATAATTAGAGTCCGATCAATCGCTAAATTTACATCAAATTTTCCAACTAAATATCCTGTAATCGCAGCCAGTGACTAATTTAAGAGCGGTGCAAGATAATTATTCACCTTCTAAGGATAGTCAAAGCTATTTGACTGAATAATTTCATGATTAGAATGCAACAGTCATCAAGCAATTAGACTACCATATTGCAAATACTTTCTACGCCCACATCATTTAGGGTGTTTCTGAAAGAGCGCTGATTTAAGCTTTTGCCTGCTCGACTCTCTTCACCCTAAAAAGGTAAGGTTCTACATTGCCTAACTCTACAGATTACATCAAATCAAAGCAGTTTCTATGGTTTCTTCCGAGAAAGTAAAAAGAGATTTTCCTTGCACATAGTGAAGAATTCTTGTTGTTTAAGCATATATAAAATGTAAAAACCAGTTTTCTTTTTCTTATTTAACAGCTTGACTGCTATCGATATTTTTAATACATATCTGGAAGCTAATATTGTTTATTATACAGTCTTTCTTTAAAAATTTATAACAGTGAACTCAAGTTTTTGCGGGATACGTACTAGTACGTTTTCTGACGATTGATACTGGAGCGCGGGTCACGTACTAGTACGGGTTAGCAACAACATGATATACATCGATATGTAATTGGCATAAGTAAATCGCGCATTAAAGGATTAAAGTCAGAGAAGGCTTCTTTTCTTGCAAAATGTCCTCTATTTGCTATCCATCTCAATGTTCAAAATAATTCACTTTAAATAGGAAAAAAGGTCAAACCGACTAAATACACTTATGATATAAGAATGTAAGAGACAATATCACATCTTGTACAACCCTCATTCTGTACAATATTTAAAAAGAGCCTTTTTGTAAAATGTATCATTTATTTTTTCACTGTTTTCTTCTTTATTTGCTATCACAGGTTCAACTTCACTATGGTGAGTTTAAAAGTGAGCACGATTACGTGAATCAATTTGTATGCATTTAATTTACACAGTGATCGTTTAATCATCAGGTTCATAACCAGGGAACCATGAAAATGTCATACACTTGAATTAATACAATAATACTATTACAAAAATTTGTTTTACTGAAAAACAAAATTTACAGTTTCAGTGAGATAAAGACAATGAAATGACAAACTAAAACTAGTACTTAATCTATAGAAATAACCAGAATCCTGCTTATTTTTTTACATTTAAATAAGCATTCAAAATATGGTCTGCAGTGAAGCTAAAATATAGGAATGTCTCCAGTCTGTCTTTTCCCGTCGTGTTTGATTTTACTACTCATATATTTTCTAGATTCAAATAATTAGAATATATTTTGTGGGATGTGTTTATGTTTATTTATATATTGTTCCATAGTACAAGCAGTTTTGCAGCCGTAGACCTCTTAAATTTTGCCTACCCCACCTGTCGCCTAGTGTCGGCTGTGTAGTCGTATAAAGTAATATCTAATGATTGAAAACCATTAAAACTTACAGTAAAGATTCAAATCCATGTGATCCGAGTGGTAACGTAGAAGTCAAGCAACTGACATACATACACAGCACATTTACAGATTTTTACAACAACATTTTTCTCATAAGACCGCCACTCCTTCCTTTAACCCAAAAAAATTTTTATAGAGTATTATATCACTTCTCGTTACAATTCATCAAAAAACAAAAGCATTTTTAATATTTAAAAACATAAAAAACACACAATTCATGCCCATTGCCTGGCTAAACTTATATAACAAGAAAGTCATAAAAGAATAGAGGAATACAGAAAAATATTTCGTACATAAAGTATTTCGTGCATACATCTATTTTTATATGACATATCTTATATATGGATATGTTAGATTTATTATTATTTATGCTGTGTGTGTTATTATTTCATATGTGCAATTGTATTACCGCTAAACTGTTAAATATCTACACAGTCAAAGTATACAGTTTACATAGTATTTTATATGACTTATTTACATTCTAAAATATGCATGTATAACATTTTTTTAATATATTATAATATTTTTTTATGCTTGTGTGTGTTTTTATTAGTAGTAATTGTTACTGTCAAATTATAAATTTTTTGTTGTTCAAAGCAGAAAATATAATGAATGTTAGTATTTATATCATGAATAAATCAAACATTTTTTAAAAATGTTTAATTAGTTGCTAGTAATTATTTTTAAAACCATATTGTATAGCAAATATATCATAAATTGATTTTTCATTCAGAGTTAGTAATGAATCTCAGTTTTGTATTTGTCAAAAGGGTTCACATACACAAAGTCATATTGAGAATCACTTAACAGTTGATTATATACTCAGTAATTAAAATTGTTATAATTTAGGCTTAAAATACTGTAGTGTACTGGCACGATAAAGATACTCAGTTTTGGTTCAATTTTTCAAAAATTGACATAAAGATAGTCACGTATTTGCGTCCGGTTAGAATAAAGTACTCAGTTATTTACACTTTTAAAAATTAAATTTTAAAAATTTTAAACTTTACAACTTTATATTATTTTGTAATCGGGTAACTTTACATTATAATAATATACTGAAAATAGAAAGAATTCTAAACTGAGGAGAGAGGCGGTGCTTGAACCCCATGCCTCAGTTAATGTAATGAGATAAAATTCCACTTCACCATCTCTCCTATTAGTCAAACTCTCACACACTTGCGAGAATAATTTTCTGACCCCCCCTCCCCTTTCTAAAGCAGGAGAGAGGCGACACTTAGCAAATTTTCGTGGGTTAAACTGTGACACATTTCTTCTGAACGCTGGCCCATCAGCATTTATATCCACGCGACGGGAGAAATCACAATTCCTCACTACTCCCACCCCTACTAGTGTTTCATCTTCACTCATTGTGACGTTTGCGGACAAGGCATCTGGTGCCATCGTATATTCGCGGTGCTAAGCTAAGGATTTTGTTCTTAGTAATTTTATAAAATCTTAATGCTTCATTTACAAGACTAACGGTGTTTATAAAATTATAAATTTGACGGAGACAGAAATGATTAAACGGCTGTGCCCAGATTACACAGTGGGCATTTGAAATGCATGACGTATGAATTAGGTCGAAAGGTATTCCAGACTTGTTTCAGGTGTCACCGATTGCCGGCTTCCCCTGAACATATCCTCGATTGTTTGGGGTTATCTTTAAAAGATGTCCATGTGAGTCCACTTCTGGTGCTGGACTTTGCTAGGGTTAATGGTCTCATGGATCTGATCTAGCTGCCGCTAGATCCTGAAGGACTGGACATAACAACATAAAGTTACTCTTAGTATTTTTTTTAATTATTTTCTGGTGTATATGAAAATTACTGTCATGTCGTAACTGAAGTATTTTCATCCAAATTCGAAGAACTGTTATACTACCAGTTAATTAAACAAGACTTAATTTCTCTTCTCCAAGGTCCTCTTATCAGACAAATCCTCCCACATTTGCGAAAATAAATTTCCAACTTCCCTTCCTCCAATCTTACTTCTGAAACAGGAGTGTGGCGACACATAGTAAAATTTCCATGGGTTAAATAGGGACACATTACTTCTGGGAGCTGCCTAACATTGACTTATGCCCCATGACGTCTCATCAACATATATATCCATGCGACCACGGAAATCAGATTTACACTACCCCCCCTTCACGTTTTTTCATTGTCATTTTTACTAGCGAGACATCTGATGTAATGGCATATATTCGAGCACAGTGCTAAGTTGTGGAGGTTGACTCCCAGTCATTTTATATATATTATTACACTGCATTCACGAAGGTGTTTCTACAGAATTATTTTTTGTGATCTGATAAAATTTTGCTGTCTAGTAGATATGAAAAATTCTGTGGGTGTCTTAGAAATGAGAACTTTTCTATAAAATTTTCTTACAATATTTTCTATTTTACTGGATTTTTACTACATCATTTAATATAACAATACAGAATTTATCTTTGTTCAAGATCTCTTATAAGACAAATCCTCAAACACTTACGATGATTTTGACTTCCCTTCCCCTACTTATAAAGCAGCCGAGCGATGACACTTAGCAAAAGTTCGTAAGTCTAACTGTGACACATTTCTTCTCAGTACAGCCTAATATCGATAGTCCCCAAGAGGTTTCATCAACATTTATATCCATGCAACCTGGAAAATCTCAATTCTGCCCTACCCCCATCCTTTGATACTTTTACCTACTCTCAATGCAACATCTGCTAGCAAGGCATCTACTGCTGATATCGCATATATTCATTCACGCTGAGAGAATTTTATAAACATTATTATACTACGTTCAAAAAATCACTCTTAAGCAATTTTACAAACGCAGTCCTAAGTTATGAGGGATTTTTAAACTTAATTTATTTTATAATATATATATATATTTCTCATACATTTGGTACATCGTAAAGATGCTATCAACATCGTTGGTAACAATATTTTTCAACAACACATAAAGGACTTCTGTTATACCAGTAAATATAAAAAGACAGTTTTTCTTCTCCACAAGACCTTCTACTGGTCAAATCCTCACTTTTATTAATCCTTTTAATCCTGACGGTACTTATAAGTACCACTTCAATCAAACACCTATATATTCCTAATAAAGCCATTTTCCTGGCGGTACTCGCAAGGACATGTACGATGCAGTGCCTACAGCAGAAAAGAAATGACAGCACCAATCAGGAATCATTTGTATTCGCGTAGTAGGGATTTTATAATTGACGTGCTGCATTCGAAGGTCATTTTGTGGCAGAGTTGATACACGTGTTGTTTAATTGAGTAAATTTAGTGGTTTATTACCAGTTATTTGGTACTATTATTTTTTAGAGACTTCAATACTTCGCAAGTAAGCATTTCATTTGTTTTATTCATAATTTAATGTTTTATTTTCTATCATAGAGTCAAAAACATATGTTGATGATGGTACTAGAAAGTACCATCAGCAAAACTAACTGCTAAAATACAGTAAATATTAATTTTCTTTTTTTCTATAATTATTCTCCATTAAAACTTATCTATTGATGCAAAAATGCAGTAAGAAAGTTGATGGTAAATTAATTCAGGATACAAAGGGTTAAAATAAGTTTCTAAATTTTCTATCTTTAGAACAAACGAGCGGTGGCACTTAGCAAATTTCCGTGTATTAAATTCATTGTGGCACATTTTTTCTGGGTACTGTCTAACCCTGACTTGTGCCTCATGAGGTCTCATCAATATTTATATCCACGGAACTGGGAAAATCAGAATTTCTCACTACTCCACCTTCTTTCACTGTGACGTTTTCGAGTGTGGTATCTGGGGTAATCCGGGAAAAATTTTATTCGTATAAAAATTATTTTACTGCAATCATAAAATCCCTTTTAGTAATTTATAAACGTATTTCTAAGCTGTAAAAAGGTTTAGTCTTAGATATTTTATAAAATTTGTTTTCTTCGAACACCGGAAAAATACTATCACCGTATTTGGTAATCGTGTTTTTAACACATTTATAGGATTTCTATTTCACTAATAAATGCATTAACACTAGAACGGCAAAGGCGGTCATTGTGCCCGCAAATGCACTTTAATTTTGCATATCTCCCATTTGTTTTTGCCTATTGCTGCGAAAATTTTTGAGTTTTCCTAAAACTTCATTGGTAATACACAACATACATTTCATTCAAATATATTCATTAGTTTAAAAAAAAAACATTGTATACCTAGAAAAGTCAGAAACGGTCAAAATAACCACAGTTAAAAAATTTTTTAAAGTGTTTTTTAGACAAAGAATGGAAGTATCGGGGAGGAGGTAGCTGGACAACTGCTTTAGTCCGTTTTTTTTCCGAAGAACATCTCGAAAAATGTTCTTTTGCTAAGTACATTGCATGAAAATTTAAATGTATCAGACAATATCGTTAAGATTGCCAATGCAGAGTAAAAGAATGTAAAATGTTTTATTTTCTTGAAAGTCCTTTTTAAAATGTATGCTTAATTTAAAATATGTTTTTTAATTTTTTGAAAGACCGGTCAAAAGGACCGTTCGCGGCCGTTCTAAGTATATTGAAACCACGGCCGGCAAATTGTTAAGACAGAACTTCCATTTTCCTTAGGTTACTTATTACACAAAACGTCACACTTATATGAGAATAAATTCTGACTTCCCCTCCATTTAAAGTAAAAGAGCAGACACTTAGCAAATTTTCGAGGGTTAAACTGTGACACATCTCCCGAATACCAGCTTATAACCTACAAGGTCTCATCAATATTAATATCCACGCGACCAATAAAATCCCAATTCTGCACTTCCCCCCCTACTTATCTTCACCTCTCATTGTGATATCTGCGAGCTGGTCTCTGTTGCCATCGCATATGTACTGGACTCCGCTTAATGTGATCAGTTTGGGACACCGTGATTTTTATAACAATAACCGATTGATAACAATAAACGATATTCAAAATTAGATAAATTTATCCCCCCTTTAATTCACACGTACTAAATTTCAAAATAAATTGAAAAACTCACCTTATATTTATGTAATGTATATTATCCTTTAAAACATAAGAATTGTATACATAATTAAAAGAAATTGATCAATTGTGCGCTGCAGCATTGCGCTGACTCATTTTTGATAACTTGCCACAGCGATTTAAAATTTCGATCTTTTGTTTTAAGGTTAAATCATTTCGCTTTCTGGCTTCCATATCGACAAGCTGCATGTAAGCGAGCAAGGCATAAAATGTGAATACGCTCCTTCTCAGTTCCGATAAGAATGTATTGCCTTCTGCTTATCTGACAACCATTGACCACCGGCAAGGTGTGCATAATTCTGAAAAATTCCAGTAACGTGTAATTTAACTAGCTGCTCAACTTCTCCTTGCCCAGTAGCCTGAGCAAGTAAAAAGAGTACGGGCTATAATTTCAAATGTATCCAGCAGGTATATAATTACTGTATTACATGTATATATATATATATATATATATATATATATATATATATATATATATATATATATATATGTGTGTGTGTGTGTGTGTGTGTGTGTGTGTGTATGTGTAATGATAAAATTCTATAAAAATAAAATCCTAATTTAAATTTAGAATCGCTGTCCGTTGATTTATTTTTTCCCACGCATAGTGACGTACTGTAACTTCTAGAATAAAATAGAAATAATTAAAGTGAAATGATTGGTAACCGGAATGACTTCATTCCTGGAGTCACTCCCCTTCCAGACATTAATAAAAGGCCTAGCTCACAGATTTCGAGGCTTTTCCTTTGAGAACGCGATGTAATTTATCATCAAATATTTTCTATTAGTGTTCTTTTTCCCTACGGGGATTTGTGTTATCTGGTGTTCTAAATAAAAGATGTTTTTGTAAGTCTGTATCAATCTGTTTGGATACATTATTCTATAGTATTCTTGAATTATGTGGATGTTATTTTAGGTTAATACTTGTATATTTAACCATAGGAATATGTATAAGTGTATAAACCAGAATATAAAAACTGTTTCTTCAAAGTGAGTTTAGAAGATTTTGACCTTGACATTAGATTTAAGTCACTGCATTGAAAATGGAATCTATTCTACTGACAAAGAGGTGACATACACACCTCTGTCGAGCTTCAAAAAAAAAAAAAGAGAGAGAGAAAGAGAGAGAGAGAAAGACGAAATTGGTCCAGAAAAGGTTGATTGATCGTGAAAGGTGTTTTTCATTCCAGAAAACGTTTCCTTTCTAAAAAAAATCTAAATTATGGAATATGTCGGTCTCCATCTGGCAATCTCGAAACACTGAGAGGAAACTACTAACGGCTTAGCGGCAGTATTGAAGACGAAAGGTGTCAAATGACACAATGTCAACTGATGTCAAAAACTCTTTCCATTCCTTTCTCATTGTATTCCTCAATACACCAAAGTACAAAAGAACAGTTTTTATTTTGTTAATACACAAAATCCTCTATATAATAATAGCCTAAGTGTTCTGTTCTTCTGTCCTCGAATTTATGAAGCGGTAAACCTGGAATGTATAGGGACATCCATGTTGGATTCTTGGATGACTTATGGTTGGCCCCCCTTTTCGAGCGTTTAATGCCATTATTTCAAGTTATATTTGCCTCGGTTAGGAGCAGGCTATTAATCACATAACAGATAAAATAAAAATAAAATTTTTCTAGCATTATGACGTCATTTCTTTAACCATCTCATTTAATCATTTCTTATTTTAAATTATTTAAATATCGTCTGCATTATTTTCATACATTTTATCACTGAACTTAGATATTACGTAAATAATTTTCTTTTATATTTGCATTAAATAATAGTTTAATTATATATGTGATAGTTTTAAATTTAATCATGGATTATTTTTTGTTTCAATGAAAATTTTATCACCAATATTAACAACAAATTCTTTTCATAAAAGTCTAGGAGTCTATTTCACGGACTAATAAATATCTAGCGTTTAAGTTATATAAGCTTTGAAAATTAAGAAATTTGTTCATTTGTCTGTTTGTTTTTTATACATAACCCCACGGTTTGACTAAATGAAATCAACGTGATTCTAAACTGCATTCACTGTATCGGGAGACATTAGAGGAGTATGAAGATAAATTATTGAGCGTGTACCAGATAATTCTCATCCAAAAAACAAACTTTTTTACCTGCCTCACAGGGTACTTTACAAATCTGAAAAATTAAAAATTTTACTAATCCCGTCATATTACGGGCTATATACTAATATATAATAAAAGATATGCCGTTTACTGGATTCTGGGATTTCTAAAATATTCCAAATTTTATTGCATGCATTTTTGGTAAAATACTTTCAATTTAAACTGAAGTTTTGAAAAAATTTTAGATTAGTAATTTATTTTATTACAGTATACTTTGTTTACGGCATTAAATATTTTTTCAATTTATGATCTGGAAAAAATAAAAATAAATAAATAATATCCAGTATTAACCACCACATTACGATCTATGATTTTACATATATATTACCCCGCATATGTTTTTCTTAGCAAAATAAATAAATAACTTTTCTGAAAAAATAAATGATAGTTGGAATATTTAACTAAATAAATAATATCCAGTATTAACCACCACTTTACCGTCTATGATTTTGCATGTATATTTCCCGCGTACGTTTTTCTGAGCAAAATAAATAAATAAATAAATAACTTTTCTAAAAAAATAAATGATAGTTGGAATATTTAACTAAATAAATAATATCCAGTATTAACCACCACTTTACCGTCTATGATTTGCACATATACTTCTCCGCGTATGTTGTTTCTCTTAGCAAAATAAATAAATAAATAACTTTTCTGAAAAAATAAATGATAGTTGGAATTATTTAACTAAATAAAGTACTCAGGGCGTTAACCGCAGAGACTCAAAGTTAACATTTAGATTAAAAACATAAAGCATCAATAACCAGGTATAATTGCTATCTTTACTAGAAGTCAAAGAAATTATGACTAGCTACGTCGCATTAATGATAAAGCTTTTAAAACGAAATAGCAATTTATAAACTGCACTAGAGCTGACGCTAAACACATCTTTCAGAGCTCACCCTATGAACTTAAATGCCATATAAATGACAATAAACTGCACTGAAGTCCATTAATGTTAAAATAAAGCGACGAACTGTTTAGCATAAACCAAAAGGCACCCTTACGTCTTTTCTTTTTGAGTTCCCCCTATATCTATTTCAGGTACAAAAACTTCTAAATTCGTGACTGGCAATAAAACTTGAGGTCGGCGGTCATGGGCAAAAACTGGTTGCGAACATGGAAAGGGTTAGGAGTATTGGTCTGCTTTTACGATCACGTACGGACAATTTGCGAGTTTCGTCTGCCAAGGTACGAATATTAAATTACGTTGCGCTTACGATTGCCATTATTCAACCTCGATTTTGTTCTCGTTCCTCCCTTTTTTTCACTTCGGCAGGTTCTTTGAGACACGATTTTCGGCAACCGAGCGTCACTTTAGCGGCATGCGCAACATAACTCATGTCGACAGCGTCCAAACGTATGCCCGCTGGAACGAATTATGGCAAGCTAATGGTACGGTTGTCAAGTGCAATCAAGTCCTCTACGAGGTTTTTAAAACGGAGTTGTTATCAAATGTATGAGGCGTTAGGATTTGTGCGCCGCTCTTGTCGACTAAAAAAAGAATAAATGCCAGGATGAAAAGAAGCGATTTCTTGTTATCCTCTCAACAATACCATAAGTAATTCGAAGCAGAAATAAGAGAGAAAACTGGGAAAATAATGAGTTTATCTGTTTTTGCCAAAGAACAAAATCTGTTTTGAGGATTAATGTGAGTGCTCATTATTAAGCGTAAAAGATGCAAAATGCGTTAGAACTGTGAGAGTGCTATGTTTTACATAAGGTTTGAGAAACTGATCTGCTCGCCGCACTCACACATTGTGAGTTGCATGCCCAAGTATTTTTCCGCGACTCCAGGAGGCGTGTGGTATGGCTAGTGGAAACGACTGCACTTAAACTTCACCAAGTTTGGAGAGTTGTGATTGGTCGCCAGGAGGTGATTCAGGACCATGCCTGGAGTCGCGGTCAATCTGGAGAGAGTCGGGAAAGGACGCATCGTGCACAGGACAATGGAATGACGGACGCAACACCACAGGATAATGGAACGACAACGAGTGGAAAGAGTTTTTAGTGAAAAAAGTATAGGGTTGTTGGAGTAGTTTAGAAGGAAAGAAAAGAATGTAGAGTGCTAATAGACTTTTGGCAATTTTTCTTTTAGGTGTAGCACGTGGAGTGCTTTTTTTACTTTTGGTTTTTTTAATATTTTTTTGGTATTTTTTCCTTATTTTTTCTTCTCACTAATATATTTGTATTTTGTAATATAGATCACTGACATTTTGCTATAATTAATTAATACTAACTATTATTATGATGATATAAATAAATTATAATTAAGATGATATAAAGCAAACTTGGGTTATTATTTTAAGGTAGAATAATGGATTTGAAGTAGCAACAGCAATGTACTACACCACAGCAAGAACGACTCAATATTTGGAGCATATCATGTCTTAAAGAAAGCATTCTATGTCTATGGTCACATTTACACTAAATATGAATTTGATTACAAAATTGAAATTTAAATTCAATTATTACATTACAATAGTTTTTAAATATACTACATACAGAAAAATAACTTCACTTAATTGAACCAATACATTTCAGTTTCGGAATAATGCAATATTGTGTTAACATTAAAATAAAGTTAATATTATGTTTAAAATAAAGAGGAGTGCACTTTCACTCCTCTTTATTTTAAATAAAGATCTAAAACTATTCTTTACAACACTTTTTTGTAGAAATATTTACATTTTTATTCATTTTACAGCAATCTTAACCAACAAAATATTAATTATTTTTATATTTATATTTACGTTATGTCAATTTAGAGGCATGCGCAGCAAAACTCATGTCGACAACTTCCAAACGTATGCCCGCTGGAACGAATTATGGCAAGCTAATGGTAAGGCTGTCAAGTGCAATCAAGTCCTCTATGAGGTTTTTAAAACCGAGTTGTTATCAAATGTATGAGGTGCTAGGATTTGTGCGTCGTTCTTGTCGACTTAAAAAAGAATGAATGCCAGGAAGAAAAGAAGAGAATTCTTGTTACCCTCTCAACAATACCATAAGTAATTCGAAGCAGTAAAAGAAAAAACTGGAAAAATAATGAGTTTATCTGTTTTTCGCCAAAGAAGAATATTTTGAGGATTAATGTGGGTATTCGTTATTAAGCGTACAGGATGGAAAATACTTTAAAACCACCCAATTTATGGAACATTCTATGGTCAAATTCACACTAAATATGATTTGGATTACAAAATTGAAATGTAAATTCAATTATTCCATTACAATAGTTTTTAAATATACTACATACAGAAGAATAATTTCACTTAATTGAACCAATACATTTTAGTTTCGAAATAATGTAATATGTATTAATATTTTACACTTTAACTTATCTTTATTTTAAATAAAGATCTAAAGTTATTCTTTACAAAAATTTTTTTGTAGAAGTATTTAAATTTTTATTCCTTTTACAGTAATCTTAACCAACAAAATATTAATTTATTATTTTTATTTTTATATTTACGATATGTCACTTTAGTGATATGCGCAGCATAACTCATGTCGACAGCGTCCAAACGTATGCCCGCTGGAAATTTTAGAAAAATGGAACTTTTACTGGAAGAATTATGGCAAGCTAATGGTAACGTTGTTAGGTGCAATCAAGTCCTCTACGAGGTTTTTGAGACCGAGAAGTTACCAATTGTATGAGGTGCTAGGTTTTTTGCGTCACTCTTGTAGTTTTAAAAAAGAATAAATGCCAGGACGAAAAGAAGCGAATTCCTGTTACCCTCTCAACAATACCGTAAGTAATTCGAGGCAGAAATAAGAGAAAAAAACTGAGAAAATAATTTGAGCTTATCTGTTTTCGTCAAAGGAGAATATCTATTTTGAGGATTAATGTAGGTGTTCGTTATTAAACGTAAAAGATGCAAAATGCGTTAGAACGACCCAATATTTGGAGCATATCACGTTTTAAGGAAAGCATTCTATCGCCACATTTACACTAAGTGTGAATTGGATTAGAAAAATGATATATAAATTCAATTATTCCATTACAATAGTTTTTAAATATACTACGTACAGAAGAGTAACTTCGCTTAATTGAACCGTAGGAAGTTTTTATATTTTAGTTTCGAAATAATGCAATATGTGTTAAAATTGTGCACTTTTACTCACCTTTATTCTAAATAAAGACCTAAAATTATTCTTTACAGCACTTTTTTGTAGAAGTATTTACATTTTTATTCATTTTACAGCAATCTTAACCAACAAAATATTAATTTATTATTTTTATTTTTATATTTACGTTATGATATTGAGGTACATACATTAACTGTTGTTATAAATAACAAAAGATCTTAACACTACTAAAAGGAAAATTCTATTCTTTCGGAACCCATGACTTTGAAAATTAGCCCAATTTTTAAAACACTGAAAGTCTTAAGCATTCATCTTCATGAGTACTCAATGACACCCCTGGTAAAGCTATTCAAATGCATATACTTTTAATTATGAACATCATGGATGTAAATGGCGTAAAAAAATGCTGATAAGCTTTTCTTGGTATTCCATGTCATAAAAGTCACTTTCGAACTGTCGAATCATTAGCCCGTAGGCTAATCACAATAAGAGTAATATTTTCAAATGAAATTCAGCGACCCATATATATTCTTTGAGAAAACATAATATGGTAAATCAGATAATGTACCTAAATGAAAGAGAGATGGCATATTGGGACTTTTAACTATGCAAAAGCATCATGAAAGAAATATTGAACTTTCTTTTTCTTTGTTGTCTTTAACATGATTTTGGGTTTTTTACTTCCGATTTTACCGATACAGTTAATAGAAATTAGGGGTAATAAAACACATGATCAAATAGATAAATATGAAAGGTAACGTTGACATGAAAATTTTAAATTCAAGAAGATGTTTTACGATTTTCCTCAAATAAGAGTATTATGTCTACGCACACAACGGGCAGAAAAGAAAAAAACCTATGCAACCCAAGCAACCTAAACAAAACCAAGCAAGTATCTGCGTTAAGTTACACAAAGTCTACAATTAAAGCTATATTAATACCACAATATTCAGACGAAGAAAACTGCCTCATTTATAATTCATTTTTAAACGATTCTATCTAGTTACCTTTCCCATATATGCGATAAAATATTCCATTCTTATCATTCTATGGAACACTTTACAAATTGCTCATATCCATTTTGGAATCACCTGTCGTTTAAATTATATGTTTTTGTTTAGCTATTACCTTACCATTAGATCGAATTCCAGATGTCATGGGTGCTTCTTATGTTGTTATTACCTTCCTTTTCCTTTTTTTTTCACTGCAACATCACAAAAGTCGTACAAAACACAAAATTTAAAACATTCCATCGGTTTCCTTAAATGCCACTGTCAATGTAAATTCCTATCACGATATCTACTAATGACATAGTCAGCAGGAGAACAGTTCTGTCATAAACAACAATCAGCAGAGGAATTACACTGTGAGGCCAGTGATCATCTATAATTTAAACTGGGGTTCCATAAAGCAGACAGGCTGGGAAAGTTTTTAAACTTTTTCTCATTCAGAGCACTCGCGATTCTATTATAGAATTTTCTCTGCATATTCATGACCTATTGCGAAACCGTTTTTACCTTCGCTATAGTCTTGAAAAACTAA
>CM063501.1:44683081-44785581 GCA_032207245.1 Pardosa pseudoannulata
CTCTAACATTTGAAAATAAGGTATAAAATTGAAGAATAAGGGTGCTTGAATTTGGGCAGGGAAATAAACATAGATGATGAAATCGTCGACAAGTGAAAGATAAATACGTATAATTAAGTAAGGAATATCAGGATAAATGAGCAATTTATGGCACAATTAGGAAGTACAGTATTTTTTTCCAAGAAAGTTCAGAGATGAACTTTCTTGGAAATCGTGCTAAAGTAATCGTCTGAAAACGAGCAAGAATTGAAGCGATTCAGACGAGAAAATCTCAGCGAATCAAATTTGTGCTGAGGACCAATGGCAATCTTAGAAATTGACCCACCAAAATGTGGTCGCGAGAGGTGCTGCTTCAGGAGAAGTACTGGCAAGAGAGTTAAGAGGGGAGAGAAGAGCAAAGCAGTGGGGCAGGATCCTGAGAGATCCAATAGAATTTCTCGAAGGGGAGCTGACAGACGAATAGAATTTATTCGTAGTCTTGGGCTAAGATGGCCATCGGTCTTTTACGATTACTAGAGTTTGCATAGTCATACTGAGCTAGTTCTAGAAGATGATCAATTCTTAAGTTTTTATTAAACTTAGTTGCTAAATTTTGAAGGAAATTTGGAAGAGAGGGAAGTTTAATTTCATTACGAATTTCCCTATTCCTGAAATACTAGGGGGAATTAGTGATTTGCCGAATGGTAATATTTAGAGCCGCAGCAAGAGATTTAATGAGAGTCAGCCGCGTAAGACAATGCAACACTCGCATTAAGTAAGTTGTGAGCGAAGATAAGATTTATAGATGAGCAGTTTATTACTAGTGCTTAATTTGCTGTTTCGAGCAATTTAGGGGCAAACGAACCACATAACATCCCAAGACGTTATATATCCGATATACGTGTCCGAACAATCTGTCATTAAAACAGTCGAATTTGGGTGTGAGATACATTAGTGTAACAGCTCACAATTCCATACGTGATGTGGTGTGATGTGACATTGGAGCTTTTAATTGGACAACTTTTTTTTCGGAGACATTACCGTAACCCATAAATCTTCCATCCACATGCTGCACACATTTCTAGCGCCCCACCTGATGAGGCTGAGGACAAGAAGGGTCTCCATCTTCATCTCTAAGACTCTCTTCATGACGTCGTCAACTACAAGAGTGTCGTGAGAGCCTTTCTTGAAAGATAGATTGGCCACAGAGGACCTACATCTTGTCCTCAAAGATCTCTGGACTTTACGAGTGGATATGAGACAATGTCAAAATACCGGCTTGCGTTGACAAACCTCCATACAGAAAACCTCAAACAAACCATCTAAACTGAACAAAAAAAACATTTCTTAGGAGCAATGTCTTAACAATTTTCAAAAATACTGAAATCTTTAGGCGTTTATGATGCATAGCTGAAAGTTTGACGGTAAATTAAAATGACCGTCTCTCATACACACGTTGTTATATTAAAATATATCTATAATGAGAAATGCTATTATCGTTTATTTTCATCCATGACTTTTTGGGAAATTCTATATTACTGAGTACTTTTTAGATATTTAAATAATTGCATTTTACGTTAATATTCAGTATTTTGTCTTTAAAATAAAAGCGCACAAACCAAAAATTATATTTATTCAGTACCTATTATCTATCTTTCATGGTATTTTTCAAGAAAAAAGTGCCAGTAAACTATATATAAATTAAAACTTCAATTTTCATTTAACGAATTCAAGACTTAAAATGATAAAGAAAAGGAAAAAGAATAATAAAGAATATTGTAGTTTAGATAAATAAAAATATATATATTATATATATATATTTTATATTATATATATCTATATATATATATATATATATATATTCATAAAATATTTATTATTACATATTTCAATTTGATAAACTTATTGCTAAACTTTTTTGTACATAATATGCTCCTTAAAAATATCCTTAAAAAAATAATAAAATCAATATTTATTTCATGTCGAACTGATACGTTTATAAGATGTGGGTTATCTCCAACCCACGAGGTCTTAGCACATTGTGTGCGGGTCCATTTCGCAGCGAAATGTACCGGGAGTGGGCGTTTTGCGCGTCAATTTAGTTATTCAGTTAAATCTCAATAGGTCGAAAATTATTTCATTTTTTAACCAACTGTTCGGATTTATATTAAAATATGTAAACAAATATGTAATTAGAAATACATAAATAACAATCATAAGATTTTTGTGAAAAAAATGTATTTTTTAGTGGATAAATTTATAATAGTATCGTAAATATGAAAAATCAAAGAGAAATAGTAGTTTAAAGTTTTAATTTTTTCGAATTATGTTATATATAAACATCTCTACATTATAAAAAAATAAAAAGCAATCATAAAACTAATAATGTAAAAACTAGTTTTTATTTGTCTAAATTTTTCCAGAATCTATGTAGTAGACAAGAACATTCGGCTTCGTTTTCCAGTATATACCGTTATTTTTGTACCCACAAACAAACCATGGTTACAGTAACGTACTTTATGTATAGCTAAGAATCAATCGCCAGAAAACGTACTAATACGTGTTCTGCATACAATGTGTTAATTATCAGTAAATGCAAAACTTGGTAAATTTATAAACCCGAGTATTACTCTGACATCTCTGGGAAGCAAGATGATTCGGCTTATCTTATTGCATACATCAAGCGACGTGCACTCAGCAACACCTTTTTCTCTCCCTTCATTATTTTTAACGCGGTCTTTCTTTGGTGGGGATAATAAATGACACAGCACTTGTTAGAAATGCTTCTTTCTCTCGCCTACACGTGTCAACAATTCGCGTTAAGACAAGTTTTTAAGCGAGATCACGTAACCGACTCCCGAACTCTAAAGAGAAAACTTTAATTAAAGATGAGTTCTCCAGCAGTTTGTAATATTCAGTTATATACGTTCGAGAGAATAAGTAAATTCTCTTAAAAAGTAACGTTGCAAATCATACTAGTAGTTGGGATGTATAAAATACAGATAGGTGTATGTCCATAAAATTGCAGATTACATAAGGTTGAAATTTTAAAGAAAATGGTTCTTATTTAATTCGATTGGGATTTCAGGGTAACACTTTATAAGAATGCACTCCTAGGCTAGCTCAATTATTTCCATCTTTTATATATTAAAAAGATACTGCCGCATAAAGAAACTTTGCCAACGAGCTCAGTGGCCAAATTGTCAAAGCATGAGATCCAGACCCAAAGTCTGTTGGTTCGTTGCTCGACGTGGCGGTGGATTCAATGTATGGGTTTTATGTATGGGTTAACTCCTTATTTAATTCGTTTGGGATTTCAGGGTAACACTTTATAAGAATGCACTCATAGACCAGCTCCATTATTTCCATCTTTTATATATTAAAAAAGATATTGCCGCATAAAGAAACGTTGCCAACGATCTCAGTGGCCAAATGGTCAAAGCATGAGATCCAGGCCCAAAGTTTATGGGTTCGATGCTCTTCGTGGCGGTTGATTCAATGTATGGGTTAACTCCTTATTTAATTCGTTTGGGATTTCAGGGTAACACTTTATAAGAATGCACTCATAGACCAGCTCCATTATTTCCATCTTTTATATATTAAAAAAGATATTGCCGCATAAAGAAACGTTGCCAACGAGCTCAGTGGCCAAATGGTCAAAGCATGAGATCCAGACCCAAAGTTTGTGGGTTCGATGCTCGACGTGGCGGTTGATTCAATGTATGGGTTAACTCCTTATTTAATTCGTTTGGGATTTCAGGGTAACACTTTATAAGAATGCACTCATAGACCAGCTCCATTATTTCCATCTTTTATATATTAAAAAAGATATTGCCGCATAAAGAAACGTTGCCAACGAGCTCAGTGGCCAAATTGTCAAAGCATGAGATCCAGACCCAAAGTATGTTGGTTCGTTGCTCGACGTGGCGGTGGATTCAATATATGGGTTTTATGTATGAGTTAACTCCTTATTTAATTCGTTTGGGATTTCAGGGTAACACTTTATAAGAATGCACTCATAGACCAGCTCCATTATTTCCATCTTTTATATATTAAAAAAGATATTGCCGCATAAAGAAACGTTGCCAACGAGCTCAGTGGCCAAATGGTCAAAGCTTGAGATCCAGACCCAAAGTTTATAGGTTCGATGCTCGACGTGGCGGTTGATTCAATGTATGGGTTTACTCCTTATTTAATTCGTTTGGGATTTCAGGGTAACACTTTATAAGAATGCACTCATAGACCAGCTCCATTATTTCCATCTTTTATATATTAAAAAAGATATTGCCGCATAAAGAAACGTTGCCAACGAGCTCAGTGGCCAAATGGTCAAAGCATGAGATCCAGACCCAAAGTTTGTGGGTTCGATGCTCGACGTAGCGGTTGATTCAATGTATGGGTTAACTCCTTATTTAATTCGTTTGGGATTTCAGGGTAACACTTTATAAGAATGCTCTCATAGACCAGCTCCATTATTTCCATCTTTTATATATTAAAAAAGATATTGCCGCATAAAGAAACGTTGCCAACGAGCTCAGTGGCCAAATGGTCAAAGCATGAGATCCAGACCCAAAGTTTGTGGGTTCGATGCTCGACGTGGCGGTTGATTCAATGTATGGGTTTTTAATTTTAAAATGTTATTTTTTGTTACCTTATGCTCTTGAACATTATAGATCTTTCTTTATTATGTAAATTAGTAATTTCTCGAATATTCTGTTCGGGTATAAAAGCTGATACCTACTAGTTGTAGGCAACTTCTCGATCTTGTAAAGTTGCGAGTTGCTACTTTGCTTCAATAAATTCGTCTGGTAGGCTAAGCGGTGTGTTCATTCAAATCTTCGTGACAATATATCAAAAAGAGCAAAGAGCCCAGAACAGAAAGTTCCGCACACACGCGATCAAAACATAGAAAACGAATGCGGTTAATCCGAGAGACACTAAGCGAGACATTGTTTAGCTAAGCTTTTTTATTTTGCAGAGAGTGAAGTTACAGAATACTGCCTTGTTAGTTAATAAAATGTATAATCGAGATCGAGTCTGATCAGGATTATTTCCACTGAATGAAATGCTGATGTAGTTAACACTTTCAGAAAATTATCTACTATGAGATCGTTTGCTTGGCATGTTATATAGTTATGAGTTTTTTAAAAAGGAATGAACGTCATGCATAAAAAGATAATAAAAATTGGGAAGATATTTTAGATACTATTAAAATTATAAAAGATTTATACCCACGTTATATATGTATACATATATGTAATATATCAAAATTATTTAACTTTAATATTTCCTTAAAAACCTCCTCTCTCCCATTCTAATTTCTTAAAATCTTTTTCCCAGCCTCTAAATGTCTTAATCAAAGGAGTGTCCTCGACTTAAAAACCTTTCGATACATTTCCCAAAGCTTTCTGTCCTACAGATGTAAATTTTCTCTCCAGTCAACATATTTTCCAGATATCGCCGGCAAATGGCTCTGAGTTTTCCCTGATCTTAGCAGTTTAATTCGCTGAATAAGTTTCTTGTCCCTTGGGAAAATTTTCTGTTTTCGTTCTTGGGTGCACCTCTGTTCGAGCAGAGTGATTTTTGTCTGTCGTTGACTAGTAAAGATGTCCGGTTTAGCAGCTCTAAAATAAGGTTTTAATTAGACTTGTGCCGTTCTCTTAAATGTGGGCCGACTACATGATTAATGTGTCCCGCGTGTCGGGGGGGGGGGGGGGGGGGGGGGGGGGTGGGGGGGGGGGGGGGGGGGGGGGGGGGGGGGGGGGGGGGGGGGGGGGGGGGGGGGGGGGGGGGGGGGGGGGGGGGGGGGGGGGGGGGGGGGGGGGGGGGGGGGGGGTCATGTAATTCCTAGATTTACACACACACACACACACACACACACACATATATATATATATATATGCGTGTGTATGTTATATCAAGATTATTACCTATAAAACAACTATCCAAAATTTACTTCTTGTAAAATTTTGTAAATTATTATCACTTTTTAATAAAAGAAAAAATATTTTTAATGCAGAATTTAATAAATTTTATATTTAACACTAGATAGCCCGAGATTTCTTGTATACCTATATTGCCCCAAAACAGTCAAAATGACTGCATTGTGAAAAAATAACAAATATGTAAAGAAATTTGTTTAAAATTAATTTTTAATATTATATAATAAAGTAGGGCGGAAGTAACTACAATTATTCATAAACTCATTTATATGTTATAGAAAAAGTCACCAAATTCTAAGAAATTGTGTCATTATATTTCATAATTGTTTTTCTAATTGAAATTTAAAAAACAGTCAAACTGACTGCCTTGGGCAATCTAGTGTTAAACAACCATTTCCTCATTTTTTTTAATCTTTTTGTTTTTTCGTGCAAACTTTCTACAAGCAACTAGCGTTTTTGAGACAATAGCAACTACCATAAGTTTAAAACTACTTTAATAAAATTCATCTTTTTCCTCTTTCAACCACACAATTTCGTTGTTAAACGAAATTGTATTCAGTATCAGTCAGTGTAATAAATCGTCGAAACAAACTGTAAATTGCTGTCTGGCAACCACGTTATCTACACCCTTTCCATATCACACACGTTTGCAACCCACCTTTTCAGCCCAATGTTTTGTTTTGTTTTTTTCAACTGTATCACTTTACTTGAAACCACCAGGGCGGCGGCACCAATGCCAGATAGATATGTTTCAAATCCTACGCAAAGACCATGGGCTAAATTGATCCAAATTCATCAGATTCTTCGACGAATGGAACGACCGGCTTCCTGCCTGAACAGGAGGAGAAGAGAGAAAAGAACATCTGGTACTTGATGAGGAACCCAACGAGCAGGGAAGAAGACGAAAGAAGAAAAAAAAAGAACAAGACCTTAATGGCACCAATTGAACCTGTTGACCTCGGCATCCCCCATCAATGAGCTCCGGACTTATGCCGGTGACGTCATGCCAAGTGATTCGAGCTCCCTCCCCCCTCCCCCGGAGTGGTGTTTGTTGTGCGGTTTTTTTAAACATGAAGTTGGCTAAATGAAGCATGAAGCATCACTTTTTAGAAGTGCCGACGCCCAAACAAGTGGGCAGGGGGTAACGTTTGCGGGTGAGAGAGTGCATACGGCAGGAGGTAAAAGTTGGAAGCAGACGTTCTATGGGAATGACAGTGGGGGATTTAATTAGGTTAAGTGGAGCACAAAGTTGCTACTGTTCCTTTAATTGAAAATGATAGGCAGATCTTTATTTAAAAACCACATTAAACAGTGGGATCACTTCAATAACAAGTGATATATGAAGAAGCACAGTGATCATTTATTGGGTGATAACTGCAGTGTGCGTCCAGATAGGGAAACGTCGATTTAATCTTATTCCAGCTAAATGGCTTCCTCTTAAACCAGTGGCTCTTACCGTCCCCCAGAGGTCCGTGTTACCACGGAGGAGTACGATGTAAATAAATATTAATTTGGAGGTGCATAGCCTATGTTTTGGATGTCTACAAAAGGTTTAATATAAAATAAAATGTTAACAATATGAAGTGCCTGGCCCTATTTTTATTTTTTATTCTTTCCATCCAAATGTGCATTCAGCTTTATTTTATTTGAAACGCAGCAAAATGAAGCACAAAATGGGAGAGAGAAAAAAAAAGTATATATCCTGGACAATAAAAGATCATAAAACGACTAACGTTAGTAAAAAAGGTTTATATATATATACATATATATATATATATATACATACATATATATACATACATACATACATACATATATATATACATATATATATATATATATATATATATATATATATATATACATACATACATACATATAAATATACATATATATATACATATATATACACACATATATACACACACACACATATATATATATATACATACATATAAATACATATATATATATACATATATATATATACATATACATATATATATATTATATACATATACATATATATATATATATATATATATATATATAAATATATATATATATATATAATATATATATATACATACAACATAATAAATTAATATTATATGCTATATGTATATAAATTTAAATATTATATTTACATAATATATATATATACAAATACATATATACATATATATATACATACATATATACATACTACATACATATATATATATATATATACATATATATATACATACATACATACATATATATATATATATATATATACATATATATACATATATACATACATACATACATATATATATATATACATATACATATATATATACATACATACATACATATATATATATACATATATATACATATATATATACATACATATATACATATATATACATACATATATATACATATATATACATACATATATATACATACATACATACATATATATATATATATACATACATATATATATATATATGTATTATATGTATATATGTATATAATATATAATATATGTATATATATATATATATTATTATATATACATATATATATACATACACATATATATACATATATATACAAATACATACATATATATATACACACGCATGTATATATATATATATATATATATATATATATATATATATATATATATTTGAAAAATTTTTGAATTATCAATCTAAGAACCCTTTTGTTACATTTTGTTACTCCATATAAACTAGAAACAGATAATAAATCAAATAGAAGTAATAATGAATACAAAAGAGAATATGTTTAACAATAATTTGGTCCATTTGAAAATAAAAAAAAATTTAAGTGAATGAATGATAGCTTACCTATTTTATATCCTGCTATATGGATCACTTTATAGAAGCTGTTAACACATTGTGTGCGGGTACATTTCGCAGCGGAATTGTACCGGGAGCTGGCATTTTGCGCGTATATTTAGTTATTCAGTTAAATCTCAATACATCGAAAATTATTTAATTTTTTAACCAACTTTTCGTATTTTATATTGAAATATATATAAAAAAATATATAAATAGAAATATATAAAAAAAACAACCATAAGATTTTTGTAAACAAAAAATATTTTTTTTAGTGGATAAATTTATAATAGTATCGTAAATATGAAAAATCAAGTAGGAACAGTAATGTATAGTTTTAATTTTTTCGAATTATGTTATCATTGGGTTCCACAACTTTGAAAATCGAGTTTTTATCGCAATAATGTAAAAACTAGCTTTTTATTTGTCTAAATTTTTCCAGAATTTATGTAGTAGACAAGAACATTCGACTTCGTTTTCCTGTTTATACTGTTATTTTTGTACCCACAAACAAACCATGTTGTTACACTAACCCGTACTAGTATGTGACCCGCGCTCAAGTGTCAATCAACAGAATAAAAAGTAGATTTAGCGCAGTTATGAGCCTCATCACAAAAAATAAAATTGAAAATTTGTGCTTTTGGAGAGTTGCGAATGTTACTCAGAAGCATAGAGCTGAACAAAAACTCATATCAACAAAGTTCACTCATCTTCTTGGTAGTATTGAAAACTAATGTTTTTATAACTTAAAACCCAAGATACTAATTTCAATAGATATTAAATTAAATATCGAAATGTTCTGTTTTATTATGCTACTATTAAATATAGCAAAGTTAAAATCAGGGTTGGCATGATTTAAATCAGTTGATTTAAATCCTGATTTAAATCTTGATTTAAATCAGTTGATTTTTTTAAAATCATTGATTTAAATCATTTTTTTTCACTTCTTTTAAAACCTATATTCCAAAGACAGGAGAACTGAGAATCAGTCAGCACAGTAATACCAATAAGTAAATAAGTGTCAATAGATAGCATGTGCTTTCCAAGAATTTAGGGGTTGTTATCAGAAAATATGTAGCAGGGGTAGTACAATGATTGATTATGACTGGTTGAATTCATTTTATGTAATGGGAGATAAAGAGAACTGAAATCCAGTTTGTCTACCAAATAACAATAGCCGTGGCTTCGTCTGCTGGAATGGAAAGACAGTTTCCTTCTTTTGGTATCGTTCATTCTAGCCTTTGTAACCAATGAGGAGTGGATAAATCATCAAAGCTAGTGTTTTTATTGAAACAATTAAATCCATAATTCGGTACTTAAAAAAATATTAAAATAATTGTGATTTGTTTTTTTAAATAAATAGTTTGCATTAAAAGAATATTTAATTTGTTCTTTTAATTGACATCTTATTGAGTTTGCACTATCCAATGACAAAATAATAGAATGTATTTAGTTTAAAATTTATATATTTAAGTTTAGGTAATCAGTGTGCAGAATATACTAGATAGATAAGATGTGACTTCTTATAACAAACTATTCTATGTATATTGCAAAAAACATAAAAACAACAATTAAAATTAGTATTCAGAAAAAAATCAAAAAAATCCGATTTAAATAAAAAAAAATCTGATTTAAATCAAATAAATCTGATTTTTTTGATTTTTTTTTAAATCATGATTTTTTTCCAACCCTGGTTAAAATTGTAATATTGATATCACTTGTATAGAGTTATTTCACTTGGGGGATCAAAGTGTTTGTTTTGAAGAATTCTGCGGGCAAATAACATTATAAACCACTGGTCTAAACATCTACACACATTCATATACTTAGTAAATTATTATATTACTTTATACGGCAACATACGTAATAGGATTCTATATTTTAAAAGGCCCTTTCATAGAATCTCATTTTTGAAATACCTATGATTCGTAGTACATTTTAAAGAGCAATACACTGCACTCAAACAGAGTACGTTAGACAATTATAGCAGCCAAATATATTTTACAAAATGATTTTCAAAAAATTCAGAACACTTTCTTAATAGAAGTATTTACGTAATGACTATTTCTTCGACATAAGTTTTAATTTAAGATTTCTAATATGTAGTTAAAATTTAGACTAGACTTTATTTGTTTATGATAATCTAGCAAATAAATTCTCAGCTGTCAATGTGTAGTTCAATCAGTAATTTGGAAAAAAGCTAAATCAATTAAAATCTATTCGTTGAAAATGGAATTAGTTTATTTCTCATAACGTAGAAATGTCTGCCTTGATTATACATTTATGTATCGCAAATGCAGTTTATATTAATCTTGTATAGAGTCATCAGAAATAAAGCTATATAAACAAGCTCACTTCTATAACGTAAAGGAAAACAATTAAAAAAAATTCGAAATGTCTTTAAGCTCTTAAATATAAATTTTTAACAGAAATATGCTTCCTTACACTTATTTCTGCGTTCTTTCCTTGTAATTTAGTAATGCTGGTAATTTGAAAAATATTTCTTTATCCTAAAAAGTTAGATTTCAAGTTTTTACAAATTACGCAAGAAAAAGCGAAAAAAAAGGGAAATTAAGTTCTACAGTTAGAATTTATTTTATTACACTTCAGTTTTCTCCACACCCAAGAACAAGTTTAAGTCATTAGAAACAATTTTTAGATTTGACGCATAGCACAAAATGGGAGAGAAAAAAAAAAGCATCTAAGGAATTCACGATTTAGCTGAAAACCCTAAAAGCTATTAGCTACTTCAGTATCAGAAATCTACTCTAAAACAACATTCTGAACATTTTATAAGAGCACTTTGAAGTAGAACAGGTGAGTAATGAGTATTTACCTCAATTAGTTTCATCAAAAGCTGCAACAGCCTTGAAAATCCATTTCCAAGTAGATCTTAACGTTAAGAAATTTTACTGACCGCCCCCGTGGTACGCATCTTGATCAAACAATAAAAGCCCACTCAGTCTAAGGAGTGAATGAATGGTTGCTTTAGCAGACATAAATCTTGATAGCGAAAAAAACTGGTTCCTCTCCTTTGAAAACAGGGTTTTTATAGGTTTTCTTTAAATTGAGAATGTTTAAATAACACAAGGCCTCGTTCAATAAATCTAGTCTTAAAAAAATTATCCTGGACAATGAAAGATCATAAAACGACTAACGTTAGAAAAAAAGGTTTCAAAATTTCCTAAAAAATGTTTATGTATGTTACCTATTCCTTATAAATTTATTCATGTCAGCAAAAACTTTTAAAAAATTATTTGAAAAAATTTTGAATTATCAATCCAAAAACCCGTTGTTATAGTTTGTTAATCCATATAAACTAGAAACAGATAATAAACCAAATAGAAGTAATAATGACTACAAAAGGGAATATAATGTTTAAAAATAATTTGGTCCATTTTAAAATAAAATTTTAAGTTAATAAATGATAGTTGTCGCAGACATAAATCTTGATGGTGAAAAATTCATTGGGTTCCACAACTTTGAAAATCGAGTTTTTATCGCTTTTCTCCTTGAATTGAGAATGTTTAAATAACACAAGGTCTCATTCAATAAATCTAGTCTTAAAAAAATTTATCCCGGACAATGAAAGATCATAAAACGACTAACGTTAGAAAAAAAGATTTCAAAATTGCCTAAAAATTTTTGAATTATCATTCCAAAAACCCTGTTATATTTTGTAAAAATTATTTAAAAAATTTTTGAATCATCAATCCAAAAACTCTGTTGTTATATTGTTACTTCCTATAAATTGGAAACAGATAATAAATCAAATAGAAGTAATAATGACTACAAAAGCTAATGTAATATTTAACAATATATTGGTGTCTGAAAAAAACTTTTAAAAAATTATTTAAAAGATTTTTGAGCTATCAATCAAGAACTCTGTTGTTATATTATGTTACTACATATGAAACTGATAATAAATCAAATAAAAGTAATAATGACTACAAAAGCAAATATAATGTTTAAGAATAATTTGGTCTACTTTAAAAATATTTCTTGGATTTTTCTAAAATGTAAATTTCTTTTTCTAAGTCTAAAAAACTTTTAAAAAACTATTTAAAAATTTTTGAACTATCAATCAAGAATTCTATTGTTATATTATGTTACTACATATGAAACTGTAAACAGATAATAAATCTAATAAAAGTAATAATGACTACAAAAGCAAATATGTTTAAAGAGTAATTTTGTCAACTTTAAAAATATTTCTTTAAAATCCAAGGTTTTTTTCTAATTACGCAGGATAAAGCAAAAAAAAATAAAAATTACAATCTACAGTTATAAACCTTTTTATTATCCAGTTTACTCCAGACTCAAGAAAAAGATTAAGCCATTAGAAACAAATTTTAGATACACGCATAGTTCAGAAATGGGGAAAAGCTTATTTTGCACTTGCGTTTTTAAATGTTCTTTAATTCTTTGGGGTATATTTTAAATATTTATTTACAAAGCTAAAGAGAAGCTTAAAAATCCACATACATGTTTTACATACTAGGCCCTATTGTCTTTTAAATTCAAAAGACATAGTTTCAATAGTACCTGTAATTAAGAAATGTGCATTTCCGCTATGTCAGAGACACTTTATATTGAAAAGCTTAAATTAGGTAACATTTGTAAATCTAAAGTCGGCGTTCATATTCTACTTTTTACCTTGCACAAAAGCTGATCTATAATTGCTTTTCTAATAAATAATTCTTTATTGGGAGGACGGCTTCTTCTAAGCGAAATCTCATCTTAAATCAGCTAAAATTTAAAATCAGTTCATTTCACCTATAATTTCTTGGGCTTTGATTATACATTAATAACTTCTGTTTGAGTACAATGATATCTTCTTCTCAAGAAATTAATACCTGCCAAAAAGTTCATAGATTTGTAAGTCATGAAAAAAAGTTATGTAATATGGTGCTAGTAACTTAAGTCTGGAATCTTTGGGTTACTGACACCATAACTTAATTTATATAACTAAACCGAATGACTGGCGAGCAGGAAGAATGCTGTTACGGCTACATTAAGTCAATAAGATGATTAAACGATGACATCCTATTGTAAACATGAATCCTAAGACTTAACGGTCAGGCCAAGTAAATTTACGTTTACTTTCCCATTTTGACTGTCTAAGAAAAGCAACTTAGATTTAAATTCCTGTTTACATTTTTATTACACTTTGATTGTTTTACTTTTTATGTACATGAAACATTTTTCATGTTATTAGCAGTAGTTCTGTTTTTTTTACAAGAAAAAGAACCCAAAATTCTGAAGTATGAAAAACCACAGCAGAGTTATAGAAATTCAAGTAAAAGCTTAATCTGTTCTAGAAAGTCAATACGTAAAAACGTAATTTTACGTGGCCTAACCCTTAAGGGCTGAAGGATGGTAGAATGAATGATGGCAGGGAGCTGCTCTTCAGTACCGGACTTCATGGGTTCGATTCTCACTGCAGACATGAATTTTCGTAGATGCTGTAATAGTTATTAAGCGGTATGTCTCGTTCATAATTAATCCTCGTATTACAGAAAGCTAATTGAAGTGCTATAAACTACAGCAATTACAATAAACAATTGCCTATAACAATATCTATATGTTCATACAGTCTGTTCCATACGAGTGTGCCGTCTATTTCTCTGAAAATACAAACGAATTAGTTAAAAATACATTTGTACCGTGTAGTATACATATCAAACTGAAATGCATTTCACCTAATAAGTTGTCCAGTCCTAATTATTATCGATTACGCAAGAATCACTTTATCATTCGATTTTGACTTGAGCGGCGTTAAGCCGTTCCGGTAGGTCGTGAACATTTTGTACCTTTTTATAACGTGTTACCCACTTCTTGACGAACGACTCCGTCTTTCTCATGTACAGGTCTGCAGCTGCACAAGACATTTTTGGTCCTTTTGGATGGTTACAGAAAAACACTGCCTCAAAACGGCTCGCAAACGAGACTTATTTTGGAATTGTTGATTTAAACACAGCAAAACAAATCGAATAAAGAATATAAGCATAAATAAATCTTCTCTAATGTTTGAAGAGCTCGTGCAATTAAGCCGGTATCTGCGCGCTATCTATTGACGAAGTTATGAGCAACACGTTCTTATGGAACAGACTGTATATATAGTTCCTAAAGTTCCAATTTAAGAAACTTTCCTGATTAAGCCTTCATTTTTATATTCTCCCAATTTTATCCATATATGGATAAAAATTCTGCATCGTTAGAATTATAGCGTGAATTATATCGTTAGATATATAGCGTGCATATGTCTCAAATTATTTATTAAAACTATTTTAGGATATAGAACAACAATCAATATTTATACCATCAACCAGAAAAATTCTTAAATATTATTTTTTTTTATTCTCCATGAATCAAAAACAGTTAACTATAATAATGATAACTGAATTTTAAAAAAAATTACGCTTCATTAATAATACATTTTTATATAATTTTTACCGTGCTATTAACAATCCGAGTATTAACATTCAATAACATGTATTTAGATTTTAACGCTATTACGTTTAAACAAAAGAAATGATGTCACTGGAATTGTCCTAAATAAGGAAACACCAAACTTATCACTCAACTCGAGAAACGGGAAAACGTTTCGCGTCATGCTAATGTCAATGATCGGCGAGAACAACTTCAATACCATTGTGTGCTCGCTAGTCTGCTACTTAATGCACTTCAAGACTCTTGTTTTAAGAGTACATGTTAAGTAAGAACTTTGTAGCGACCCGTGTTAGGAGTCTCATACAATTACTCCAAATACTCGCTTGCGAGGCTACGGAAGCATTACTAATAAAGAGGATTATAACGAATGTGTAACAGGAAGAAAACTCGCATTTCGCGTTTGTTTCCGAGAAAGAAAGACTAATTTAGTCAGAGTAGGAATGAGAAATATTTAAACTTAGCAAATTTTTTCCCACTCTGCGTGACAGGAAAAATTCTTTAGGTGATCGAATGCTGACAGAAGGGGAGACAGAATGGATATGACCTGTAACGTTCTGCTTCAAGACTAAAATTCTTAGTACTCCAGGTATGCTAGGTACATGGCTATCACCTGGATCGAATAGCAAAAGTCTTTTGATAGTTCAAGCTTCCTCTTAATATTTTCTGCAAATCTGGAATTATTAAAATTCATAAAGCGTGTAACTTATCCACATAATTAGACAAGATTTACATACGCCGTTTATTTAAGTATAAAAACTTTTGTTAAGAAACTACGATAGATATAAAATTAATCTTACTATTTATCTAAAGTATTTATGAGTATTTTCAAAGTGTCTTTTGAATAAGGTACATTAATATTAGTGCTTCTTTCTTTCACCCTTAAAATCAAAACTCCACTCAACTGAATAGTTATTCATTATTTCCAAAAACGAAAAGCAAAACGTAATTATACACCATGTCGCTATTATACATCACTACTTACAAAACACGTACTTCTCAGTCATGCATACAGTTCATATATAATAGAATTTTGCACCAATAGCGTCTGAATGCGCAATAGTATTTTGTACCTATAGGATTATGTTTGTAAATATTTGTTAATTGTGTCATTAGAATGTATGTTATTTGTGTTGGAACTGTAATCCTCATTGGTCTCTTAATACATCCGTATGCAGTACATCGAAACAATATTACGCTCTCAGAGTTTTCCGACTGTGTACAAAAATAACGCCTGAAAAACTTGTTTGTTTGTGAGGTATTTATGATACGTAACTTTTTGATCATACATACATACAAATTACACGTCTGCATATGCAATATTGCTTTGCACCAATAGGATTATATTTGTAAATATTTGTTAAATATTGAAACAGCATTTTCTTGTCTCTTAATACATCCGCATTCAGTGCATTATAACAGTTTTAGGTTCTCAGAATTTTCCGACTGTACAGAAAAACAACGCTAGAAAAATTTGCTTGTTTGTGAGGTATTAATGTCAGGTAATCTCGATGATACATGTATACAAATTAATTTTCTGCATATACAATATTGCTTTGCACTAATAGGATTATATTTGTAAATATTTGTTAAATGTTGAAAAATTTCTTTTTTTAGTCTATTAATACATCCGCATATAGTCCATTGAACCAGTTTTAGGTTCTCAGAATTTTTTCGAATGTATAGAAAAACAACGCTAGAAAAATTTGTTTGTGAGATATTAACACGAAAATGACGAGTCTAGCTCGTCATTAGTTTTTCATTCCATAACGCACAATGACGAGCTACACTCGTCATGCGATTAAACTTACTGTTAAATAGGATAATTAATTTAGTTTAAATTTCTAGTGTACTGAATTTGGCAACACTTTTATCACTTGTGAAAATCACAAGTCACTATTGCATATTGTTTACTTTGAAATTCTTGGTACACGTCATTGCCAAATTAATGAGTCAGAATAAAAGAAAACCTACTAAGAAATGCCGTGTGTGTTACAAGAATCAAATTAAAAGGGAGACTACTTGGCGGTGTAAACAATTAAGAATTCCTTTGCACTTTGTTTTGAAAAGTACCACTAGCTTGAAGACTATTATCTGTATACCTTATTAGTGTTTTGCTTTGATATTTTCTTAATTTTACTGTTTCTGATATTATTTAACACTATGTAAAAAGTGGATTTTAATTAAGAATGTTAGAATTGTAAAATTAAACAAGTTTTTTAAATAAAAATTAAATGGTTATTTCATGGTTTTTATAAAATTATTATCATACCGGAAGGGGTTAATGACACGAAACTTCTCGATGATACTTGTATACAAATTAATTTTCTGCATATACAATATTGCTTTGCACTAATAGGATTATATTTGTAAATATTTGTTAAATGTTGAAACAGCATTTTTTTTCTTTTAATACATTCGCATACAGTGCATTGAAACAGTTTTAATTTCTCAGAATTTTCCAACTGTATAGAAAAATAACGATGGAAAAACTTGTTTGTGAGGTATTGATGACACGAAACTTCTCGATCATACATGAATACAAATTACATTTCTGCATATACAATAATGCTTTGCACCAATAGGATTATGTTTGTAAATATTTGTTAAATGTGTTGAAACAGTATTCATTTTTGATCTCTTAATACATCCACATACAGTCCATTCAAACAGTTTTAGATTCTCAGAATTTTCCGACTGTATAGAAAAATAACGATGGAAAAATTTGTTATTGAGGTATTAATGACATGTCTCATGCTTGGCTATGCGTTTCGGAAAGTAATACTGTATCAAAACATAAGAAAAATGTTTTTTTAATTGTATCGGTTATGATGCAGCCTATATATTTGATAATAGCAAAAACACCTACATCAAATACAAGAAGAAAGTCAAGATAAATTATGGAAAATAGAATAAATTGTATATTTTCGGTGATTGTAGCCAAGTGAAAAATATTTGGGAGTGGGGCGCTGCCAAGATAAAAAATTTTTAAATGAATTGATATTTAGAAGTGCATATGCCAAAGAGAGCAAAATATAGCCCAGACAAAAATTACTTTCGCAACACAACTGTTCAAACATAAATATACATATTTATTCATGACAAGTTCAGAGAAAATTTTACTGCCAAGCCTTTTTTATTAATGAAGGGTTGCTTTATTTGCTTATTTACTAGAACAGATAATTTAAATTATGTATACGCTATATTTTAAAATTTGAGAAAAGTAGTGATTGTATAGCCAAAACATGTATCCCATTGACAAGTAGAAAATGATAGGTTATGATCCCCTCCAAAAATTGTACAAATCTGCTAATTAAATTTTGACGGGCTTTCAAATGGGAGATTGAATATATTTAAACAATTAAATAAAGTAATATTATTACTCTCAATTTGATAGGTCTAGTTAATATTATTGATGAAATACACTTAAATTTTCTTTATAATTTTATCTCACAAATATGTTTTGTAAATCAAAATTTTAAAAAAATATTTAAACCAATAAAAAAAACGTTAAAATAAATGTAAACCATATACCTTCTTCTAAATTTGCCTTCTGGATACATTTATGATGCGGTCGTTTGGTCGTTTGAAACGTGACAGGCGTGCTTCGGGTACTTCGAAGGGAGTCTGTTGCGTGGGGCGTCCCCATACCTGCGATCTGCCGACCACTGCTGAGGTAAGCTTAGAACACGACCACATGACTCCGGTTAAGGACATAAAGGAATGTAAAACGTACATAAATCTTCCATAAAATTCCGAGAGAGATTTATGGGGGAAAAGAAAAGCACTTAGCATTAAAAAGAGGACAAGCCCGTTTTAGACCACGGGCGCAATAAGAGCCTGATCATCTTCCTTTAAAGGGTTTAAATTGCTTAAAATACGGAGCAACATATTCTTACAGCGTTTAATTTACATCTTCCTTATAACAATCTCCTTGAACTGCGGTTTTAACAAAAAGACATTTACACATTATGCCATCCTGCGAAGGAACATAAATCAGGAAGTTGTGTCCGAAAAAGACTAAGATCCTTATGTCTTCATTCACACGCAACACGCGTTACTGAGAGCATAAATTTGTCGCAGTTAGATAAGATAACTGTGATGTACACGCCTGGGTGATAGAGAAAATAACGAGGAACTGGAATTAATACATTCGTAATATTTTAGGAGTAGACAGACCACACAGAGTTAAAAATACCTATGTCAATGTAAGCGTTAGAAGATAGTTTGAACAAATCATTTTTTTAAATCTTGCAAAATTTTAATGGTAGATTACTACAATTGAAAATTAATTAGGAGCTCCATCTATAAAATTTTACTAGCTTGAATTATGTTAATAAATCTAAACAGGTTTCTACTAGCAATCATTTATTTTTAGAAAAAATTTACCATACAAATTACAAAATATTTTATTTGAAAACAGATACTATAAATTTATATTTTATTGTAAAAAAACTACTACGTGATGATGAAACTCCAGACGGGTATTTGATAGACATATACAGTAGAAAAAAAAGAGAACCAAACTAAATGTCAATTGCTGATGTTCAAATTTAAGACTATTAAATAGGCCAGCCACAAAACTTTTATCTATTTTTCTGTTAGATACTGTATTAAACTCCTATAAAGAAACTGCCATATAGCCTAATAAACCTCAGAGCATACAGAATTTGGATTTTGTTTGAAAGAGAAGGTAAAACATTGTTTAGCTATTGATTATAGGGACATAAAAACAAGTGGAAAGGGCATAATTTACGTGTTGACGTAACCAGTGATTTTGCTCCAGTTGGTTATGTTAACATCACGCAGGTAATAACGAATTGTGAGGTTCATCTACGTAGGGCTGAAGATGAAACAGAGAATGGAATAGAGTCATTTGCAACTTAAGGTAAACTGTCCAGTTAAGGTAACCGTTAAGTTGGTAACCACCAACTTAAGGTAACCTTAACTTAAAGTAACTATGTTCAAATAGGGATTTTTGTGGAGAAAAAAAGTATTCAATTATTTTAAAGATCAGACCTTTAGCTTTCAAAAACAGCTTACAGTTTGTTTCTGGGTAGTTAACGTCTCTCCTGAGACAACCCCAACGCGAATGTGTTACCAAAGCACACTGATTTTACTTACGCAGGGCCTTTGATGATTTGACAGTGTCACGTACAAAGCAAGTAAAATTAACATTATTCCTATTACGAAAAATGTGTCAAAACTTTTTCATTTTTTGTCTGTATTGTATTTATCTATTTACTAATTATTTAAGTAAAAATGTTTGGTAATTATCAAATTATTATAATAACTTAAAGAAATATCAAAATTGTAAAAAGCTTTGGTGACACCTTATGAATGTCCTGTGACCCACAATTTAAGATACTCTCATGTAAATCATTCTTTCCCTTTACCACTATAAGCTGAATATGCTACAATTTGAAAAATATCGAATAAAGCAAAATCTTTAGCTTACAGCTTATCAGTCATGTCTTTTATTTCTGGTCATGACTCCATCCTTAAGCATCTCAATTGCATTAGTGTCTCTAATTCCGTCGTGTGATCTCGGGAAGATATGAACAGGAAGCATGTGTATTAACGTCTCCCTTACATTTATTTCTTTCTAGGGGCGTCTTTGGGTGGCTAAAATCATCCAAAGATCATAAATTTACAGACATCGGGATTATCTTACTCCTTTTTTGTTTGTTGATGCCACAAATCTTGTAATATGTCACTAAAACTTAAAGATATATCCAGAATAAAACATGAAGATACTGACTATAATCGTGTAAATTAATTTTCACACTAAGCAATGAGGATTATGCACAACCTTGCCACAATCACGTGATACATTCATTTTGCTTTTTCCAGTTGCTCGCTTTCCCATAGAAAAGCGTGAAAGGTAAACGTTTGGTCTAATTTCTTATCTTAATATTTTACATTACACATAATTTGAAATGGCTTCTTCCATTTTTGAACAACCTTTGACAATTTATGATTTTTCTTTCGAAAATACTCAAAAGTATATATTGAAAATAAATCGGAAATAAACGAAAACGAATCACATGGACAATCCTCTGTATTAAAGCAGAGTATGCTAATTAAAGTCAATCAAGTCGAATTTTGTGAAAGAGTTTAAATTTTTACAAGTATACAGTCAAATCCTTGTTATTCATGATTCAGTTACAGCAGAGTACAAGAAAATTACCTATAATGTAGGTATCACTGTTACATTATTTAATGAAAACGAAGTAACTTTCAACTTGGTAAGCAATTGTTTACATTCATGTTTTTAAAGGAGAAGTATGAAAGCTAATATCTTTTTGCTTTCATATCTTTTTTATATATTGTTAGTACTCCAAAAGCTTCACAAGAGCAAGACATTTCTGGAAATGATAAAATAAAATTGAGAGTGTATATATGATCAACAGTAAGCAATAGAGCAATTTGTCACAATGTCACGAACTATTATAATGCCCTTCCCATTCATTTTCATGTTTACAACAGCCAATAGACAAACAATAAACTGCCCTTCCGTTTGAAACTAAAGCCAAAATTGTCATAAGTTGAATTTGCCCTACTGCGTGAAATCGCCTTATGGTATAAACAAATATGTATATAATGCATCACGTGATTTTCTATACTCTCGATACCAAATAGTGAATAACCCTCATTAGAGATATCTTATATTAAGCACATATAATTACATGATAGTTAATCGTCGATTAATCCCTGAAAACTTTGGTGAGATTGAAATGACTTCACTTGCAGTCAGAGGTAACTTCCTCAGATTTTACATGAGAGAGTTGCACCATTTCTGTCAAAATGTTACAATAGGAAGCGATGAATCACTTTATAAGTATATAAAACTTTTCTTTAAAATGGCAATAGTAGAATCCATTATCAAATGAATTCAATTTTTTTTCTAATTCAAACAATCATCCCATTATTCAACCATAAGTTGAAAATAGTTTTCAGTACACCTTTTTCCGACTCAATACCTAAAGAAAAATATGGAAATAATCTCTAAAGCCTGTGTCTTCAATACTACCACGCATGTAATTGTAAGAAAGACAGAAAAAATTTCTAAACTTATAGCAAGAAAGAAGAAAAGGAGATCCAGAATTTTCGTACCAATTAAAATATTTATCCATCGTATCCAGAAGATAGAAACACCAAATATGCAACTTGGATGTCTGACTTCGAAAAATATTGAAGATTTTCTCTTTCATTTTATGAAAATGTTTGATGAGGAGCTTCAGATTTTATCATATGTGGACACAAGACAAACTCTGACCGTTAGACATTTGGAGACGGTTATGAAGTTATGTCTACCAAAATATTTGGGTGCCGTAACAAGAGATTTTGGAAGGAAAGCAGTAGCAGTATATTTCAAAAATATCAAATGTGCTTAGTGACGGGAAAATTAGTAATATACAAAGAAAAATGTTAAATTAATTATTGTATTTTTAAAGAAAATATTAAAACTGTGATTTCTGTATCAAGTATAATTACATATTGACTTACAAATTGCAATTGACATCAGTATTTGGTAGGGTAATACTTAAGAATCTGGTACACATTGGCAAATTTGGCGAAATTATTGGCGATGTTTACTGAAACACAAAAGGTATTCCATCAAAACATTGTATTCCTTGTTTTATTTCAGCGACTTTAATGGATCAGAGGGCACCCTTGAAATAAAAATTATATGCTTTTAATTGATTAACCAAAACCACTTAGAAACCGGCCTTATCTTTTTTATGGACAATTAATCCCAAAACAGTTAAAAAGCTAACAGATGCAAATTATTAAACATTAGCCATAGTGACCATGGCTTGACTGAAGAACAGGGTGCCCCGCCAACTTGGTGATAAAGCTCTGAGCATGGTAGCCTAACATTTTCTCCTGATCTCGCCATGTTCAAACAATCTGTATCTATATTTTAATTTATATTATATTTGTATCATCTCTTCTTGTTGCACGTAAATGCACGTAATGCTTAAAACTATTAGATATAATGAACCATTAAAGATTCACTATGGCTAATTTCTAATAATTTGGAGCTGTTGGCTTTGTAAACTGTTAAGGAATTAATTGCCAATAAATGTAAATCCCCGCTTTCTGAGAGGTTTTGGTTAAGAAAATGTATATAATACTATTAAAATGGCGCAACTACATCAATTAAAGTCACCCAAATAGCAAGGGATACAATGTTGTTCTGATGAAATACCTGTATTTTATAAAACTTCGCCAATAATTTCACCAAATTTGCCAAGCGGCACCCTGTTCTTCAGTAGTACCGTTTATAGCCGCAACTTAATTAAAGGTGCTGAATTAATCAAAAGGAGAAAACGTAAAACTATACTTTTAATTTTCTAAAAATTACAAAAACTTATAGTGTTTATTTTCGAACTTCATTTGTTTCTACTGTCAGTCAATGTGTTGATTTTTGTAAAATTTCTAATCTTCATTATGAAATATGGCTTTATAATATTACAAAAGCAGAAAATGTAAAACTATACTTTTAATTTTCTAAAAATTACAAAAACTTATAGTGTTTATTTTCGAACTTCACTTGTTTCTACTGTCAGTCAATGTGTTAATTTTTCTAAAATTTCTAGTCTTCATTATGAAATATGGCTTTATCATATTACAAAAGCAGAAAACGTAAAACTATACTTTTAATTTTCTAAAAATTACAAAAACTTATAGTGTTTATTTTCGAACTTCATTTATTTCTACTGTCAGTCCATGTGTTAATTTTTCTAAAATTTCTAGTCTTCATTATGAAATATGGCTTTATCATATTACAAAAGCAGAAAACGTAAAACTATACTTTTAATTTTCTAAAAATTACAAAAACTTATAGTGTTTATTTTCGAATTTCACTTGTTTCTGTCAGTCCATGTGTTAATTTTTCTAAAATTTCTAGTCTTCATTATGAAATATGGCTTTATCCGGTAGCTTATTATCAGAAATGATCCAAATTTTCTTTTAAATTTACTTATTCGCTACAGTTGTATTAAAGACTGAAAATTAAAACTTATCAAATGATTTTTTTACATCTACAATTAATGAACAAAATTCTAACAAATAAATGAGAATCATTTTGAAAGAGACATGGGAGATTTCAATGGATGATGTCAACTGTAAATCTTCTAATCAAAAGTATATATCTGATTAGTAATCGAAATAAAATTTATACTGGTATGCAACTTCGTTAATTAAACTTTAGCTTTTTAAATTATGTTAGTCAATAGCATAATTAGTGAGTTAGAAATTATGACTTCGGTTTTATTATTATTCCAATTACGTATGGGTAGGGCATGACGCTGTCAAATATCTTCTGCATGTTGTCATTATATATAGTGAAGTTTAAACGCATTAATGTGTATGAATATTGATTCCCTTAATGAATAAATCATAAATTATCATCAATAGAAATACATATTCACGTCGAAATTATTATTAATGAATACTACGAAATTATTATTAATGAATAATGAGTGTAATTTGAGAGTTTGAAAAGGCACTATCCTATGTTTACCATGTGATTTTGTATGACGCCAAGTCTGGGGATCTTTAAGGTATCCGTCTACGTTAAAAACGTCATTTTTTGCCAAAAATCATAATTTTTTTTATTTCTCTATTGTAAAATTTCAACTTTTAGGCTTCTAAATCTGTTTTTGTTTTGTCATTTTAAAGAAAAGTTGCAGCAGTTTAAACATCAGTGACAGCCGTCAAACCAAAACGGAAGTAGCGACTTCGGAACCGGAATTTGTGAATTTAAAGCCTTTTAAAGAACTTTATTTGGACAAAACTTTTTAAATTTTCATGAAGATTAGTTTAAACATTTTTCTACTATTTTAAATAATTAGCAACTTGGCAATTAGAAAGTTTTGAGGCAAGAAATTGTGGGAAATTTTAAACATGTATTTTAATTTTTTAATAGTCAAACTTGCTTTCATAAACTTCAAATGCGTTTTTCTCAGAACGGCATTTTTAATAAAATGATGAAACTTGAAATGCGATTTCTCAAAAAGTTCTTAAAATATTTTGTTGAAAATTATTATTAATACTTTTGATAGTATTTACTAGTGAATGACCTAAAAGCTTTAAATTTGGATAATTTTTAATGATGTTACACTCATAGTTAGATATAAAGGTAATAAAAATTCGTTAAAAATTCAATGTGTATGATTTTGAACGACCAAAATTGTTTACCAAATGTAAATTAAGCAAAGATTTTAGGTGATTCACTAGTCCAGTGTATAAGAAATGTGTTACATCAAAGAATATTGAAATAATTTAATTTATTAAAACATTAGACCTTTTGAAAAAAACAATTTTTTTACTAAATTTTCTTCATTTATTAGAAATTTTATAAAAAATTCTCCAGGA
The DNA here is from genome assembly GCA_032207245.1 of Pardosa pseudoannulata. Taxonomy (NCBI): domain Eukaryota; kingdom Metazoa; phylum Arthropoda; class Arachnida; order Araneae; family Lycosidae; genus Pardosa; species Pardosa pseudoannulata. Next base: position 44,708,697 of record CM063501.1, read on the forward strand.
ATAAATTTTTTAAATGCAATTTTCTATGATAATATAAAAAATAAATCTAAAAATGTAAAAACATGAACTAGCTTTACTTTTAAAGAAAAAGTTCTCCGAACGTAGATGGATACCTTAAGTAGATTTTATCCCCCTTGTTCTACAGACATGTGTATTTTCAATATTACGCTTTCCTTAAATTTTTAAATATTGAGCGAAATAACACTTACTATTACATTTGGATATCCTGCAAAGAAATCAACTATGCATTAATTTTACGTAAATATTATATCAAAAGTTTTAACAATCTAATGTTGAATTCCTTATATAATAATAGCCTATGTTATCTGCCCGTCTATCTTCCAATTTATGAAGCGGTTGGACCTGGAATGGATAGAGGCATCCATTCAAAGCAAATAAAGTTTATCTTCTCCTAAACTATCGATCCGATTCTAAAATAAATTGGTATAAATATGCTTCATATCACAGCAAAAAATACTATCGTCATTAAAACGTTCGAAATCCAACCCTTCCCCCATTTTCGAGCTTTTAATGCCATTATTTCAAGCCCTATTTTCCCCGGTTAAGAGCAGGCGATTAAATTTATCCATTTATCACTTAATAAATAGGTAAAAATAACAATTTTTTCTAGCATTGTGACGTCATTCTTTTAAGCATCTCATTTAATTATTTCATATTTTAAACTATTTAAATATTGTCTACACTATTTTAATATCTTTTATCACTGAACTTAGATATTACGTGAATGATTTTCTTTTATATTTGGCTTAAATAATAGATTAGGTACGTATGTGATAATTTTAAATTTAATCATCGATTATTTTTTGATGCAATGAAAATTTTATCACCGGTATTAACAATAAATTCTTTTCATATAAGTCTAGGAGTCTATTTCACGGACTAATAAATATCTAACTTTTAATTTATATATATTTGGAAATTAAGAAGTTTTTTCTTTTGTGTGTTTGTTTATTACACATAACCACACGGTTTGACTAAATGAATTCAATGTGATGCTAAACTGCATTCACAGGATCGGGAGACTAGAGGAGTATGACGATAAATAAATTATGGAGAGTGAACCAGATAATTCTCAGTCAAAAAACAAACCATTTTTTACCTGCCTCATTGGGTACTTAACAATTCTGGAATATTAAAAATTTTACTAATCCCGTCATATGATGGGCTATATGCTAGTTTACAGTATAATGCGCCTTATCTCAGTTATAAATAGATGGTAACTGCTTTTAGATTTATGGCATAAAATATCTGACCGTGTCTTTCAATAATGACACTTTAACTGACGCCTTGGCGACCATATCTTAACAGAATGCTTTGCAATGGCTTTTTAGAAACAGCTGAACAAACAGGAACTATCTTCGATTCTACTCCAATTTTCACGATCAAGTGTTAAGTCACTTAGTCGTGATCCTGGGCGAAAGCCAACATAGAAACTACGCAGATTAAGTCTGACGAATCGAGATTGTTGCCGATAATACCTTATTTTAAAGTACACCTGGCAAATCTACAAATAAAAAAGGATGTTATCTTTGTTATCCCACGGCATGTAAAAATTGGATAATAATCTTTAGTTCCAAATCTAGATGGATCTTGAAAGTTCTCATTTATGAAGAGGACGCAAATTTTATGTTCCTTTTATCCATCACAGATCTAATTTAACTCTATGAGTGAACAAAGCAGTTTCAACAGTTATAACCCACACTAGAGTGAACTTAATTTGTTTACTTCCGTTAACGAAGAGTAAAGAAAGAGAAATTATAATCATCAACGAACCATAAATCAACTTTTCATTATACCATCAGTTCTTGAATCATGTCGTCTGAACAATTAAAGTTATTTACAAGCGCGTTTGTTTTTTCCTCCTATCTTCAAGAACTTGAAAAAAATTGAGAACTTTCCTATTACTCCTCTGAATTTTGTTTATTTTTTCATTTCATTCATTCACTGAAAACAAAATACGCCCTCACTCGAGTAGGCAATTTGAACAGCCTAATACTGCGTTGAAAAAAATTTCTGTTTTAAGTCATTCCTCTGTTTGCCCAATCTATTTTTACATCCTACTTCATCAGATCAAACAGATAAACCCAAGATTATTTCAAGAGAAATAAAAAAAATTGCTATTTTCACTTTATTCCTCTTAATTAATATTTTTCGTTTAATTGCTAACCTTTCTTACCATGATTTCGAGATATTGGTTTATAATGTTTATTTCTTTTCATAAACATTCTTTCATATGAAGCATTAGATATGAAGAATACAATTAATATTCATCATCCGAGCAATTAAGTGGAATCCAAAGTAAAAAACTGATTTTAAAAAAGTAAATACTGTTATAATTTAACTGTACCGGTTGTACTACTTAGTATATCTTGCCTTGCAAAGACATATTCCTTATGTAAAAAGCCCTATTGTTTTGCTTTAAATGAGCAAATAAACAGAATGAGTTTTATTTCCAATAATTCATCCCCTCACTACCTATTAAATTTTTTAATTTTCATAGCAATATTGATAAACATGTTAAATTTTGTAGAAATTAAATTTTTATTAAGAATTTACACTAGATTGGAAAAACCCCTAATCTGTGAAAAATTATGTATGACAGAATGATGAATTTTGTATATATATATATATATATATATATATATATATATATATATATATATATATATATATATATATATATATATATATATATATATATATATATATATATATATATATATATATATATATATATATATAAATCCTTTTATGAATCGCCAATCGAAATGGCCGAAATGGTAGAGAACTGCTTTTCGTTAGAGTTCGTATGTTCGAATTCTACTGCAGGCAGTGATATTCGTAACCATTCAGAATCGGCTTTAACCAGTATGTCTTGGTATCATTAGACCTCGCGTTGCAAATCAGTAGACCGTAGAGCCCTAAAAACCAAACCAAACCAAACCAAACTAAAGCAATTGACCGATGCAATTTGTCCTTGGTAAGTTCCAGAAATTTGTCTGAAGATTCATACAATAATCAAGTCTTAGAATTAAAAAACACACCTTTACTAACAAAAAATTACACAAATGGATACAATTTTTAACAAATAATTTTTAAAACTTAACTATCTAAAACAAATTAGACTCAACAGCGCCTTTCGTATCGTTAATATTACCGATAATATACACAGATATATTAAAAAATTACTTAAATGTCTATCAAGACAGTCGGTTAATGTTACTACCATTAATTCATTTCCCTTCACTTTACTAACATAATTGAAATTGATGTTACTAACGTTTCTTAATGCACGCAAATTCGCATTTCATGGCATGTCACTTTAACAACTCCTCTTAAGTCGCCGAAGAGTTTTACCAAAGTTCTTAATCTAAAGACATTGACAAAATAGACTTTCTTTTAAGCTATCATTTCTCCTGATAAACTGTCATGTATCTAAACTATATTGAAAATCAGCAAAATGAATGGAAACCTATTAAAAATGACTGACGCAATCCTGCAAGTATCCATCACATCTTTATCGTGCTTAAAAAAAGGAGAATAGGATAAAAACGTCTCGACATTAGCTTCAAAACTGATACAAAACAGCATCCAGGGAAAAACTAAACAATAATTATGACATTGGTGGGCGTCAGGGTAAATATAATTATTAATAAATAAACAAATACATTTCGCACAGGAAGTTAATATGGGAATACACACTTATGCCAAATTTCAAGAGTCTATCAAGACAGTCGGATAACGTTACTACCATTAATTCATTTCCCTTCACGTTACTAACATAATTGAAACTGACGTTACTAACGTTTCTTAACGCACGCATATTCGCATTTCATGACATGTCACTTTAAGCTTTCCTCTTAAGTCGCCGACGAGTTTTACCAAAGTTCTTAATCTAAAGACTTTGAGAAAATAGACTTTCTTTTAAGCCATCCTTTCTCCTGATAAACTGTCATCTATCTAATCTATATTGAAAATCAGCAAAATGAATCGGAAATCCATTAAAAATGCCTGAAGCAATCTGGCAAACATCCATCACATCTTTATCGTGCTTAAAAAAGGAGAATAAGGTAAAAACGTCTCGACATTAGCTTCAAAACTGATACAAAACAGCATGCAGGAAAAAACTAAACAATAATTATGACATTGGTGGGCGTCAGGGTAAATATAATTATTAATAAATAAACAAGTACATTTCTCACCCTAAAAAAAAAATATGGGAACAAACGCTTATGCCAAATTTCAAGTTTCTATCAAGACAACCGACTAATATTACTACCATTAATTCATTTCCCTTCACGTTACTAACATAATTGAACATGATGTTACTAACGTTTCTTAACGCACGCAAATTCGCATTTCATGGCATGTCACTTTAAGCTTTCTTCTTAAGTCGCCGATGACTTTACCAAAGTTCTTAATCTAAGGACATTGACAAAATAGTCTTTCTTTTATGCCATCCTTTCTCCTGATAAACTGTCATCTATCTAAGCTATTCTGAAAATCAGCAAAGTGAATCGGAAACCTATTAAAAATGACTGACGCAATCCTGCAGGCATCCATCACATCTTTATCGTGCTTAAAAAAAGGAGAATAGGATAAAAAAAGTCTCGACATTAGCTTCAAACTGATACAAAACAGCATCCAGGGAAAAACTAAACAATAATTAAGACATTGGCGGGCGTTAGGGTAAATATAATTATTAATAATTAAACAAATACATTTCGCACCCTAAAAAAATATGATAACAAATACTTATGCCAAATTTCAAGTTTCTATCAAGACAACCGACTAATGTTACTACCATTAATTCATTTCCCTTCACGTTACTAACATAATTGAAAATGATGTTACTAACGTTTCTTAACGCACGCAAATTCGCATTTCATGGCATGTCACTTTAAGTTTTCTCTTAAGTTGCCGACGAGTTTTACCAAAGTTCTTAATCTAAAGATATTGACAAAATAGTATTTCTTTTAATCCATCCTTTCTCCTGCTAAACTGTCATCTATCTAAGCTATATTGAAAATCAGCAAAATGAATCGGAAATCCATTAAAAATGACTGGCGCAATCCTGCAAGCATCCATCACATCTTTATCGTGCTTAAAGGAGAATAAGTTAACAACATCTACATTAGCTACAACACTGACACAAAACAGAGTCCAGGGAAGGATTAAACAATAATTACGACATTGGCGGGCGTCAGAATAAATATAATTATTAATAATTAAACAAATACATTTCGCACACGAAGTTAATATGGGTGTAAACATTTATGCCAAATTTCAAGTTTTTATTAAGACAGTCGGATAATGTTACTACCATTAATTCATTTCTTCACGTTACTAACATAATTGAAAATGATGTTACTAAACTGTCATCTATCTAAACTATATTGAAAATAAAAAAAATGAATCGGAAAACCATTAAAAATGACTGACGGAGAATAAGGTAAAAACTTCTCGACATTACCTTCAAAAAGAATACAAAACAGAGTCCAGGGAAAAACTAAATAATAACTATGACATTGGTGGGCGTCAAGATAAATATAATTATTAATAATTAAATAAATACACTTCAAACAAATACACACGAAATTAATATGGAACAAACACTTATAAAAAATTTCAAGTTTCTATCAAGACAGCCGCATAATGCTACTACCATTAATTCATTTCCCTTCACGTTACTAACATAATTGAAAATGATGTTACTAACGTTTCTTAATGCACACAAATTCGCATTTTATGGCATGTCACTTTAGGCTTTCCTCTTAAGTCGCCGACGAGTTTTACCAATTAATCTAAAGAAATTGACAAAAATAGACTTTCTTTTAAGCCATCCTTTCTCCTGATAAACTGTCATCTTTCTAAACTATATTGAAAATCAGCAAAATGAATCGGAATTCCATTAAAAATAACTGACGCAATCCTGCAAACATGCATCATATCTTTATCGTGCTTAAAGAAAGGGGGAATAAGGTAACAACGTCTAAATTAGTTACACAACTGATACAAAGCAGCGTCCAGGGAAAAAACTAAACAATAATTACGACATTGGTGGGCGTCAGGGTAAATATAATTATTAAGAAATAAACAAATACATTTCTCACACGAAATTAATATGGGAACAAACACTTATGCCAAATTTCAAGTTTCTATCAAGACAGCCAGCTAATATTACTACCATTAATTCATTTCCCTTCACGTTACTAACATAATTGAACATGATGTTACTAACGTTTCTTAACGCACGCAAATTCGCATTTCATGGCATGTCACTTTAAGCTTTCCTCTTAAGTCGCCGACGAGTTTTACCAAACTTCTTAATCTAAAGACATTGACAAAATAGTCTTTCTTTTAAGCCATCCTTTCTCCTGATAAACTGTCATCTCTCTAAACTATATTGAAAATCAGCAAAATGAATCGGAATTCCATTAAAAATGACTGACGCAATCCTGCAAGCATCTATCACACCTTTTATCGTGCTTAAAAAAAGGAGAATAAGGTAAAAACGTCTCGACATTATCTTCAAAACTGATACAAAACAGTATCCAGGGAAAAACTAAACAATAATTAATACATTGGCGGGCGTTAGGGTAAATATAATTATTAATAACTAAGCAAATGCATTTCGCACCCTAAAATAATATATGAAATAATACTTATGCCAAATTTCAAGTTTCTATCAAGACAACCGACTAATGTTGCTACCATTAATTCATTTCCCTTCACGTTACTTAACATAATTGAAAATGACGTTACTAACGTTTCTAACGCACGCAAATCCGCATTTCATGGCATGTCACTTTAAGTTTTCTCTTAAATTGCCGATGAGTTTTACCAAAGTTCTTAATCTAAAGACATTGACAAAATAGTATTTATTTTAAGCCATCTTTTCTCCTGCTAAACTGTCATCTATCTAAGTTATATTGAAAACCAGCGAAATGAATCGGAAATCCATTAAAAATGACTAGCGCAATCCTGCAAGCATCCATCACATCTTTATCGTGCTTAAAGAAAGGAGGAATAAGGTAACAATGTCTACATTAGCTACACAACTGATACAAAGCAGCGTCCAGGGTAAAAACTAAACGCTAATTACGACATTGGCGGGCGTCAGGGTAGCTATAATTATACAAGAAACATGGATAAGTGACACTTTTCTCACCACCGGACGAGAGTGTAATTGCAAGAGACCGTACCGACTGAGGAGACAGGTGGCAATTAAGATTCGTTATTGATCGAGCCACATTTGCTATGCTCAAAAAAACAAGATGCCGTAATTACAACGGTCAAGCGATTAAAAAATGATGGAACAAAAATTACTGTGCCCAGAACTCAGCATAAATATGAGTCCTGTAATTAAAAAAGCTCTTCAAACACCGTATAAAAAGAGATCAAGCCACTAGATTACTAGAGACTGATATACGTTGAGTATAGAGTAGGCGGACGAAGAAAGGTAATTTGAAGCCATTAATATAAATATATGTCTTAACTGCGTAAAGAATTACTCTTTATCTTAACTGTACTGAACTGCTAAGCGCGTAAGAGAAAGTTGCACAAGAAATACTATCACAAGTTTTACAAACTAATCACGTCTCAAACAGTAATCTAAGTAACGGTCTAATAGTTTTCATTAAAAGACATGCAATATAGAGCCACTAAAGGTAGAAAACAAGTTTGGCAGTTGCTATCAGTTATTATCAAAATTTTAAATGTTTGTTACTATTAGAATAATTATCTTAAACTAATTTATTATAATTTATTATGTGTGAAAGCATTAAATTTCACCTGTAACAATTAAAAGCAGATACAGCAAATGATGGCTTAATGTATATGGCACTGCTCTTCATTAATAGAGTTCGTTGATTTGAATACCACTACTGGCATTGGTGTTCGTAGACGTTCATAATCAGATTTACGTAATAGCCGAACCAAACCGAAAGAATATACTATCATACAACTGAAATACTTTATTTTAGATTAGAAATATTTTAACTCTAATATTTTATAACAAAAATATTTAAAGCTCAAATTTGCAAAAGTAAATTTTAAAAGAGTTGCTTTAATGAACATTATTACCCATTTAAGTTTTTTTTTATGTTTTACTTATAAAATTAGATAATCATTAAACCTATACACTTATCGGTACGTCTCGACGTTTTCTAATTAAATTAATATACTGTAAAAATCTGAAAATACATTGAATGTGCAATTAATCATTTTATTAATGAACTCGTGTGTATTTCTTACCTTTCCTTGCATTAAAATGAAATTTTAAAAAGTTTGTTTCAGAAGTAACAAGAGTAAAATTATCTAAAAAAAAGAGTTTAGAGTTCTAGGGTTAAAAAAATATTTTATCGTCTAATAAAATTTTTAAAAAAATGTATTTACTAGTATTAGATTTTTGCTTACCGTATAACCTTTAAACCTAGAAAGCTATTCGTACGTCTCAACGCCTTGTTATTAAATTAATATACAGTAAATATCTGAAAGTACTCTTAATGTGCAATAAATCATTTTACTAATGGACGCGTATGTATTACTTACCTTTCCTTGCATTAAATAAAATTTTAAAAAGTTATGTTTCAGAAGTAACAAGAGTAAAAACGATATAAAAAAAGAGTATAGTGTTCTAGAGTTAAAAAATATTTCAGAATCTAATATTTTTTTTAAATGTATTTTCTAGTACTAGCTTTTGTTTACCATATAATCTTTAAATCTAGAAAGTTATTCTTGCGTCCCAACATCTTGTTATTAAATTAATATACTGTAAAATATGAAAGTACTCTTAATGTGCAATAAACCATTTTATTAATGAACACTTATGTATTACTTGCATTTCCTTACATTAAAATAAAATTTTAAAAAGTTATGTTTCAGAAGTAACAAGAGTAAAAACGATTTAAAAAAAAGTATAGTAATCTAGGGTTAAAAATATTTCATCATCTAATAAATTTTTTTAAAGGTATTTTCTAGTACTAGCTTTTGTTTACCGTATAACCTTTAAACCAAGAAAGTTATTCGTACGTCTGTCTCTGTCTTGTTATTAAATTAATGTACTGTAAAAATCTGAAAGTACTCTTAATGCGCAATAAATCATTTTATTGCACGTGTATGCATCACTCGCCTTTCCTTGCATTGAAATAAAATTTTAAAAACTTATGTTTCAGAAGTAACAAGAGTAAAAACGATCTAAAAAAAGACTATAGTAATCTAGGGTTAAAAAAATATTTCCTCGTCTAATAAAATTTTTTAAATGTATTTTCTAATACTAGCTTTTGTTTACCGTATACCTTTAAACCTTGAAATTTATTCGTACGTCTCGACGACTTGTTATTAAATTAATATGCTGTAAAAATCTGAAAGTAAACTTCATGTGCAATGAATCTTTTTATTGCATATTAAGAGTACTTTACTGAACGTGTATGTATTACTTGCCTTTCCTTGCATTAAACTAAAATTTTAAAAAGTTATGTTTCAGAAGTAACGAGTAAAAACAATCTAAAAAAGAGTATAATGTTCTAAAGTTAAAATAATATTTCATTGCCTAATAATATTTTAACTGTATTTTCTAGTACTAGCTTTTGTTTACCGTATTAAATTAACTGCTTCTTTCCGATTACAGCAATTTTTCAACCATCTAAGTATAACTTTATCAATATACCTTTAATCTCACTTACAGTTTATAGACTAATAAACAGAACATCTGTTTTGCCAACTCACTGCGAGAAAAGTAGATCATAATTGTTAAGCCTCGCACATGAAGTTTCTAAGAGCCTGGCCGCCAGCGACGAATAATTTATGCTTCTTATTAATACTTGACGATGGTCATAAAAATGGCTGATTTAAGGTACGTGGAATAGCAATTTACGATTGGAATATGCCTATTAACAAATTGAAAAAAACTTGTTAGTGTGCTGTGATTTATCGCATATATTAGCCGTTACTTTCCAAAGAGGCAGTGTTTTTTTCTTACTCTCGTTTTTGCAGTATGAAAATATTTCTAATCATGTTAGGCAAGAGTAATGCATAATTTATAGACAATATATGTTACCTAAACAGTTAGGTTGATGTGTTTTGATTAAGGTTATACTGATATATTTGCAATGCACAGGACATGGGTTGAATCAAAAAGACGGATATAAGTACATATTTCGAGTTAGTTTCCCATCAATGTCTGCCGAACGAAAGCCGAATAAGTAGTGAGCTGCTATAAGCTACCAGAGTTCGTGGGTTCCAATCTCACTGCCGGCGTTTTGGTAAGGTTTGAATAAACCTTGTTTAGCAAGTAACTTGTAGGTAGTGTTTCTCCTTACTCTCGTTTTCGCAGTTTGAAAATATTTCTAATCATGTTGGGTAAGAGTAATGCATAATTTATAGACAATATATGTTCCTGAAGCAGTTAGGTTGACGCGTTTTGATTAAGGTAATGCTAATATATTTGCAACGAACATGACAGTGTTGAATCAAAAAGTCGGATATAAGTACATATTTCGATATAGTTTCCCATCAATGTTTGACAACGAGAGCCGAATGAGTAGTGAGCTACTCTTAGCTACCAGAGTTCGTAGGTTCCAATTTCACTGCTGGCGATTTTGTAAGGTTTGATTGAACATAGTTTAGCAAGTAGCTTGTAGGCAGTGTTTTTTCTTACTCTCGTTTTTGCCGTTTGAAAATATTTCTAACCCTCTTGGGCAAGAGTAATTCATAATTTATAGACAATATATGTTCCTGAAGCAGTTAAAATGATGTGTTTTGATTAAGGTTATACTGATATATTTATAATGAACAGGACAGGGGTTGAATCAAAAATTCGGATTTAAGTACCTATTTCGAGTTAGTTTCCCATCAATGTTTACCGAACGATGGCTGAATGAGTAGTGACCTGCTATAAGCTACCAGGTTTCAAGGGTCTCAATCTTAGTGTCGACGTTTTTGTAAGGTTTGAGTAAACATTTTTTAGCAAGTAGCTTGTAGGCAGTGTTTTTTCTTTCTCTCGCTTTTGCCGTTTGAAAATATTTCTAATCATGTTGGGCAAGAGTAATGCATAATTTATAGTCAATATATGTTCCTGAAGCAGTTAGGTCGATGTGTTTTGATTAAAGTTATACTGATACTTGCAACGAACAGGACAGGGGTTGAATCAAAAAGTCTGATATAAGTACCTATTTCGAGACAGTTTCCCATCAATGTTTGCCGAATTAGTAGTGAGCTGCTCTTAGCAGCTACCAGAGTCCGTGGGTTCCAATATCACTGTCGGCGTTTTTGTAAGGTTTAAGTAAACCTTGTTAGGAAATAGCTTGTAGGTAGTGTTTTTTCTTACTCTCGTTTTTGCCGTTTGAAAATATTTCTAATCATCTTGGGAAAGAGTAATGCATAATTATAGACAATATATGTTCCTGAAACAGTTAGGTTGATGTTTTTTGATTGAGGTTATACTGATATATTTGCAACAAACAGGATAGTTTTGAATGAAAAAGTCGGATATAAGTACCAATCTCGAGATAGTTTAGCATAAATGTTTGCCGAACAATAGCCAAATGAGTAGTGAGTTGCTGCTCTTAGCTACCAGAGTTCGTGGGTTCCAATCTCACTGTTGGCGTTTTTATAAGGTTTGGCCGAGCGATGGCCCCTCGGCTAGGGTGCTGGCCTTCGGTGCCGGAGTTCGTGGGTTCGAATCCCACAGTGGCATGTATGTTCGTAGCCGTTCGGAATCGGCTTTAAGCTGTAGGTCCCGGTCTCATTAGCCCTCGTGTTGCAAAAAAAGTAGACCGTAGTGCTCCAAACCAAACCAAACCTTTATAAGGTTTGAGAGAAGGGTTTTATTGCACACATTGTTTATTACCAAAACTAGCATATGGCCCGTCATATGACGGGAGTAGTACAATTTTTAATTTTCCAGAATTCTAAAGTACCCTATCAGGAAGGTTAGTTTTTTGACTAGGAATTATCTGGTACAAGCTCAATAATTTTTTAACTTCATACTCCTCTAAAGCCGAACGATGGCCGAATGGTTAGCGTGCTGGCCTTCGGAACCGCAGTTCATGGGTTCGAATCCTACTTTGGCATGGATGTTCGTAGTCGTTCGGAATCGGCTTTAAGCAGTAGGTCCCGGTCTCATCAGCCCTCGTGTTGCAAAAAGTAGACCGTAGCACTCCAAACCAAACCAAACCATACTCCTCTAAAGTCTTTCGATACTGTGAATGCAGTTAGAATCACATTGAATTCATTTGGTCAAAGCTATGGTTATGCATAAAAAGCAAACACATAAAAGAACGAACTTCTTAATTTTCAGAGATATATAACTTAAACGCTAGATATTTATTATTCCGGGAAATAGACTCCTACACTTTTATGAAAAGAATTTGTTGTTAATACCGGTGATAAAATTTTCATCGCAACAAAAAATAATCGATGATTCAATTTAAAATTATCACATATATATCTAATCTATTATTTAATCCAAATATAAAAGAAAATTATTTACGTAATATCTGAGTTCAGTGATAAAACGTATGAAAATAATAAAGACGATATTTAAATAAGAAATGGTTAAATGAGATGGTTAAAGGAATGACGTCATAATGATAGAAAAATAATATTTTTACTTACTTATTATGTAATAAATTTATTAAATGCTCTTAACCGGGGAAAAAAAGGGCTTGAAATAATGGCATTAAAAGCCCGAAAAGGGGAAAAGGGGTGGATTTTGGACGTTTTAAAGACTCGCTTTGAATTTTGCTAACCCTAATTCATCAAGAATCTAATTTAGATATCCTATCCATTCCACGTCCAACCGCTTCATAAATTGGAGGACAGACGGTCAGATAACTTAGGCTATTATTATATAGGGGATGTAAATATTTAGAAGCTTTGTATGCAATAAAAAAAGTGCAAAACATTAAAAGTAAAAATCACCTATATAAATAGCCTAAGTTATCTGCCCGTCTGTCCTCGAATTTATGAAGCGGTTGGACCTGGAATGGATAGAGGCATCCGTATTGGATTCTTGATGAGTTAGCAAAATTCAAAGCAAGTCTTTAAAACGTTTAAAATCCACCCCTTCCCCCTTTTCTAGAATTTAATGTCATTATTTCAAGCCCTATTTTCCCCGGTAAAGAGCAGGCGATTAAATTTATCAATTTATTACATAATAGATTGGTAAAAGTAACATTTTTTCAAACATTATGACGTCATTCCTTCAACTATCTTATTTAAACATTTCTTTTTTTAAATTATTTAAACAACGTCTGGATTATTTTCATACGTTTTATCACTGAACTTGGATATTACGTAAATAATTTTCTTTTACATTTGGCTTATATAATGGATTAGGTATTTATGTGATGATTTTAAATGTAATCATCGATTATTTTTTGTTGCAATGAAAATTTTATCACCGGTATCAACAACAAATTCTTTTTATAAAAGTCTATGAACCTATTTCACAGACTAATAAATATCTAGCGTTTAAGTTTTATATCTTTGAAAATTAAGAAGTTTGTGTGTTTGTTTTTTATGTATAACCATAAGGTTTGACTAAATGAATTCAATGTGATTCTAAACTGCCGTCACAATATCGGGAGACTTTAGAGGAGTAAACAAACTAGTGAGTGTGTACTAGATAATTCTCAGCCAGAAAACAAAACATTTTTTTTACCTCCCTCATAAGGTACTTTACAATTGTGGAAAATTAAAAATTTTACTAATCCCGACATATGACGGGCTATATGCTAGTTTTAAATACTATCCCATTTTAGTATTTTACTAAATATGGTATTTAACAGAACTTTTTTTGAGAACGTTTCTTATAAAAAAAAACAATACCAGTTAAGAGACTAAAAAAATAGCATCAGAATTTTCAGAAATCATCAGATTTTCTAAGGCACAGTTAAAGAAAGAATAAATAAAGCAGGTGATTGGAAAAACCATAACAAATGGTAGTTTTCATGGGGCACTTACATTTATTTCACTTAGCCTCAGGCATTATGCCACCCAAAAGTTGTTATTACATTTAATCACTGATCACACTACAATTCTCTATGCCTTGAATCAGAGGGGTATTAAAGAGGCAACAGTGGAGAAAATTACAAGTCGTCTATTAGCGGGGGAAAAGATCTTAGGCTTTAGAATTGCAGAAAAGTTTCTCAAAAATATGCCATTCTATTCACCTCAAACTATTGGTATTAAATAGTCGCAGACAATATTACTGCAAAATTATGAGGCAGAAGTTGGAAATTGCGTATAATGGGTACCCCAGGCACAATCAATTATTTGGTAGGAAATGAACAACTTTTTGGTGGTTTAGCTTAAGCTCAGATTTCTCCATCCTGTTTCTCCATTCCACAATTTTCCTCCATTTTCATCAACCTGAAGATGTGAAAATTATTCTCTCTCTAGTAAAACCTCCAGTTATTAGAGGTGCATACAAAATTTATAAAGGAATAAATGAATAATTTAGAATGATTACATGTTTTTATATTCAAGTAAAATAAAATTAAATTTACTATCAAATCAAGCTCCGATTTTCCAATCTCCCAAGTTTGTTTCATTTATAAAATCCAAGATTATATAAAATTGTAATAAAATATGGAGAATTTTCTTTGGTAGACTAACGCTCTATTTTCAAAAGATAATTTTTCTTTTAAAACTGTACCTCAGTTTATTTCTTGCTTTTCAATTAATATTTTAACCCCCCCCCACTCCCCAAAAATGATAATAGAACAGTTATTACAAAGTGACAAATCTTCAGTTACAAATTGCTAACATATTCCTTCTCTATAATAATCTTACACTTTTCTATTTGTTTTACACTCTTTTTATTTACTTCCATAATATAATTTTTCTTTTAAAACTGTACTTCAATTTATTTCCTGCTTTTCAATGAATATTTTTAACCCCACCCCCAAATAATGATAATAGAACAGTTACTACAAAGTGACAAATCTTCAGTTACAAATTGCTGACATATTCCTCTTCTATAATAATCTTACACTTTTCTATTTATTTTACACTCTTTATTTTTTACTTTCATAATAAACTTTAAGTGTAAATCTCGGAGTTCTCATGTGTTTGCATTAGCCGGTTTAAGAATTTAACTATTATTCTTATTGAATCCGCATAATTGCTGATGACATACAATATCAACCTTAGCATGTATAGCTTAGTTTGCTTTGGTTTGAAGCATTGCAGTCTGCTTTTTTGTCACAAAGAGGGCTAATGAAGCCAGGTTTGGTTTAATTTGGGTTGTAACGCTAGGTCTACTTTTCTGTAATACGAGGGCTGACGAGGCCAGGACCTACTACTTAAAGCTTATTCTGAACTGCTACGAACATTCATGCCCACAGTAGAATTTGAACACACATACTATATCACTGCAAAGTTTCGCTTAACAAATTCTGGAAACCCTAAAATCTACTGTCAATTAAATCTACAGTCCTCTCTCCACTACAGTTTAAACTGCCATCTCACAAAACCTACCATTTTGAAGACCGACGGTTGTTGGAGATGGACCATGGACAGAGAAACTTTAAGGTAATACATTTCTCAAGAAAGTTGTCTAATGAAAGTTGTACCGATACTTAGTAGAAATTAGTGATCTTTTACAACATTTAACCATCAAGAAATTCAAGATCTTTTTCAAGCCCCGTAGCCTTCAGGCATTTTCTTTCCCTTAGTATTTATTGTTTTTTCTCCTATATTTCTCCATCTTATTTTTGAAATTAGTTATTTGTTACGTAATTAATAATTATCATTTTTGATTCGTTGGCAGGTTGGTTGTTGTCTTGTTCACCTAGAAGTCATATGACTTCACGCGGAAAAGCGGATGACATTGCGTTGGTCGAGAGGTTGGAATTCCAAAATTGGATTCTCGTAATTTGGAAGTAGGAACCAAGCATCACTCCCCAGACATGGCCAACCAACTCCGGAGATATCATTTGAACTTGGAGAATAATGTGACCTAGAACCTATTTTACGTACCCCAGACGCCGTTAGAGAAGACGGCGGTCTCTGGTCTGTTCGGACCTCGATATAACAAACTCCACTGACGACTGATAAACCACAGATTACCTCTGTAAAAAATTGATAACTTGCCAATTAGGAATCGAGCAAAATTCATCTAAATAATTAGAATGCTCTTATGTTACAAGATAGCGCCTTTTTTTGGGTAGACTCTTACAGAGGAACTGGTTTCTGTTATTTGTGTTTTCATGTACTTTCCCTCTCTGTTTCTTTCAATAAAGTGATAGACTTTTCGTTAAGAGCGCTGAAAATTTCGGTTCCAAAAAGGCAGCATCCTACTGATTCGGTCATTGCATGGTTTTGAAAGCCTACAGAATCAACATCAAACAAATGATCTACGGCTTAATTGCATGTAAAAAGATAAAATATCATCTGTACTTATAAATTTTATGAAGTAGGTTTTAGACCACTACACTTTGACGACTATAAACCTTTTTGTTGTTCTGGTAAGTTGGTTTCTACTGTTGTATTTATAAAGTGTTATTCTTTGAAAATTATTGAGAAATTTGCGACAAACTATGCAGTGATTTTAATAAAAACATTTACCTAATTAATAATTTTGCCAAAATTTTAGGCATTAATAAAAAATATTCAATATTGTCATTTAATATCCAATTATCCAATCATAAGTTGTTTATTTTAGTCACTTTTACCATTTGATGTTAGCGATCTTACTGAATCAGTTTAAAACGATCAAAATCTAGATGAGTGTCAGACGTACACTCTGGAATTAGATATTTTAAGGTAATTTGATAAACTTACGATGTTTCATAGAGAATTGTTTATACAATTTTAACATGGTGATAATTCAAAGATTTCGACTCTAGAAATACATTTGCACTCTAGAAATACATGTGCCAAATGTTATGAACTTCTCTCACAAGAGGAAAAATATACTTCCCTCAAATTCTTTCTTAAGGAAAGCTTTGGTTGTAATCTTCAGCTTTTCGACAGATGAATGATGAATCCTCTAGATGTAGTGGCACTCATTATTGATTAGCAATGAATTTAAATTTTGTGAAACAAAACTACTTGTGATAAAAAAGTGTCAACCTTTTTTTCATTTTAAAGTACCTATATAGTTTCTTTGATGGATTATGACAGATCTTAGGGCATGTTTCCGTACGTTTGATTCTATTTATGTCCTAAAGAAAAAACACATAAAGAAACAAAACATGAAAGACAGCTAATCTCTTTCATGGACTTTGCAACAAGATTACCGTAAAATATAAATCATGACAACCCTGTAGGCAGAATCTCAAAGCACTCTAGTGCTTAATATAGTTCCGCTTCACATTAGAACAATCCGAGATGGGATAACAAATATATTCTTACAAACCAAAAGAGGAAACCAGAAACATTTAAAAAGATAAATGAAAAGAATAGGAGAGCAGAGAAACCAGTTTTCATTTCATGGAAAATATTCATTATTTATCACTCTAATGCAGGTATTAATAGGGTACATTTTTCATATATGCATTCTTATGACTGTGTGAACCACGTACTGATCGAAAATCCAGAAAGAACTGGTTCAAACAAAGAAGCGAGGGAAAAATGAAGCGACCACACAGACAAGCCTAACAATATAATCATAAAAAAGGAGTTAATGGCACGTTTGATTGAGTAGGTAATTAATTCTTATTTTTCAATCAAAATGTAGCATTCAGATTCATTATCAAGATGGAAAATAATTACACAGGAGGTCGCTAACCATTAAAAGCAAAGCTATTATTACAGTAGTGATATCAATATCAAGAGCGTGTAGAATCTATCTGATCTTTAATAATCTAATAATATTTTTATTCCCACAAAATGCTAGACCAAAGATCAATTATGATAAAGAAAAGGAATCCGTTTGGATGGTTGAAAAATATGCCAAGTGGCGTGCTTTTGTACAAAATTACACGTTATCATCTTTTAATACCTATAAACATTTCGATAAGTAGTAATTAAAAAAGCCATTTAAACCCTAAGAAGTAAATTGCGTGCGAGATTATTTGTATCATTAGACAAAATATTAGCATAACTCCTTATTTTCCTAGTTATTATATGAATTTTATAACAAAACATCTGCCGGCTATAAAGAATTTTCCTCGGCTGTTTTTTTACTGTTCAATAATTATTATATTGCTTTTTTAGCTATTATTCTGAAGTAGTGTTGTGTTCCGTAACTACTCTGCCGAAGAAATTTTCTTGGAATTTAGTTAGAAAGAATATCCTCCAGGTTATGGCAAGGCTATAGCAATTTTTCTCTTATTTCTACGAATTATCAATGCGAATAGTTTTTAAATACTGTTACTAATTAAAAAGAAAAAGCAATCGTGTTTAAATGTTTTTTGACTAAAAACTTCGTGTAGTACTTTCTAATATACAGCCAAGTATAAAACGTGTTTGTTCATCAAAGCAGACTCAAAGATCTCATTAATGAGATGTGTTTAAATTTTAATGATAATGTATGGGTATGTATATGCATATATTCAAACAAAATATTAATTGAAAAGCCATAAGCACGAAACAAAAGTTACAATTTTTGTAGCACTTCAATATACGCGTCTCTAGGAGATGCAGGGATAATCACCTCGTATCTGATGACTCCTCTACACTATGCATCATGTTGGGTCACCGCAAGCTGCCACTACCATGTAGAGAAAGGGATGGCTTGAACGTTCGCATCGCACATAACCTGTATAACGGTTTAAAACCTTTTACATGTCTACCACAATTGTTCATCCAGAACATACAGTGAAACAGTCAATTTTCTTGAAGTAATTAAAGAGGAAAGCGGTGGGATGGTCCGAACATGGGTTCATCTGCTTAAATATAATAATAATAACCATGGTTAAAGAATTGCACTAATAAAGAGACGTTATCAACATGCATTCGCCCTTAACATAAAAGAGTGTTAAAGTAACAGTTGAATGGGATGAAAGGGATGCGCAATAATGGCCCATTCACGGCCATCAAGGATGGCCCATTTAGTTGCCCGATATTTGGAGTCAACCAGTCAAGGCTTGGTGATGGTCTAACCATGGCGACCACTGCAGTGGCCCAGCTTACACCAATGGGTTGAGGATCCATGAAAGATACACGATTGAATTTTCAGAAGTAGCATTATTAATTTTTAATATTAAGGTATGTTAGTATTCAAAACTCAAAAAAGAACATTTATTGTATTTAAATAACTGGTAATGGAACTTTTTTAATTAAAAATCAAAAACCTATATGGACAGCCTATAACGTAAATAAGAGTCCGTCTACTGATAGATCTCATGCAAATATTGGTGAGTTAACAGAAAAAAAACTTTTACTTTCAGTATACAACTGAATATGTTTTACTTGTGTTCTTTTATATAAAACTAAAAAATAAATATATAGTGTGAAGTAGGAAAATAAGTTTTCGAGGGCTCTGTGTTAACTGATCATAGCTCTTTTGCTATTTTGATATATCCACTTCCACCTGTGAAACAACGTAGAAATTAAATGCATATCTCACGCTAATCCATCAAAGCGTTTTGGTTTGTTATCCGAATTTGAAATTATAAAGAAAAAATTGATTACTGGAAGTTGGCACTTTCCTGAACTTGCACCCGTCAAATAATTCATTTACAGCAAAAGTATTTATAAGAATTTATGCACTTACCCGTGTTACACGTTGGAGTAAGAGAGTAAGTAAGTCAGACTTTATAACAGTTTTTACATCAAACTGATAATTATTAGATATAAAACAATAATATTATTAAAAAGATATAGTTTATGGGAAGGAATGCAGAAAAATATTAACCTAGCTTTAATAGCAAATTTGTTGCGTTTGGTTGGAAGTTAAGCTTTTCATATCACATAACGCAATTGCATAACTTCATCCTTTATAGAGATATTTCATTGGGTTTACAAATAAAGATTATACATATTTATGTAATATCTGGATTTTACTTGTAGTGTGAAAATGTACCTCGGGCAATGCAAAATAGAAGCTTCATGAGCACTGTTTTTAAGACAAAATGTATTTGGAGAGTGGTAAACTGAAGAACATAAACGAAATTACTCAATGTCGTATTTATAATCGTTAAAATACAACAAAACTTCAAATTCTTTTAAAATTGCTTTGTACATTAAGGGACAGCAAATGACGTCCCATGTGTACAAAATTAAACAAACAAATATGTAAATAAATAAACAGTGAAATAGATGGAAGAAGAAAAAATGGCAGAGCTTTCATCTTATGGGAATAATATATCAGGAAAGCTTTTATAAGAAATGATGTTATTTATAAACATGCACTCCCATGTACAGAGAAAAAAAACTCGGAAACAGAAAGTTCCGAGTAAATAATATCTAGTTAGACAGATCCAATAAAAACATTTTAGAACTATGAACAAAGCATAAAGAGTCTAAAGAAGTAAAAATTTTACGTTTCATGCCTAAAGGGAGAAAAAAGTCATAATTAATGGTCGGATTTCAAGTGACATTTTCAAGCTGAAAATGCATTAATCTTAAGCGCTGAAAAAAAAGACGAATTTAAGAAGCAGAAAATTAACGATCTAAATGACATCCTTATTGCTTTGTATTCTTCTTAGTCACGGAATAAAACAAATTACTTGAATTTTCTATAGCTTAAATGCTTTCAAAACTTTCACGGGCTATTTTTTAAGAATCCAAGGGGTTAATGAATAGGAATTATTTCCTATGATCTACAACTTTGAAAAGGATGGGCGAAACATGAGGATAAGCCCGGTGTCACACTTTCCCAAAACATTAAATAACCTCTGTAGTGTCACGACAAATTACATTCGTCACGGTTAAAAAGTGAGCGGAAATACAGCTCGAGTTTAAGCTGGACGTTGGCTGAGAACTGACAGTTTTAAGATATTGTTTCGGTGTTGCCATTTTTCACGGTAATAGCCAACTAAACTTTCATAAATCGTTTCCACAAAACCCTGTATTAGAATGGACATTTTTAATCGCCCTTTTTTTCCAACTATGAATACCATGGATATATTTCTTAGAACATTTAAAAAGTTGTATATGTTTGGTGATTTTTCTTCTTTCATTGTCTTGTTAAGTGGCGACGGTCATAAAACTAAAGAGAATTGTAGACCTTTGTATTCTTTAATTATTTGCTGAAAGGGGTGAATAGCATTTAAAGTATTTCACATTCTAACTGGGATTTAGAGTATTCTGTATCATTACTTCAATATCACAAAAGGAAATGTGATTCAGTAATGATTTAAAAATTGAATTTTCTTAGTAACACATTGAAATAAATATATTTTTAGGACACTCCAAAAGCATTTTGAAGTGTCATGGTACCAACAATACCCTTTATTAAGGGACTTTCTTAATATTCTCACTATGAATACCACTGCTATTTTTCTTAAGGGCCCTCCCCACTATGGCCCACTGCATGCCATTACCACCATCTGGAGAGGATCTGGCTTATAGAGGTCGACGACCGCAGGCGATAAAATGGCATTGTTGGAGTATGGCTTTGGAAGCGGTTTTTCTCCAAAGATCAAAGGAAGCCAGATGCGCATCTAAAGTGCGCAGTAGACCCTATGGACGAATCCACGCGTTCGGCTCATTTAGTGGCCCAGTGTGTGGATGCAACCCGTAAACCATCTTTCAAGATCACCATCAGGAAGTGGTGAACAATTGGCTATAGTGTGGAGGCTACATTAGAATGCTTGAAACCTTTTATATTATGTTTTATCTTCTTTTCCATCTTCTGTTTAAGTGGCAATGGTCATAAAATGGTTTATAATTTTGTCATTTTGGATCGCCATTTTACGATTTTTTGAACCTCGTACATAAATTTACTTTTTCGGCGGGTACATGGGCTAAAATCATGACGAATAACTATTTATTATAAAGTTCGCTTTTACAGTACTTTGTTACATGTAATATCAAATCTCTTATCAGGAAGTTTTACATATATTTATATGTCCTGTGACATTTAAAATGACAACTGATCACTAACCATTCCAGGCTGCAATATTCATTTCTTTGACAAACTTGAAACACCAACTGTACACATCCTTTCATCTTCGTGTTTCTGTAGATTTGTTCTTCTAGATGGTTCCGTGTTGTGACCTTTAGTATTTACAGTCAGTTAAAATAAAACTCGTTAACTAAGCTTTGGCTGCACAATTTGAGATTTTAAAAGTAAAATTATTGATACACTTTTTTACTTAACTAATAAATCTATTAATAAAATAGTTTTACTTAACAAACGTTAATATTCAGTTTGATTTTTAGCACCACGGTCTACTTTTTTGAAATACGAGGGATAATGAGACCGGGACCTACTGCTTAAAACTGTTTCATATCAAATTTAACTCTCGGTAATCCATGATAACTTACATTTAAGATATTCATGAATATGCATCCGGCAAAAATTATTCTAGCATGAATGGATTAAATCAACTAATTCATAACTTTCCGGAATTGATATACTTTCAATTTGGGCATTTAAAACAGAAATCTTACGATTCTCCACAAGTAGAAATTAAACCCTGCTATAGCTTTCAACCTTTATTTATTTTATCGATATTGATATTTGATTAATGATCAATACCACCCTTTTGTCCAGCTGAAGGATCCAGCTGTTCGAACTTCAGTAGAACAATAACGTCGGGTCCTTCAACACAATTGCCACTCCAGAACCATCCAACGCGCGGATCTGTCGATGGATTTAAAGGTCAAGCACAGTAATGAATGAGGTGACACAATGAACTCCGTAACATTCATTAGGACCCGCTGCTAACGAAGCAGAAATAATCACAAATGAAAACCTAATTCTCTCTCTTTCAACCCTCTCCCATTTATTATATGAAAAAAAATTAATGTACTTTTGCGAATTGGTATACTTAAAATGAAATCTAGATTATGTGAAAAAAATATTTTCATTATGACACTCTAATAAAATTCAAACGACCTTATAGTAGTCTGGAACGGCTCGGGAAGAGAAGTTACAAATGCATGTACATTTATAAAAATAAAAATAAAGATGGTACATTTAGATAAGTTTTATGTTTATATTAATATTTTATATAAGTGGTATTTCTAGAAAAGAAACAAAAATTAAACACAAACAAAATGTTTTATTCCCGTACTCATTTCTTTGATAATGGACTTTGATACCGGAGTTCGTGGGTTAGAATCCCACTGTGGCAGGAATGCTCGTAGCCGTTCGGAATCGACTTTAAGCTGTAGGTCCCTGTCTCAATAGCCCTCGTGTTGCAAAAGAGTAGACCGTAGCAGTCCAAACCAAACCAAGCCTTTGATAATCCTAAAAAACCAACTGTACACATCCTATCAGCTTCGTGTTTTTGTAGATTTGTTCTTCTCGAAGGTTTCGTGTTGCCACCTTTAGTACTTACAGACAGTTAAAATAAAACTCGTACACTAAGCTTTGATTGTACATTTTAGATTTTAAAAGTAAAAATGTTTATACACTTTTTTACTTAACTAACAAATCTATAAATAAAATAGTTTTTACTTAATAAACTTTAACATTTAGTTTGATTTTTAGCACTACTGTATACTTTTTCGAAATACGAGGGATAATGAGACTGGGACCTACTGCTTAAAGCTGATTGCGACAGGGTACGAACATCCTTACCACAGTGGGATTCGAAGCCCCGATCTTTGGTTCTGAAGGTAAGAATCTTAACCATTCGGCCATAGTTCGGTTAACTTTAGTATATCTAAAATACGTAGCACTTATCTAACATATACATATGGCATGAACAGGGTCAAAGTATAACTTGTACACTATACAAAATTCTTAATTTTAGAAAACTTGAAAACAAGATATTTTAGGTTTAGTAGATTGTTGGGTATCATTTATATGTCCTAAGATGTCTTTTTGAGTTTTCATTTTTTTATAAATCTCAAATTGATTGCTGAAGAAATTGCAGAGTGTTCGAATTTTACTCTGACTGACTGTTCGCATAAAAGAATCCAGTGGTTCACATGGCTTGCTTTATTTGAATTATATACACTCGCTGGCTATATACATTCGTTCAGCACAAAGGAAGAAATTATTGCGCAACCTTTCATTTCGAAGTGTAATCCCAATATATATATCTAGGAGGATTACGGAATAATTTAGTAATTTAATTTACCAATGTGCTATTTGAATAAAAATATACCATATAAGTTTTTCAAACTTGTAATAGCAACACTTCGGAAATATGAAGCACCGTGTACCATCACAATCCCTCAAGAAAGGTGATATAGTATTCGTAGAAAATGATAGAAAGAAGAGAACTGACTGGCCCTTTAGGTCGTATAATCGCAGTGTACCCGCAGTGTAATCACAAGTGAGAATTATGACTTCTAATTATGAACTAGTTAGACCTATTCAACGAGTATTTCCTTTTGAAAAAAATAATGAAAATTCTTTACATTAAAATCTTCAAAATAACAATCCGGTTCAACCTCTTAGAGTTCATGACGATGTTGATGAAAAATTTAAGGACAGCAAATCAGTAGACTCTGATAAGAACAGTCAAATAACTAGATATGGTAGAAAGATTGTAAAACCTATATCAGTTAATATTTTTCTTGTGAAGTGTTTTTTAGCTATTTTTCCTTAAATTTTAATTTGTACTTTTTATATCTACATTTTTCATAATATTTATAATTTGAATATGTTATAAATTTAATTCATTTTGAGTATTTTACAGAAGATGGAAAATTGTATTAAGTTTAATGTATCTCCCTAAATGAAGTAATCTGCTGATTAGAAAAGTGCTAAGTATTGTTTAATATTATTATTGTTTGTTGTTCTGATTTTCTTATGTTAATCGAAAATCAAAAGGTGGGAGAAATGTCACGACCGCGAAGTTTAGGTTTGCCGTTTTGGCAACGGCGAAAGAATTTTTTGTCTTTTTAGAAAACCTTTGATGAGTGTGGAAGGATGCGAGAAATTAAAAACGCATCGAAACATTCCACCTTTTGATTTAGATGATTTCGATTTGATGAAAGTAGATTTAGTTTTTAATGTTTTGTGTGGTGTTCGTTAAAATAAAATGTGGTGTTACGAACCTTTGAATTTATTTGAGAACTTTCGACATAAATAGAATAGAACACACCGCATGAAACTTGAATGCATAAATATTTTTAATTATTTCTATCGTTTAAAATAGGAGTACCGTATAAAGTTATGAGGTTATTCAGGTAATCAAGAGAGTTAAATCGATTCCCTGGAAATTTATTCCTTGAAGTTGACATATTTTCAATTCAGATATATTTTTTTTAATCTAACGATTTTTTACAATTTAACCAATGTTTTACCACATTAAGAAATAATATTTTTTCATGAATAATAATTATTACAGAATAATTAGACAACAATTTCTATAGGTAATAGCATTTAGTGAATGTGCTTTTTAAAACTTGAAAAGAATTTTAGTATGCATTTTGAATAAATAGTTAATTTTACAAAACAAATCGTGAGATAAAATAGTAAAATTTAGCCAAATTTAAAAGTCTATACAAAAAAAAACTAAAACTTTATAAATATTTCTTATCAAACTTTAGATTAGCTCTGAAGCTCAAAAAATAAATTTCATATTTGTAAAAATCGCAATAAATATCAGCTGTCTTATGTATAGGACGATGGTAAAATATGGTTTAAAATTTAACCCCACTATAGGTTTTAATCCTTATTATTAATTCTATATCGATCCTTGATTATTATTCAATAACCACTAATTTTCCAGCAGCATGAATGGTTCTACTGTTTAAACTTCTCTATAACATCAAACTTTGTATCCTTAATCATTTGCATCTCAACAACTAGGATTCAAAAAATGTTTATTCAGATGTTAGACATTGTTACAAATGGTATTTCAAAACATTGTTAGTGAGAAACAGACAAAAATCAAATACAAAAGGTCTTGCTTTTGAATGAATTTCTGAGTTAAAAAATTTGAGTCGTCAACTTTTCAATCTTTTTTCCACCATCTGTTATCAAAACTTAAATCAAATTTAATGTCATATATAAGGTTAAATATACATAAAGTGTCACTTACAAATTTACTCATAAAGTTATTTTAAGTTTTCTTTTTATTACTTAAATTAGAAGCCTCAAATGAAGTTCAAGTCAGTTAAAGAGGTGAAACGTCACCACCTCCTTTATTAACCATTAACAAATTAAAGTCTTAAAGATGTTATTTAAATGCATGCAATGAAGAAAAATAAATTTTTAATGAGCATGCATAACGTTCATAATATGCAGCATTTTCAAGAGACTTTGCTTAACTCGAAATTCTACTTGCGAATCTTCGTTGAACGGAGACAACCAGCACAAGGAAATCTGTTAATAACATGAAGAAGTGAATTTACAGTCACGACAATGAAGGGATTGTAATTTTTAAACAAGTAGATTGGGTTGTTCTGAGCACTGCGGTCAAATGTCCACGAGAGTTAATTAGGCCATGAACTTCTCTCTAATTCCAAATCTGAAAGTTTACAAACAACTAAGCCATCAGACGTTTTGAAGTTATGGGTAATAACCAGAGTTTTAATCCGGAACAGAACCGAAAGCAGAAAACAAAACCGTTATTTTCGTCGGAACGAAAACCGGAACTAAACCAAAAAATATCGGTTTATTTCGGTTCGATATATCATTTGTTACTGTAACCAACTGAGCTATCATACGTTTTGAAGTAGTTATGGGTAATAACCAGGGTTTCGAACCGGAACAGAACCGAAAACTGGAAAAAAAAACGTTATTTTGGTCGGAATGCAAACTGGAGCTGAACCAAAAAAATAACGGTTTAATTCGGTTCGATATATTATTTGTTACTGTAACCAACTTATCAGTATTTTCTAATTTAACGTCAACCATATACTTCGTCGTTGCATGTGTATTACTTCTCGATTTCCTGTCTTCATGTTCACTAGTACTTTTCTGTTTCTGTTTGGCAAGTAACTACTTGTAGAAGGCAAATTTAATTCAGTTGAATGTTCAGTTGTCAAAAGCGATTTTGATAATGGATAACAATGCCATTGCTCGCTATTCGCAATGTATATGTTGGTAAATTATATCAATTCACATAGCGTACCAATTAAAAAAAAAAGAATAAAATGTTCTAAATTTTGATAGAATTGATTTTTTTTTAATTTATGATAGAATTATATTTTTATTTTATGTATATTCTTATTTGGACTAAAGTTATTCATTCTGAACTGAATTGAAAACCGTTATATTTGGCAAACCGAAAACCGGAACTGAATTGATATATTATTTTAGTTAAACCGGAACGAAATCCGAAACGAAAAAAATTACGGTTCAAAGCCTTGGTAATAACCATCTCATTATCCCTCGTGTTACAAAACAGTAGACCATAGCGTTCCAAATCACACCAAACTATATAACTATGTTGATGCTAGTTGCGTTCCGCCCGTTCAGCCATTAGGCATGTCGAAGTAATTTGGGGTGAGGACTAGCTATAAAGGACTAATTAAAATTTTATCTAATTACACTTAACATTACAGGAGACATGCATAATCAAAATATATTAAAACAGAACACTAAGGGCTTCAAAAGTAAACAGAAATTAATTTTAATGGTTTAAAATCTTGATTCCAATAAATTTTCAGTTTAATTACTTTCGTGTAGAACAGTTTCTTAAACTGTGGGTCACGACTACATTTAGGATCACGTAGACCTGCAGCAGGGGGTAGCCAAAAATTTTAGCAATTTTAATATTCATTTAATTTATAACAATAATTTTACAATTACCGAACATTTTTAGACAGTGTATCTGAAAATAGATAAGATTAATAAAAAAATCGAAAACAATTCGTTGCGTTTTTTTTTATAATGGAAACATTACTTGCTTTTCACGTTACGCTGTCAGTTTGTCAAAGGCTCAGCGTTACAAGTAGTGACCTTCTAACAAGCTACACTAAAAAGACAGTTAATGTTCAAATGTTCGAATTCATCCAAGTGAACTTATTTTTGTTACTGTATTATATTTGTTGCTTATTTAAAATTTTTGTATTGTTCTGAGTCTTAAAAATTAAATTTTATGACCTAAAACTACAATAGTACAAGTATAATACACTACAGATAACAGCTTCGCTCATGAGTGTATCGGATTTGAGCATGAGTTATGGGTCCCACACCAAAAAGTTTAAGGAACCCTGGTGGAGTGAAAAAAAAAAAGAGTTCTAGAGCTTCTATTTTATGGTTAAAGTAACCTGGGCAACTGCAAGCCGTTTATACATTCCCTAAAAACGGAGCTATATTTAAATAATTTCTCTATTTGATATATGATACTTTTTTTCAATTTATTGGATTTTCGAGTTAACACTTCTTTTTCCTCTAAAGATAAGACATTTTTTAATATATTTCAAGCAAAAATGTTGTAAATAATAAAGTTAAAAATCAGGTGTTTTTGTAAACAATATTACCACAAACTATTATAAACTCTAAGACTAAAGTTATGCGCCATTGAGAGTTAATTATTAGGGGAAACAAAATTAGCTTCGTTTGCCTTATATATCATATTTAATATTATTTCAAAGCTTTGATCTTTTCCCAAATTATCTAAAACAGCTTTTGTTTTAATTAATTGTCTAAAAAATATTTTAATCAGTCGAATAATTTAACTATTAATTTTAACCTTATTATATAACAAAGCTGAAACATGGCTGAATTAATAGACCAAAGTTCTTTAATAGCTTTCGTGGGTTCGAATCTCGCTACTAGATGTTTCTACTGTTTAGAATCGGCTGTAAGCAGTAGGTCCAGGTCTCACTAACTCTCGTGTAGCAAAAGTTCAAACCGTAGTGCTCCAAACCAAACCAACGTATAATAGAATTTTCTAGTTTACATCACTAATATGAAATGCCAATGTTAGCCCTAATACATTTTTGTGTTATACAAAATAAAGACAAGAACATTTAACTCTAGAACGCTATCTTGACGTCTTGTTATAAGTAAAATAATAAGCGCTATAAACTGAAAATAACTGTAATGTGCAACGAATCCCTTAATAGTTGGCCGGTTGTTTTGGAGCACTACATTTTACAGTTTTCCTACGCGAGGGATAATGAGACCGAAATTTATTTTTTAAAGCCGAATGGCTAAGAACATCCATGCCAGCAATAGGATTTAAAACCACGAACTCTGGTACTGAAGAGCATTTTTTCATAAAAGTGTATGCGTTATTTGCCTTTGCTTATTTCAAAATAAATTTTTAAAAAGTTATCTTACAAACGATCATAATAGTGTTCGACAAACCAGGATAGTGTTCTACCGCTAAAATAACGTTGTTAATATTCATGGTATGACGGATATGTCAAGGTACAGAAAAGCAGTTATTTTAATTAAAGTATGTATTACTTGCCTTTGATTGCCTAAAAATAAATTTTTAAAAAGTGGTCTTGCAATCCTAATAATCATAATAACTTTCGAAAACAACAGGATAGCGTTCTAGCGTTAAAATAAGGATTACTAAATTTCATGAACGACGGTATGTCTGTTTATTAAAAACAAACTTTTAACAAAATTAAAATTTTGAAATTGTTACATCACAGACAGAAATAATCATGATGCATCCGGTTATTGCATATCATATGCTGATTCTGGTTAATTAGCATATGTATAACTGTTAGGTAAATATACCGCATAAATCCGACATAAATATACCGCAATAAAAATACCACACACATGACGCAATCTAATAGAAAAGTATTCGTTTAGATTTGTTTCTTATATTTAGAGCTGTATATTTACATCTATAAAAGAACCGTTTCCACTAAAAGTGTACTAAATTTTATAAACTATTTAAAATAAATTACACATTTAATCTAATCGTGTTTACTACAATTTGGTATTGTTTGTTAAGTATAATATTTATGTTTGTAATGCTATTCCTTATTTAATACTGATTAATAATTTTTTTTATTGCATGGATTCGGATTTTTTAATATGGTTAAGATATGATTTTATTTTATTTGAAGATATTTTAAGAATCGAGTTTTTTGTAAATTATAATATTTTATATTTATATTAGTATACTACTAAAAGTGTTATTTTTTTGTGTAATGGTATTTTAATAATAAATTTTTGTTTAATAAATATTTTATTCTTAATAATAGTTAATGTAGCGTTTTTAATACGGTATTGTATTATTTTTAAAAAAATTGAAATTGTACAGAAATAAGATGCATATTGCATATCATATGCTATTCTGGTTAATCTACATAAATATTAATTTTGCAATATGAATCTAAATTTTCATGGGTCGTAAGATTTGGCGTCGAAAAAAAGTAGAAAAAAAAAAGAATTTGGTCTCATGCAAAATCAAACTACTAGATATCCCAAGCTAATCACGTAACCAGGAAATCCACTTCAAGAAAAGAAAAAGGTTATACATCCAGTCTCTATCGTGAAACCTATGAATCACTGGCAGATCAACCGATTTCCTCGGCAATAAAAAAACAGAGTCGGAGAGAAATCAAAGTGTGAAAAGAATGGAAACAAAGCATCTAAACAGACACATAAATAAAATACATTGTAAACCTTGAAACTTCAAAAAAAGACCTTTGACTCTGATGTATTACAATGTGAGTAAGAATTGCAGCGGTAAGTTACTGACTATGACTAATTTCAGAATCTACGTCTTTCGATGACTTAACATTTTTGTAATGCTATGTTTCTTCCTTAAAGACTTTATCACGGGTCAACCTGCACATGTTAAAAAATCAACAGATTCAGTTAATAATTCATTTTATCAGAAGAAGAATGCATGGATTTCTCGAGTAATAAATAGCAAAAACTTTAGCTGGTTAAAATCGTTATTATACGTCAACATGGATCGAAATAAATCGGTTGAAAATTGTTTGGTATCAGTCGAAAAATCCGCGTATTCTTCATCAAAAAAGGGGAATCGTTTTGATTGAGGAAAATCAAGGATATCGATTTTTTAAAATTAAGGATAATCGAAAAGTATCAAAATAACATTTAGTTAGAAAAAGAAATTTTTTTATACAAGGCTTTTTAAGGCAAATTTTGCGCAGCTACACATCTACTGTTGCCTTAAATACAGAAAGGCTTATACACGTGTTAGATTATCCAAGAACTTTGCTAAAGAGCTCAAACTAAAACAAAGTGTTCATTTTATCAACACGTAGCAACATCTGTTCAAGTATTGAGTTCGTTTAGAATATTACTGTCATTGTGCCAGAGAAATCAGCAATGAAACAGAGGTTTAGGGAAAAAAATCCTTAGAAGAAAATCTAAGAAGGGTATCGGAAATAACATTTAGTTAGAAAAAGAAATTTTTTAACCAAGGCTTTTTGAGGTAATTTTTCAGCAGCTAAACATCTACTGTTGCCTTAAATACAGAAAGGTGTTGGATTATTCAAGAACTTTGTCAAAGAGCTCCGTAACTAAAACAAAGTGTTCATTATATCAACACGTACCAACATGTGTTCAAGTATTGAGTCAGTTTAGAATATTACTATCATTGTGCCAGAAAAGTCAGCAATGAAACAAACTATTAGGAAAAAATCCTTAGAAGAAAATCTAAGAAAAGTATCGAAATAACGTTTAGTTAGAACAAGAAATTTTTTAACCAAGGCTTTTTAACGCACATTTTGCCTAGCTAAACATCTACTGTTGCCTTAAATACAGAAAGGCTTATACACGTGGCTGATTATCCAAGAACTTTGCCAAAGAAAGAATCTAAAACAAAGTATTCGTTTTATCAACACATAGCAATATGTGTTCAAGTATTGAATCAGTTTTTAATATTACTGTCATTGTGCCATAAAAGTCAGCAATGAAACAAAGGATTAGGAAAATATTTTCCGGTATCAGTCGAAAAATCTGCGTATTCTTCAACAGGAGAGGGAATAGTTTTCTAAAAATTGAGAACAATGAAAAAATATCGAAATAACATTTAGTTAGAAAAGAAATTTTTTAACCAAGGCTTTTTGAGGTAAATTTTGAGAAGCTAAATATCTACTGTTGCTTTAAATACAGAAGGACTTATACACGTGTTGGATTATCGAAGAACTTTGCCAAAGAACTCCGTAACTAAAACAAAGTGTTCATTTTATCAACATGTAGCAACATGTGTGCAAGTATTGAGTCAGTTTAAATTATTGTCATTGTGCCAGAAAAGTCAGCAATGAAACAAAGGACTAGGAAAAAAACTTTAGAAGAAAATCTAAGATATATAAAACTGTCGTCCTACACTTCCCTAGTCATACGATGATTGAATAGACAGAAAATTGGATTTCGGTAATAGAATCTGTACGTGTTAGTTCCTTTCTGGCAAGTATGTATGAAGGCGTTCGGAATTGACTTTAAGCAATAAGTCTCGATTGCAGTAGTTCTTATGCAGGAAAAACTGCACTTGGAATTCATAACAAACCAAATCTGAGATCTTTTTAACACATTGTATTAACACACGTACTAAAGTTTTCTGACGATTGATATTTGAGAACAGGTCACGTACTAGTACGGGTTAGTGTAACAACTTGGTACAAAATAACGGTACATACAGAAAAACGAAGCCGAATGTTCTTGTCTACTACATAAATTCTGGAAAAATTTAGACAAATAAAAACTAATTTTTACATTATTAGTTTTATGATTGCTCTTTTCTTTTTTTATAATGTAAAAATGTTTTTATATAACATAATTCGAAAAAATTAAAACTATATACTACTATTTCTACTTGATTTTTCATATTTACTTTACTATTATAAATTTATCCACTAAAAATATATTTTTTGTTTAAAAAAATCTTGTGGTTGTTATTTATATATTTCTATTTATATATTTGTTTATATATTTCAATATGCAATACAAAAAGTTGATTAAAAAATTAAATCATTTTTGATCTATTGAGATTTAAGTGAATAACTAAATTTACGCGCAAAACGCCCGCTCCTGGTACAGTTCCGCTGCGAAATGTACCCGCACATAATGTGTTAAGAGTTGGTCCTCGTCTTAGAGCGTATCATTGTCTCCAAACAGAGAGGAGCCGAAGGATGGCCGAATGGTTAGGGCGCTAATCTTCGGACCGTAGTTCTTGGGTTCGAATTCCACTAGGGCATGAATGTTCATAGCCGTTTGGAGTCAGCTTTAAGCAGTAGCTTCTTGTCTCCTTAGCCTTTCTGTTGCAAATATATAGCCCATAACACTCAAACCAAACCAAACAGACAGTCCTTGCGAAATGAATGTTATACACCTATCTGGACATCCTGTAGGAAATAAACATTCATTTTGAAGATATCTGACTGGTTTGCATAAACCACGATCAACATTCATAATACTAGAATCAAATATTCAGAGAATAAGAGCAGAAATGAGAATATAGATGTAGATACAAGAATTGAAATGAATTCATTTCAGAACAAATATTAACTTCGAACGGAAATATTATAATATTTGAGTGTTTTTTTAAAGAGTTATATCCATCTGTCAATCGAATAATGGAATGTGAATCAAAAGCCGTAGCTAAAAATTTAGCAAGCATTTTTATTTTCTTCTGTTTCATATACAAGATCTAAATCAGGGATAAACAACCAACTACTAGGAGCAAATATTCAGAGAATAAGAGCAGAAATGAGAATATAGATGTAGATACAAGAATTGAAATGAATTCATTTCAGAACAAATATTAACTTTTAACGGAAACATTATAATATTTGAGTGTGATGTTTTTCAAAAGTTACACCCATCTGTCAATCGAATAATGGAATGTGAATCAAAAGCCGTAGCCAAAAATTTAGCAAGCATTTTTATTATCTTCTGTTTCATATACAAGATCAAAATCAGAGATAAACAATCAACTACTAGGAGCAAATATTCAGAGAATAAGAGCAGAAATGAGAATATAGATGTAGATACAAGAATTGAAATGAATTCATTTCAGAACAAATATTAACTTCGAACGGAAATATTATAATATTTGAGTGTTTTTTTAAGAGTTACACCCATCTGTCAATCGAATAATGGAATGTGAATCAAAAGCCGTAGCCAAAAATTTAGCAAGCATTTTTATTTTCTTCCGTTTCATATACAAGATCTAAATCAGGGATAAACAACCAACGGCCCTCCATTCCTTAGCAAAAAAAATGTGATTCTTTTGCATTTTTTTCTATCTCTTCAGAAAAGCATAATATATATTTAGCAAACATCATTTAGTTCATCGTCGTCATATGCACAAAGAATAAACTGAGTGACTAACCTAACAAATGTTCGTTTAATGCAGAATTCAAGTCAAACATATCATTAAATACAGCTTGTTTACCATTAGAATGTTGGAAGGAGCAAATACAGCCATTTGATGGCTGTATTTGCTCCTTCCACCAAAATATCATAACATAATTAATGATTTTTTTCAATTTTAAACTGAAAAAGATCTTTAATTATTTTATTCACTCGAAAAAGATGTTAGAAAATATAAAAAATAATATGCAGATTATTTTAGGCATTTCTGTTGGCAAACTGTTAAAATACGTAACGTTTTGATTTTAAATATTTTTTATTCAAACTTTGCATGTTGTAAATATAATTTTATAAGGAACCAAAACTAAAATTTTATCCCCTTTACACTTCAAAATGTATATAAGAAATGAGTAAAGCCCGCTGTTTATGTGCCATTATATTAGGAGCCCCCCAACATACATGATTATAAGACTGCACCTTCTGATATTTACTATTTTTTCAACATCACTTATTTCCCGATCAACTGCTGCACAAAAAGAAATCTAACTACTGTTATTCTTCTAGTATTGAAAAGCCAAACTGGAGTCTTTAGTCAATACTTTATAGAAACGTGGATTACCTTTAACCTAAATTCTCATAAATAAGCAGCAGATTATTTGATAGGACACTAAAATAATAATTACTATATCAATCCTGATGCCGTGACGTTTCAAAAAATCCAGTACAATCGAAAAGTATCGAAAAAATATACTTAGTTTAAAAAAAAGAAAGAAAAAAGAAGCAGATTGCGTAATTGAGCATTCTCAAAGCATAAGATAAAATCATAGTTCGATTTTGGAACTTAGTATTTTTTTTTCTTTTGGGAAGCAGACATTCAGATCCACGTAACGCTGTCGGCTGAAGTCAGTTGCTACCTTTTAATCAGTATAGGAACTTGGCGAAGTAACCGTAGGTAGATAATTGGGCAAAACAGCCTCCTAGTTTTGATAGCTAGATAAGTCGAGAGAGTCATCACAGGTTTACACTCTTAATCTTGGAGGACAGAAAAACATCAGCGCTTATCTTGTAATGACATATTACAAACGATAAAGCGGTAAATAATTAAAGGCAACGATGAAGCTTCGGATAGTGGTGAGAGAAATTTCGAAGGTACCTTTGGTTACTGGTATAATTATTGCGACAAAACTGATTATTGTTAATCGTATAGAAATTACAGAGACTAGCGAGCACTGAAATAAAAAAAAATGATTTATACCTTATCACACATGTTTCGCCTGAGAACGTGAAAAATTTCAAGTTATTTGCAACTGCTATTTTGATATATTGCGTTTATATTTTTTAAGGAGCACCTTTAAGAAACGTGTGTGAAGATGAAGGTATTTGTATTATACCAAATTCTTAACTTTTAATCATATTATAAAATGAAACCTATACACAATGGCGAACTAAGACTAAAGCGGGCACTAGGCAACATTGTAATTCCGGGACGATCTGGTTTTCATATTCCTTTTTCACTTCCACTTCAATGTTTATAGGAATTCATTTTAAAGACACGTACTAAAAAGAAAGTAGAAAATGATCTTCAATTAAATTTATTTTTACTCAATATCACAAACAAAATCACAATTTGTGGTATTTTGTATTATTTATTATTTTAATTAAATAATGTAATACTTTTATAAAAACTTACATTTTTATTTTAGGAATTCCAGAAAGTATTAACTATGAATCCAAAATAATCTATTTGCAATCAAGTCTAGGTACTTAAGTCTTAATTGCACAATTTTCAATCACATAAGATGCAATACGTTCAGGAGACACTGATTTTTAATACCTACGTTTGGTTTGGAGCGCTACGGTCCACTTTTATGCACACGAGGGCTAATGAGACCGGGATCTACTGCTTAAATCCGATTCCGAACGGCTACGAACATCTATGCCACTGTGGGATTCGAACCCACGAACTCCGGTTCCGAAGGCCAGCACCCTAACCATTCGGTCATCGTTCGGCCTAGCTACGTTTGACTTTATAAACACATTCTGGCGTGGATAGTAAACGCTTGATAAGCGGAGACTCGATCGTATTTACACACAACAACACTAACGGTCGTGGATGCATAAACTTGGGAACTCTCGTCCACAGTTGTCGATTTTATCAATCAACGATTCGGTATAATTTAGATATGTTTCAGCAATAATTATGAATATCGCGTTTTTCTATTAAATAAAAATTAAAAACTCCAAATTAAAAACCCAAGAAGGCCCTAAAGATTACGGGCCCTAGGAACGTGCCTAGGTTGCCTAGGCCTTAGATCACACCTGCCTATACATTTATCTTAGTTATAAACTATCAAATCAATATATAAGCCTTTAAAGGACTAGCTGCATATATTCGTTAAAAAAACTACGATTTGTCGAAGCTAATGTCGACTGACAGGTTAAAAGGACATAGACAAATCTGAATGAATCTTTCATGGTAACAATATGCAAATTAGCCTCATCAATGTGCAAATATAAGTTACTTTTCAGAGTTAAAAAAGTATATGAAAAAAGTACATAAGAAGGCAACAGTACTATACGTTGGTCAATGAACACAATACATGGAAATAAGTTCAAGTAAGTTGGGTTATTTATTATATTTGTAGTATGTCCTCTTAAATCTACATCGACGTTTCTATTACTTCCACAGAAGATCAATACTTGAAGTTCTTAAGGAGAATACTAAAAGCCTACAATTTATTTTTTATTGCCCAATGTAGTTCAAAACTGGAAGTTATCTGATGAAAAGAGCTATTGAGCAGAAATATCAGTGAATATCCAGTAGTCAGGGACATCTAAAAGAAATTATTTTTGCGTTTTACGAGAGCAGAGATAAAATGTCTAAATTGGTTGTATTTCAAAGTGAAGTATTATTACATATTGAAATTATTGACACTCTGAGCTGTAAGGTAACCGATCACGTTCAAATCCCAATTGAACAAACACATTCAAAAAGGAAACTCAAGTTTAAAAAAAAAGACTGTGGTACAACTTTGTAGCATTTATTATCACTCAACAACATAGCAATGGTATACCCATGATAGGGTTTTATCCCTGTTCTCAACTTTTAACCAATTTTTCTCTTAATCTCCCCAATTTCCTCACGTATTACATTTAAAAAAAAACTCTACGGGAGGCCCATAAATGTCTGATTCAGCTAAAGTTAGCGCCGACGTTTTATCAAACCTTCTTACCTAGATAACAGGTGATAAGGCAGTGAAATTAATCGCCGATTAGGGGCTAAAATAGAGGCCCCATCAATACCTATCAAGGAAAATCAGTAAATCCATTACTCAAAGAAAGACGGGAAGCCTGCAGGTGTTGACTTATTTCGATATCAAAGAGAATTCTTTTTCTACGAATAACATTTTTTACACATGGTCGTTTGCCCCAACTTGTCCAAGTGGTATTACAGAAGAAAGATGGGAATTTTTGATAAGACCCTACAGTGAGATTGAAACGCGCAAGAAAGTAAACGTTTTACAAAGTAAAGAAGTAAATGGGCAAATCAGGTGTACCTCTTTAATCTTTATGTGACATTCTCAGATATCGATATTCTCTACAAGTTCTTTTTAAGGAAAGATGGGAATTCTCGATAAGACCCTGGTATGAGAGTGAAAAGCACAAGAAATTGGTCATTTTATAGAAGAAAAGAAATGAAAGGGTATATTAGTTGTATCTCTATATCTACAAGTTCTGTAGTATACGGAAGAACTGATTTTTTAAATCAATAATATGTAATATGTGCTCATTAATATGCGTTAATAAATAATGTAGTATAATGAAACCCTAGTTACTCGTAGAATAAATTAATTATTAAAATACTGCAGAATTAAGAATATTTCGGAAAAATTTTGGATAACGTTAAACTGATTCTAAATTATAAGAACTTCACCTGAAATTCCAACTGAATGAAACCCTAGCTTTGTCCCATCTAATTCCTATTGTAAAAAATCTCAATGTCACCTCCCAATAAAAATAAGGTTGATCCGTTAATATGAACATTACTTGAAAACTTTTTAGATGCCTTACAATACATCAAAATAAGATAAAAAGCATAATAAGTTATACTATCAGTTTTTAACAAAAGTAAAAGCAAATTATTCTGTTCCTTCTCGGAATAGTACTTGAAAACTCTAAGATACTTTACAATACATTACAAACTTTACAGTCTATTTTTACTTAATTTCATGCAGTGTTATGTCTTTAAATTACACTATCCAGCTTTTAACAAAGCATAATTCACCAGCAAATTCAGATCTGCTCTTATCAGAATATTACTTGAAAACTCTAAGATGCCTTACAATACATTACAAACTTTACAGTCTATTTTTACTTAATTCCATACAGTGTTAAGTCTTTAAACTACACTAACCTGCTTTTAACAAAATCATAAATTCACCAGTAAGTTCAGATCAGCTCCTTATCGGAATATTACTTGAAAACTAAGATACCTTACAATACATTACAAACTTTACAGTCTATTTCTACCTAATTTCATGCAGTGTTAAGTCTTTAAATTACACTATCCAGCTTTCAACAAAATCATAAATTCACCAGTAAGTTCAGATCAGCTCCTTATCGAAATATTACTTGAAAACTCTAAGATGCCTTACAATACATTACAAACTTTACAGTCTATTTTTACTTAATTTCATGCAGTGTTAAGTCTTTAAATTACACTATCCAGCTTTTAACAAAGCATAATTCACCAGCAAATTCAGATCTGCTCCTTATCGGAATATTACTTGAAAACTCTAAGATACCTTACAATACATTACAAACTTTACAGTCTATTTTCACTTAATTTCATGCAGTGTTAAGTCTTTAAATTGCACTATCCGGCTTTTAACAAAAGCATAATTCACCAGCAAATTTAGACTTGCTTGCTCTAAAGGACTTTGTCGGAATATCCATGTTAAAGATACAGCGACGGGAATATCTTGTTGACAGACAGATAACACGAAAACGTTCCTATTTTTTGCGTAGAAAACATAGAGAGGTTTATAAAAAAGGTCGAAACTTATTTATCTGTCATAAAGATCGGGGCATAAAAAACTTGGATTAGCTGGAAAGCCAAGTTTCCAGTTAATGCTCTATATATTCGGGTGTCTCCAGAGGATTACCGCGCCTCTAGTATCAGAAAAACACGTGGATTCTGTCAGATCCTCAAGTGTATCCCCTTTCTATTTTGGTTCAAGCGTTCCCCCAAAAAACTCTGACATATCAAGAGAAACCTTTGAGATGTTACACTTTTGGAAGATTACCAAACAAAAAATAAGTTCAGAAGGGAGAAAAAAAGATTATTTTAAATTTTTTTGCACAAGTTTCAATTGTGATACTTCCCACACCATTAACATGTTTAAAAAAACTGGAGGTTTCATCCCTGCCAAGTTTTGCGTCATTCTGACAACAATACAGTGTAAAGATTAATCAGATTTAAGACATGAATGTTTGACAACCGAAAAAGTATGCATAAAACTTGTCGACTTATTGAAAAACGAAAATAGAAAATTAACCATTGGATATATCATTTTTAAAGCTGAATTAGAAAAACTTTAGAATTTTCTTTTGATTTGAGTTCAAAAAATACTAAATCTTCAAATATCACATTTCGATGAGGAGAATTGCCAGTAGGTTTACTTTAATTAAAAAGGAACTAAAAAGGTAAATAGCCTAAATCTCAAAAACTTTATAGCATATACGTAAATCCTACTTTCAGCAGTATAGAATATGTTACTGGTAACCTATGTCTGATTTTTTGACGAATTTGAACTGCTGGTGTAACAACATTTACTCTAGCACTGTTACTGGTAACAGGTTACCGGTGTCTGGTGTAACACTGTTACTGGTAACCTATGTCTGATTTTTTTCAATAATTTGAACTGTTGGTGTAACACTATTTACTATAACACTGTTAATGGTAACACGTTACTGGTGTCTAATGTAACACTGTTAATGGTAACCTATGTCTGATTTTTTTGAATAATTTGAACTGTTGGTGTAACACTGTTAATGGTAACACGTTACTGGTGTCTGGTGTAACACTGTTACTGGTAACCTATATCTGATGTTCTGAATAATTTGAACTGTTGGTGACACTATTTAACATTGTCTATTAGTCTTAAATAAAAATCTCTTGCTTTTTTAATATACCTGAAATTGTTTACAATTTTCCTTCCAGAATATTCCAACAAATTTAAGGTGGATAAAAACAGAATTAATGAAAAGATTGAAACTTAACTGTGAATAATACACTTAGCAACCTTTTGTGAGTAGAAAATATTTCTATTGACATAGAGTTAAAAAGGACACCTACCTACTCACCTTTCTTTAAATTCAATGCTCTTTCACCGTTGTTTTTTTAGGTCTTAAGGAAGTTCCCCGTATTAATATTTACAATGAGATGAAATTAATAATATGACCAAATAAATCGGCTTGATATATTTAGAGTTAAAAACAAAGGTTAAACTTCAGGTATTTCAGATAAACGCTCCGAGAAAATAAACCACTGATTAGCAACTTCAGGACATACCCTTTTTACAATTATTAAATCGTCTAGTCAAGCGATAAATAATTAAGTGGAATTATATGCGTATAATTGATAAATTAATGTTAATAATAAAGAGTTATTGCCTTTAATAATACCTTTAAATCCAATGAGTCTGATTAAATGTTTCATAATTATTTTGTACTACAGAAAAGGATGATGCCCAACTTTGGCACAGTTTTGATAGCGGTGTCTCTTTTCCTACAATTTTGTTTTCACAAAGCTATCAATTATTGCAGGATGTCACCGAACCACGCTACGAAACAGTCCAAAATGGAACGTCACGTACTTTTGCGATAAATCAACGATTTGACAATCAATAAGGATTCCAGTGAAAGTCTAAAAGCGTCGATTCTTTGAATGAAGTTTTCATAGAAAACGGTTAATGGATTCAGAGATCGGAATTTTCTCTATGCTATAAATCTCTAAAGAAGATACGTCATATGCATGCTTATGTTATGATAAAAATTAATATATCATATATGAATCTGATATATTTTATATATATTTAAATATATATATATACAACATACGTACATGCATACATACTTACAAAATATAGAGGTAGTAGAATCACAGAAAAGTGTTAAATATTTTCCAATTTAGTATTTTTCTGCATTAGTACTTTAGTACACGCTAACGTAAGGGTTACTTACGTTAGCATGATCAACAATATATCACAGTTCTACATAACGTAAAATATCTTTAGATAATGAAAAGAAATGCAAGCATCACATATTATATATATATATATATATATATATATATATAATATATATATATATATATACATAATATTACATGCATACATACTTACAATATATAGGTAGTAAATCACAGAAAAGTGTTAAATATTTTCTAATTTAGTACTTTTCTGCATTAGTACTTTAGTACACGCTAACGTAAGGGTTACTTACGTTAGCATGATCAACAATATATCACAGTTCTACATAACGTAAAATATCTTTAGATAATGAAAAGAAATGAAGCATCACATATAATATATATATATATATATATATATATATATATATATATATATATATATATATATACATACATACGTACATGCATACATACTTACAAAATATAGAGGTAGTAGAATCACAGAAAAGTGTTAAATATTTTCCAATTTAGTATTTTTCTGCATTAGTACTTTAGTACACGCTAACGTAAGGGTTACTTACGTTAGCATGATCAACAATATATCACAGTTCTACATAACGTAAAATATCTTTAGATAATGAAAAGAAATGCCCCAAGCATCACATATATATATATATATATATATATATATATACATACATACGTACATGCATACATACTTACAAAATATAGAGGTAGTAGAATCACAGAAAAGTGTTAAATATTTTCTAATTTAGTACTTTTCTGCATTAGTACTTTAGTACACGCTAACGTAAGGGTTACTTACGTTAGCATGATCAACAGTATATCACAGTTCTACATAACGTAAAATATCTTTAGATAATGAAAAGAAATGCCCCAAGCATCACAATATATCGAATTCTTTGTTAAGTGCATGAATTTTAATAAAAAATTTCTCTATAAAAAACATATCAGTCCTTTATATTAACCAACTAAATAACCACGAAGTTTACCAATGTTTAACTTTTAACTAATTCTTTAACAAAAAAAAATAATAATAATTTTCCGATTGTTTGTACGTGTATCGAAATCCAGATTTTATTCCACGATCAGATTCTGGACAGGTCATGTATTCGTTCTCAAAATTTCAGTAAAATTAATTATCTGTTATAAAAGAAATTACTGAGAAAAAAGAACAAAATATCATTTATAAACTATTAGAGAAGTTATCTAACAAAAGATTGATACTGCAATATTGGTTTAAATAGAATAATAAATCAACATGAAAATATGCAAATTAATTTATAGCATAGCAGAGTAAATCAAAATAAGAATACATACCTTTAAAGACAAAAGAAAAAAACTCGTCTTTTGAAAGCTTGATGTTATCTATCACCTCCATTTGAAGCATTTCCAACTGATTGTAGTTTAAACCCACTGATCGGACATTCAAAAGAGGAGAGAAAACAGTGTCAGGAAGTGTCTTGACAAGGTTGTTAGCAAACGTTAAGCTCTGCAATTTTTCTAGTCCAAGAAAGGCTCTGGGAGAAATATAACTTATTATATTTTCACGTAAATCAAGTTCCACTAATCTGGTCAAGGTATGAAATACCTTATCATTTAAGATTCTGATCTTGTTTTTATTCAAATCCAATCGCCGTAGAAATCTCAGACCTCTGAAAGTATATTCTGTGAGGTCGGATATTTCATTACCCCAAAGCTCGAGATCTTTCAAGTTTTGTAGGTTGCAGAAAGCACAGGCCTCTATCCGAGAGATATTGTTGCGGTCAAGCAGCAATGTTTCAAGTTCCAGCAAGTCACTCAAGGATCCTTCTAACAGTTCATGAAGACGGTTCTCTGACAGAATCAGTGTTTTTAATCTTGGTAAATCGGAAATGGCATTGGGTTGTAAAGCCTCGATATCGTTTCCTTCTAGATCCAATTCTTCTAAATTTTTATATCCAGACACCGTATAGGATTTAAGAGTTCCGAAAGTGCCCTCCTGGATCTTTAGGATCTTCAGATTAGGGGATCGTCTTAACTGGTCAGATGGAATGTAGTCCAATTTTTGACTTAGTATCGGATGCAATTTTAGATAGGAAATGTTATCGGCATCTCCGATGGAACTCCACACTGGATCACTTTTACTAATGTTCTGTACAATGACACATGATACCCTGTAGAAAGGCGACGTAGCTCTGTCTTCACAATTGCAATACACTCCTGTAGGCATGTATTCACAAACGTCCACAAATGCTCTGACCTTCCACAGTCTCCAAAGAAAGATCACACAAACAAAAGACCAGAAATGACGACTTCCAAACACCATGGTGCTTCTGCAATGGAAAAGAGGATTAAATATTCATGATATGTTCTTATAAAAGTATGCATGAACTGAAAAATGATAACAATAATGCTCCTGTAGTAAAGTTTTATCTCAGACTCTGGAAAAGGAACGGCTGATCTTTTGAAGCAAGACACGAGATCCGTTGATGGCTAAGTTCCAAAATCCGGGAAAATGAAACGAATTCATAACGAGTCACAGAAATGAAGATTCCGAGAGACGAAAAAGGTTCTGAATTCATCAAAAGAATCTCGTTTATCACAAGAATTTTAAGTGTCTCTCTCACCGTACGAAATGAAATAAATGCAAATAAACTTAGTCATATCATTTTAAATTTCAAATGTAGTAAGATAAATCTCAAAAAATTTTGGTTAATGTATAAAATTTAATTTTCAATAATTCAAGAACTTTTAATTTTTAAAATTCCTGTTTCTTTTTTAATTATTAAACACATTTTTAAATTTATATATACATGGTATATTACTCTAATAAAAAATATACTAAAATTATAATTCATCCATTTTAAAACATTTAATATAAATATGCAAAAGAATTAAAATTTAAAATTTTTCTACATTCAGATTTTTTCAATCTAAATTAATGTTTAAATATAAATGTAAATGATAAATGTAAGCAATTTAAAGAACTAAAATTTACTAATTTTTTCTACATTTCAGACTTTTTCAAGCAAGAAAAAATGTTATTGAATTTTAATCTCATTAAAACATTTGATGTTTAAATATAAATGTAAATGATAAATGTAAGCAATTTGAAGA
This sequence comes from Pardosa pseudoannulata, assembly GCA_032207245.1. Taxonomy (NCBI): domain Eukaryota; kingdom Metazoa; phylum Arthropoda; class Arachnida; order Araneae; family Lycosidae; genus Pardosa; species Pardosa pseudoannulata. The sequence continues at coordinate 44,753,267 of CM063501.1, forward strand.
ATTAAAATTTACTAATTTTTTCTACATTTCAGATTTTTTTTAAGCAAGAAAAACGTTATTGAATTTTAAACTCATTAAAACATTTAAGTTTAAATATAAATGTAAATGGTAAATGTAAGCAATTTAAAGAAATAAAATTTACTATTTTTTTTTACATTTCAGATCTTTTCAACCAAGAAAAAACTTTATTGAATTTTAATCTCATTAAAACATTTAATGTTTAAATATAAATGTAAATGATACATGTAAGCAATTTGAAGAATTAAAATTTACTAATTTTTTCTACATTTCAGACTTTTTCAAGCAAGAAAAAACGTTATTGAATTTTAATCTCATTAAAACATTTAATGTTTAAATATAAATGTAAATGATAAATGTAAGCAATTTAAAGAATTAAAATTTACTAATTTTTTTAGATTTCAGACCTTTTCAATCAAGAAAAAACGTTATTGAATTTTAATCTCATTAAAACATTTGATGTTTAAATATAAATGTAAATGATACATGTAAGAAATTCGAAGAATTTAAATTTACTAATTTTTTCTACATTTCAGATTTTTTTAAGAAATAAAAAACGTTATTGAATTTTAATCTCATTAAAACAGTGTTTAAATATAAATGTAAATGATAAATGTAAGCAATTTGAAGAATTAAAATTTATTAATTTTTTCTATACTTCAGACTTTTTGAAGCAAGAAAAAAAGTTATTGAATTTTAATCTTATTAAAACATTTAATGTTTTAATATAAATGTAAATGATAAATGTAAGCAATTTGAAGAAATAAAATTTACTAATTTTACCTACATTTCAGACTATTTCAAGCAAGAAAAAATGTTATTGAGTTTAAATCTCATTAAAACATTTAATGTTTAATTATCTTCTGGTAAAAAGAAATAATTTGTGAATTTTAAAATAACGAATAGGTTAAAAAAAAAGCACATACTGTCGTCGAAATCATGGCTTATAATCTTTTTTTTTATTTTATTACCTTTAATATTATTATAATTTTGTTATCTTTAATATATAATATTTTATTATCTTTACTGATTATCTTTTTTTAAACAGTGTATTTAAAATTAATATAGATCTTATTTCTTTAATTCGCTTAATTCTACCATGATACCCTTTGAATGTCTCCAAAAAAATATATGTATAAATAAATTTTTATTGTGTTTATTTTAGTGGTTTTATTATACTTAAATACATATAGTAACAAACAGAATTATTTCACAGAATCAAAAGGTTAACTAGAAGGGAAACTTGCCACATAAATAATCCTCACAAGCGAAATCATGGGAAGCAAAATCCTGCGGCTTTCCTTATAAAGAATTTACTACAAAATATTTCATTGGCGGCTTAGAGACGGGCTCAAACTTTCAACTTCTGAATTTATGAGCTTCCGGATTAAGTTTTTTTCCTTTTTATTTTCATTAACCAAAGTAAAATAGACAAATTATTTTCTCTGTAAGACAGCCTCGCCTCCATACTTCCACTTTTTATGTTTCTTGTTGATTTTGTTCTCTGTAAAACTGTTAAATGATTTATAAAGGCCAAGCCTGTTGTAAGAAGCTGGCTTATACGACAGAATTTCACGCTTTAGAGACGCAACAAAATACCGTCACCTCAGGCAAATAAGCCCATGTTATAACATTTTGGACATTATAAGATACAGTCATTTTATTTGAAAGCGTCATTAATTGTTTTTTCAAATAATTTATCATTTAATCTTTAGCTTCCTATTTTCGCCGAATCAACAATAGTAAACGTCATGTAAACGAAGTAAATACCTACATTAGATATCAATTACAACTTTCTGATAAATCTCACTTTTTTAATGCTCCCTTTTAATGTATACAGGTAATGTAAAAACTTTTAAATATGTACTTTTCTTTTACTAAAATGTATAATTTTTCCTTTTTTTTCTTTTCAAAGTGCTGCAAGTTTTGCAGTGTTTAGTTTTATTTAATGTATATATTTATTTTCTATATTTTTAAATCGTATTGTATCATATTATACTAAAAACTATATTTTATTGAATTTGTTTAATATACAAATTTTTATATAAATACTCCCCTTTCGCCAAGCACTACCTTGACATTCGAGTAACTAAGTGGCGAAGCAACGGGAAGAGGAGTTTGTAACCCTGGATAAAAAATGTCGTATACATATATGTGAACATATTCCTTTTACCCACTCCTGAAAAGAGTACTACAACTCCAGAGTAGCAGAGTCCATCGAAGTCATCAATTTGACTTCCTGATTAGGCAAAAGGTGTTTTTGGAAAGAATGTGTATAGAGTTCCGAGTGACGTGTGTGAAAGAGAGGAATAATTTGATTAATCGATCAATAATTAATTAAGTTTATCCCTAGACTCCTCTGTAAATAATTCCCCTAAATGTTAATTAAAATAATGTTCATATTAAGAGTTATTCTTCCGCGTCCTGAGTCTCTCTCCTTCACATATATTAGCCCTCGTATTGCAAAAAGTAGACCGTAGCACTCCAAACCAAACCAAAACCAAACTCCTTCACATATATTATGTATGTAAGGATTGCTGTACTCATGAGATACGAGTTGAAATGGAAAAACCTCCCCCCCCATGGAAAATTCCCCTCTTCGCCCCTGAAATAGCTAGTTGTCAACGGGCCTTCTCTCTCTCCATATATTCTGCAACCTTAAACCACAAGGTTAGTCGAATGAGTGGGCATATATACATGTTTTTAAATGCAGTTACTTAGTCAAACATTTACAGCTATTTGTTGGACGACTTTGAATAACAGTTATTTCTTCCCAGAGTTGCATTAACAATTTATCACGACCTTTAGTTCATGGAATAAGAGCTGAATCGCTGTTTAAGGAGTACTTAATACGTTTTTCTGGATTAGATACTGCAGGACTCTCAATCCAAGGTAAGTCAAGGCTTTGGATCGCCGTTATTAATCAACGAAGCCTCGTAGTTCTCTCTGCAAAGTTTTTCCGCTACCTCCAGAAGAAAATTATCCATAGATGCGATACGATAAAACATTAACTATGTCCCGATGCCACTGTTGATTTAATTTTCTTGAGTAAAAAATTTAGATTATAAAACAGCGGTGAGTATATCACAGATACCATGCATACTTGCAGCAAGTTTGATTTTTCATGATAATATCTTGTCATAACAAATTTGAAGCTACAAACTTGCAGCAAAACTTTTGCAAGTTAGACTGAAGATAAAGCGACCACTCCTTTGCAACTCTTATTTTTCTGCAAGACTGTGGCAACCTTGAAGCAAGCTAAAATTTTTAAACTTGCTGCAGTCTTGTTTCAAACTTGCTTGCTGCAAGTTTGCAAAGCAAGACTGCTGAAAGTTTGCTGCAAACTAAATTTGCTATCTGGGATGCGACTCTAAAGGCCGGCCTCACCAATGTCGTTTACCAGCTAACCCCGATTAATCTCTGTTTAAACGGTGACTTACGTCCCACCATTCATTGGCACCATGAGTTAATCTCGGTTAGCAATTAAACGCCTTTAGTGAGACTGGCCCTTAATCTCGTACAAGGCTCTTCATCAAGTTTAGTGTGGTTGTCAGACTCATTTTACAAATCCATTTATTTGCGATATTATTGTTCATGCATCCGCAATTTGTGAAATAATACTTATTGAGAAAATAAATAGGGAACTAAAATTATTAAAAATGAAAGATGCATTGAAATTGCAGAGCAGATCTACTTCAGTAATTGAGTTTTTATAACTTTTACCAGAATAATACTTAAAAAAAAGCTTTTTGCTGCCTAAATTTAATTTTTTTGTGTAACTTAATGGTTCGACTACACGATGAATTACACAAAATAGAAATATCATTCACAGTTGACTAAATATCATCTTACAGAGCTTCTTTAGAAGGCTTTAAATTTTGCTTCAAATTTTAAACCTTTGACCAAAAGTCTTAGCTTCGTCGTTAAAGATTTGAAATTTGTATTTCTTGAAATCCTTACCTTTAATTATTATATATTTTTAGCGTATTTTATACAGTGTACCACATTGTGTACCCTCTATAGTTTTCTATAATGTATATAAGGGACTACTTAAGAATTGGGTTTCCCTTGTCAAATTTGGCGAAAATATTAGCGATATTTACTAAAACACAAAGGTAATCCATCCAAACATTGTATTTCTTGCTTTTTCTTTTAATTAATGCACAGTGCGCCATCGTAATAGAATTATATGCTCTTACTTAGTTAAAGAAAACAACTTGAAAACCGAACATTTATATTTATAGGCAATTAATCCCTTAACAGTTTACAAATGCAAGAGCTCCAAATTATTAAAAATCAGCCATAGTGAACTATTAATAGTTGTTATATCTAATTTGTTTAAACATTCCGCACTTTTTATATATAAGAAAAGACTTACACAAGGAGAGTTAGATGCAAGTATAATAAATTATAATATAGATACAGATTGTTGGACACGGTGAGATCAGGAGAAAATGTTAGGCGACCATATTTAAACCATTATCGCCAAGTTGGTGGGGGAACCCAATTCTTTGGTCAAGTCGGTATATAAAACCAGAATGCGGATCTCTTTGACTTCATGCGTGCCGACAGCTTTTATAAAATTACCTTTACGGACATTAAGCAAGATCGAATACTGTATGTGATGATGTTTTGTCTAATTGGTGTGCTTTTATTATGATGAAACAACGTAAAAACTCAAGGAATCTCTAAATTTTTATTTTGTGCTACTGAAAAAAAATTGAATATTTTTTCGGTGAGCCGTGTAAACAAGAGATTTCCTCCATACCGCATAGTTATTTAGTCCCATTTTCTTGGCTTCTTACAGTGAAACCGAAAATGCTGTTCCCTTCCTTTAATTGACATCTTTATAAGTTCCAGATATTTGAAAATTTTCTAAATTTGATTCAGGTCAATAATTTAATCTTTCGTGCAATCTAATGTCTTTTCCTCGATCACATGGAAAGTTTTCCTTTCAGTGCATCTCTACTTCTTTGCATATCACATGAGGATGCGCAATATTTCAAAATGTTTTCCGTTCTTTCAGTCATCCGTATTTGCATATTCAAATTTTTGCCGTGACTTATTTTGGTTAGGCGGTGAATGTGAATAACCTAACCTTGGAGAAATGCATGTCAGAGTTCAACTTTTCTGTCGACCAAATACTATGGCATAATATTTGGATTTCCGCCGGCAGACAGAACATTTCGGAGAGAAGCACTTCGCCATCATTTATGTTTCTGGAACATTCTGGATGCATTCCAAGCGTAGGATGATGTTTGGATTGGACAAGAATAATCTTTTCGAATAAAAGTATTATTTCGAATTCTTCCTAGAAACGACCTAGACGTAAGTACGTGTACCTTCAGAAGTAATATTAAGAGAATCAGTTATATCTTCCGGGTAATGTAAAGAAAGGGGGCTAATTTTACCAACAATTTTTTATAGCATTTATGAGTTACAAATAATTCACATGTTGAATTGCATATTGTGAAAAATTTCTTTTTGTACCTTCAGTAGTAATATTAAGAGAATCAGTTATATCTTCCGGGTAATGTAAAGAAAGAGTGCTTATTTTACCAACAATTTTTATCGCATTTATGAGTTACAAATAATTCACATGTTGAATTGCATATTGTGAAAAATTTCTTTTTGTACCTTCAGTAGTAATATTAAGAGAATCAGTTATATCTTCCGGGTAATGTACAGAAAGAGTGCTTATTTTACCAACAATTTTTATCGCATGAGTTACAAATAATTCACATGTTGAATTGCATATTGTGAAAAGTTTCTTTCACTGTAAAGTGTAATGACAATATTAAAATTTTGTACTGTATTTCAAACACCTTCTTAATGTTAAATCTATTACGAATAATTAAAATGCGAAGAAGAGTTGACGCATAAATTAGTTTTTTATTTTAAACTTGTTTTTTATTTTAAACTTTTTATTATTAAATCTTTATGTGTATGGCAATTTGCCTTTTCAGTTACAATTATTTATTTACAATTAGCCTGTATCATCAGCTATATAACAATAGCCAAAGTTATCTGTCCGTCTGTCCTCGAATTTATGAAGCAGTTGGACCTGGAATGGATAGGGGCATGCATATTGGATACTTGATTAGTTACGGTTTGCAAAATTCAAAACAAGTCTGTAAAACGTCAGAAATCCCCCTCTTCCCCCCTTTTCGAGTATTTAATGCTTTTATAACAAGCCTTTTTTCCCCAGTAGGCAAAGAACAGGCGACTAAGTTTATTACATAATAAATAGGTAAAAATAGCATTTTTTTTCTACCATTATGACGTCATTCCTTTAACCATCTCTTTTATTTTAAATTATTTAAATATCATTTGCATTATTTTCATACGTTTTATCACTGAACTTTATTACGGAAATAATTTTCTTTTATATTTGGCTTAAATAATAGATTAAGTACATACTGTATAATTTTAAATTTAATCATCGATTATTTTTTGTTGCCTTCCTAGCCTTCCTGGAGACAAATCTTGCATTGAATATATAATAATTTTCATATTTATATTTTTATTAAATTTTTAATTCTATTTCTATAAACAGAATCTTTTTAAGTTTTTACAAAAAAAGAATTTAATTAAACTCTTTTGCAATAAAATTTACATTCTGAGATTTATTAGTTTGGTTTGGTTTGGTTTTGGAGTGCTACGGTCTACTTTTTGCAACACGAGGGCTAATGAGGCCGGGACCTACAGCTTAAAGCCGATTCCGAACGGCTGCGAACATCCACGCCATAGTGGGATTCGAACCCACGAACTCCGGCTCCGAACTGAGATTTATTAGAATTTTGGATTTTACTCAAAACTAAATGTTCAACCTTAAGTATAAAATTCTTATTCTGTTTGAAATTTTCTATGTATGTGAAGCTAGATTTACAGATGCCGCTGTAATAAAGACTAAATATAATAAAGATTAAATTTTAACAACGCGGAGTAAGAGACAGAAGTACTTAAATCTGTCCATCTTCCCTGATTTGAAAATATGTATGGAAATCAACAAGCTTACCCATCACGTTGTCTTTCTAACTTGTCACTGAAGGGTTATTTAAATTGCGTTTAATTTGTATGTTTTCTTGTAAAGTGAAATAATTGTGAAAAAATTTCGCTTTTCCACTAAAATGTTTTCATTAATATTTTAGTAGAAATATTGCAATATGGGTGCCGCAATAAAAATAACAAATCTAACAGCCCCGCAAACTGAAAATGTGTGGTAGTTCCTGATATACACAATTCAAACAAGCGTGCAAATCAAAGCTGTTGTGGTGTAGTACATTGCTGTTGTTATTTCAAAGTCATTTATAACCAAAGTTGCTTTATATCGTCTCTAATTATAGTATAATACCACTGATCTATATTACAATGTTCAAATATGGAACAAATGACAAGGAAATATGCAAATATATATATATATATATATATATATATATATATATATATATATATATATATATATATATATATATATATATATATATATATATATATATATATATATATATAATTAAAAAGTAAAAGAAGCACTCCACGTGCTACGCCTCAAAAAAAAAATTGCCAATGTCCAAGAGAACGCTGCATTCTTTTCCTTCCTTCTTTCTACTCAGGCAACCCTATACTTTTTCCATTATCCTGTGCTGATGTGTTCGTTGTTCCATTGTCATTTTCCGGCTCTGCGCCCAGAAGGACCGGGACTCCAAGGATGGTCCTGAATCGCCTCCTGGAGACCAATCACAATTCTCCAAAATTTGGTGAAGTTTAAGTGCAATTATTTTCACTGGCCACACCACACGCTTCCTGGAGTCGCGAAAAAAACTTGGGCATTCAGCCCACAACGTGTGAGTGCGGCGAGCAAATCAGGTTCGCAAACCTTATGTCAAACGTAGCTGCACTCACAGAAAAGCTATCAGTACTTTAAAGTAAACAAATTTAAATCTTAAACATGCGGGGAATGAACCAGTCTACTTAAAGGAGAAATTTCATATAATAAATAAAGGACCAAGGCTACATGAATCATTTTATCGGGTGTGAAAAGTTTATATTTGGCTTTGCTGAAAACGTAAGATTCGACGTTAATGCCCGGAATTATTTGTAACGGCTCACTTAATTTTCTTCATTGCTGGATTATAGCCAAAAACAAAGGTGATGACGTTTGACATGGAAGTGAAAGTAAATGTACTTGCAGGATTTTAAAAAAAATAGTATTTTAAAATGAAAAAAAAAAGGAAATTAATTACTTTGATGATAGTTGCATTTAACAAAATACTCGTGTGTTTTCTACTGTAGTCAGTTTTTGTTGCACCGGCGAGATTACAAATAAAATTGCGACCATTAATTTTACTAAATAAAATATGACAAAATATTTATCAAAGAAAAGTTTGGGATGTTCAGTAAACTATTTTTTAATTCATTTCATTCACTATTTTTTCATTCATTTCATTCATAAAGAATAACTTGATATCAGTAGGGTTTAATATGTAATAAGTCTAAAGTGATAGGTCAAATTTTCATGCTATAAATAATCTATATTAATAAAAATAATTTAATTTCCCCATATAATATAATTACTAATATAGAGTTTTCCCTACAAAATGATAAAAAGTTTTATAAGATAGAACTATAAGCAATGTTCTTTTAGGGGAAAAATAATAGTTAATATACACTCAATTTACTTTAAAATTAATGCCTGAATTATTTATATGTAATGAGTCTAAAGTGATAGGTTAAAATCTCATGCTATAAATAATTCAGATAAATAAAATTAATTTAATTTCAGTATTTCAAACAGATAATAATCTCATCTTTTTTCCTTGCTCCATATAATATAATAACTAAAATAGAGTTTTTCCAATAAAATGATAAAAAGTTTTATAAGAAAAAACTTGAAGAAATGTTCTTTCAGGTAAAAAAAAAATTAATATACACTCAATTTACTTTAAAATTAATGCCTGAATTATTTATATGTATTGAGTCTAAAGTGATAAGTAAAAATTTCATGCTATAAATAATTCAAATTAATAAAAATAATTTATTTTCAGTATTTCAAACAGATAAAATTCTCATCTCTTTTCCTTGCCCCATATAATATAGTAACTAAAATAGAGTTTTCCCCCACAAAATGATAAAAACTTTTATAAGATAGAACTAGAAGTAATGTTCTTTCAGGGAAAAAAATAATAATTAATATACACTTAATTTACTTTAAAATTAATGCCTGAAATATTTATATGTAATGAGTCTAAAGTGATAGGTCAAACTTCCATGCTATAAATAATTCAGATTAATAAAAATAATTTAATTTCAATATTTCAAACGGATAATAATCTCCGCTTTCCTTTGCCCATATAATATAACTAAAATAGTTTTCCCACAAAATGATAAAAAGTTTTATAAGATAGAACTTGAAGTAATGTTCTTTCAGATAACAAAAAAAAAAAAAGAATAGTTAATATACACTCAATTTACTTTAAAATTAATGCTTGAATTATTTCTGAATATATATCGATGCATATTATGAATCTAAATTATAATAGACATCTGAAAATATGAACTTGACACAATTTGATCTCGTAAGTCATGTAATGAGTAATAATAATTTTAATCATCATACTATGTTTGTTATTTATAAAAAGAAAAATTGCGTGATAAAAGATTTATTTACTATCTCATGTAGATGTAATAGGTAAAGGAAAGTCTTAAATACAGTTATTCGCCGAAGTTCCAGTTGATGTACCTGCTTAGAGAGATTGAATTTATATGTGAGACTTGAAAAGTTGTATATTTTGTTTCAAATGATAAAATTATAAATAATGACAGATGTTTGAAAACTTAGAGGGTTGTTTTTAAAATTCCTACTTACCTTCATGAAGAAATCAATCGAAAAAATAAATATAAAATTCTACAAACTACTTTTTCATCAAAAATGGAAATATAGGTATTCATGGATAAATTAACTACAAGGTGACGTTTGGAACTCCATTTCTCGAGCCCGCGATATTTCCGGTGTAAAGAATTACAACTTTTCATTCTTGAGTAGGATGTAAAAAGAACTACAACTTCTACAAGGTTTTCCAATTTTGATTGGTTTGTGAAAAAATGTCTTTGTTCCGCTGTATGATGAACCAGTGTAAAGTTATAAATTTGTGATCAATTAAAGTTTTTTAACACATTGTATGCGGGACACGTTTTCTGACGATTGATACTTGAGCGCGGGTCACGTACTAGTACGGGTTAGTGTAACAACATGGTTTGTTTGTGGGTACAAAAATAACGGAATATACAGGAAAACGAAGCCGAATGTTCTCGTCTACTACATAGATTCTGGAAAAATTTAGACAAATAAAAACTAGTTTTTACATCAGTCGATGCGGAACCACAGAACGGGAAAAAATTAAAATTATATACTACTATTTCTATTTGATTTTTCATATTTACAATACTATTATAAATTTATCCACTAAAAATTATATTTTTTTGCATACAAAAATCTTATGGTTGTTATTTATATATTTCTATTTATATATTTATTTATATATTTCAATATAAAATACGAAAAGTTGGTTAAAAATGAAATAATTTTCGATCTATTGAGATTTAACTGAATAACTAAATTTAGGCGCAAAACGCCCGCTCCCGGTACAATTTTCATACAATTAATTCAACAAGAATTTAATCGTACAATTTCCCGGTTCAATGTTCAAGTTACGTGTGTTTTGCTGGTCAACAAATAAATAAGAATTGTCAATTCATGACACCGGGCTGGAGGGCTCAAAAAGTAACGTAAACAAAAAAATATTAAAAGCAATCCATTTCTTACACCCATAATTTCTTTTTATTTCTTTCTATTTTACATACACATAATACTAAAGAATATTCATAATGGGATTGGAAATGGTTCGTTTATTTTAAAATAGATGTCAATTTTAATACAATTTTCTTGAAAAAATAATAGGTACGGTATATCCTTTTCAGGGCGGCTGGGACAGCATGAGTCCCGCAGATACATTAGTTCTTCCGAAAGCCCTTTTCAAAAGGATATTCTGGTGTATAAAGGGAATCAGCGTATAATGCGCATAACTTTTATAACTTTTAGGTATATCCGCCATATAACGCGTTAACCTTCACCCCCTTTTTTTTAGCTGAAAACTCTGAAATGTAAATGTGCAATACTCTTGTCTTTTTAAGTCATTTATTCAAAGGATTTTTCCGATCAAAATGCGACAGTGATGATGAAACAAAATTTGATGATGTACCTGAAGATATGATTGATGAGGAATATGATGAGATATTTATGTTAAACCTTAATGAAAATCTTTAAGTTCATAAGGTACGTCATTTGTTCCATATATAATGTATATAAGTACATGTAGAAATTTTTTTGTGTGTATGTGCTGGTATTTCTATAAATTTTTATCCTATCATTTTTATATCTGGCTTATAACGCGCACCCGTAAATTTCAATTTTATTTTTGTATCAAAAGTGTGCGAAGCTGCTCTTCAATACCTCAGTTGATGCTATGAATGCATCTTATTCATTCGTAATTATTGGCTTTAACCTACAAAGACATTCACTACCTGCAGTTAGAAGAGAAAGTTCTTACTCAGCCAAATACCAACAAAATTGTTTTTGATTATGAACAGGAGATTGTATTACAAAACAAAATCTTTATTAAAAGTTTAAAATATATTTCGTATCATTTGAATTATTAATTTTTAAAAGTATTTTGGACTGTAGATATTTTTATTAGCATTTTGAAATTAGAAACATTAGACACATACAAGTTAAAAACTTGTTAAAACTACATCTTATTATTCCATTTTTATATTTCATCATTTTAATTAAATATCGATGTATTTTTGACAACATCTTTCCTCCTATCATAAACACTAATTAAAAATGCAAAAGTATATGCGCATGCTCTGGTTCTGTGGAACCCAAATAAATAAAAATCTCTTTCGGAGAAAAATATTTAGAAAAAAAAAATCGGAAATGCGTGTTATTGGGGGTCTGGAAAACCTATAAGAAAGGTTCCAAAATTTTGGGACGTTTATTTCTAATGGGTGATTTTGTGTAGAAAATTTTAATAACGCTCGGACCTCAGAGTCCCAGCGCGCTTCCTCTAGGGCTAAGCAATAAGTCCCGAGCTCATTAGCTCTCGTGTAGCAAAACAGTATAGGGTAGCGCTCCAAATCAGCCAACCATCGAAAAATGATTTTTAGTACAAGTTATTTTCAGCTTGTAAAAATTTATTATTTTATTTACAAAGCGTCTCCAAAGATCGCGTTCAGGGTTATTTATGCTTTTTTTATTCTGTATAAAACAGAAATGATTTAGGACTAACACGTGACATTTCACATTTGCGATGTAGACTAGAAAATTCTGTTATGGTTTAGTTTGGAGAACTACGGTCTACTCTTTTGCTACACGAGTAACAAAACAATAGACTATAACACTACAAACAACTACAAACAAACAAAAGTGCTCGTAATACACTAGAATATACCCTACTTATTATTACTGCTTTCTTGACAATTATACGATCGTTAAAGGGTTAAATAATCCAATTTATAACTTAATACAGTAAAATGATAGTTTCCTATGAAATCAGATCGTGAAATTCAAGTAAAGAAACTCTAATGTTTAACTCGTTTAAGATCATCAAATGATTCTATATTTCAGTTTACTCCTTCGCCTTAAGCAAAATTTAGAGTCAGTTGAGAACCCGAGTAATCTGTCTTATTAATAATGATCATTTTCATGCTTAACAGCCTGCTTAATAATTAAGTTTAACTTCCATCATTTCTGGATAATGTATCGTATTTCTGTATATCGGTTTACTTTAATGGGCTATCAAGTGAGCAAGATCAATCATACATTAAGAACACAATCAAAAACAAAGTTTACTTTTGTTTCTTTACGTTATTTACTGAGACTTTTCTTCTTCATTTACTAAGCTAACTGCTCTAATTGCTGTAATATTGTTGCACTGAAAATGTTAGGATTCGGTGATTTAACGCTTCCAGCTGAAAGCTCGAAGCCTACATCGTCACACAAATTAATTTACAGGCACAAAGTCGACCCGCATTAAGGCCTGGATCATTCTCAAAGACGTAAAATTTACGACAATGAGCTGGCGTTTGAAGTCGCCGATAACAAAACAGAGAGAAACAAATTAAAGAGGCTTTTATAGCGTAAATGATTCCGCCAATGAGTCAATCATCAGGTGTCATGTCGTTAAATTTAGCTCAAAGGAAATCAAGCATTCCGTGGAACATTACTGCTTTGACGCCGTCGTTGAATCCTCGCCAGATGAAACCGGACGAACGTAAGTTTAGAAAATGTGTCAATTATGTTAACGATATACTTATTTAGATACGGTAAAACCTCGATACAACGGTACTTAGGTTGGTTGGTTTTGGAGCACTACGCTCAACTTTTTGCTACACGATAATAAACCGGACCTACGAACGTAACGGCTACGAAACATCCATGCCTCAGTGACTAACCACGAACTCTTAAGGTCAGTTTAACCATTCGATCGTTCGGCTCAACTGTACTAAGAAATCCAATTAAATCCTCGTTATAGCGATATATATCGTTATATATCGAACAACGCTATGATAACACAATTGAGTGCGGGTACATTTCACCGGGAATTGTACCAATAGCGGGCATTTTGAGCGTAAACTTAGTTATTCAGTTAAATCTCACCAGATCAAAATTCTATTTTTTAACATTTTTAGTTTTTTATATTAAAATATATAAACAAATATATAAATAGACAAATAAACATATATATATAATACATAAATATACACATATATATATATATATATATATATATATATATATATATATAATGTGATATATATAGGCATATATATATATATAATATCATTTTCGCAAGGATAAATAAAAAGTTAATTTTAAATCTAAATTGATTTTTAAATCAACCTTCCCGTTCTGTGGTTCCGTATCGACTGATGTAAAAACTAGTTTTTATTTGTCTAAATTTTTCCAGAATTTATGTAGTAGACAAGAACATTCGGCTTCGTTTTCCTGTATATACTGTAGTGAAGTTTTACAGTATGCCACTTTAACTGCGGTCACAAAACATGCAAGCGAAAGTTTGCAAGTGGTAAAATGAATTAATCTTGCAATCAACGTGTTATTTGATTCATTCATCAAATATTGCATTCAAAGATACTGAATCTCTGTATTGGATAGTGCAACATACCGAAAATTAATTATTTACACAGAAATATTTAAAGACAGTTTTTATTGTTTGCTGGATGTAACATTGCAATTAACACATTTTACTCGCAAAAATTCCTGTCAGCCGGTCAAACTAAAATCAATTTTCATATCAAAGTTTCATTCATCGTTAAATCGGATGCATATGATTATTACTGAAATATTCCTGACCAAAAGTACGGATTTGGTATTTTTTTAAAAATGTGGAGAAGCCAAAAATGAATTTATCCCAAAGATAGCTTCAAATTAATTTAAAGACAATTTTTGTGCAAAATTATTTGCGATATAAGAAATATGTGTTTTATTTTTGTTTGTAGAAAATCACTTTTTTGAAAATAAATTTTCATTTTCATATGTGAAATTTTTAAATTATTTTTTACCTGTTTTAAATGATCTATTTTAGCATCTGAGTAAATATGTTTGTTGAGATAAGAAGGGATAAAATGTCTACAAAAATATATTTACATGAATTGCATATGACGTTAGTAACAGTATTTACGAAGCAGTAATTTCTTCCCACTAGGTTACAAATTCATATTAAAGCATGAATTATCCATACATATTTAAAAAAAGAAAAGAAAACAGTAAATTTTCGTGTGATTTATCTAATATTTAATTTTAGCGGTTGCATTTCAAAATGATATTTAGCTAATATTAAGTTTTAAATAATTTAATTTAAATGTAATGAAATTAAAATATTGTATATACGCTGGCAAAGGAAATTCACTTGTAAAATCTAACCAAATAACTGTAGGAAAATATTTTTCATGTAAATGTTAATATAAATGCAAGAAAGTTTTGTTCAAGCCGAATGTGTTATTTATTTTTATTTCTTACCACGCTTTATTTCATAGAAAATCATTTAGTTAAATGTTGCAAAAAATTAATTCACTCGGAAATAATTCTGTCTATGAATTTTATATTAAATATCTCCTAAATACTAATAATACGGTAATAAATGATAATAATACATCGTTATAACTATTCGAATAAAAATTAATAAGTCGAGCAATTTTTTTTAATTTTAAACAAAAAACTCCATTAAAACTACCAAATTGGTTCCACTGCTATCAACGATATTTATTCCACCGTTCAAAGGAAATAATTGTTTTTTACTTTTTTTACTTTTTTTTTAATTCAGACTATCTAGCAGTGCTAAACCGCTAAAAAAACGAAGAAGCAGATTCTGTGAGGCAAGATTTATCAAATATGCATGGAACAATAGAAGAAAGGTGACTTTTTTTATTCTTCTTCTTTCTCCAAAATGATTAATGTCTTGTTTTTGTAAAGAACTCCACCAGTGTTTATTTTTGGTAATAGATCGATCCGTGGCAGCATTTTTTAAAAATTGTGTTTACCGAAAGAACAGTACAAAATGAAAAACATATAAATTTTGCTTTTGCTTCTTTCAGAAAACTTAGTGGAATGATTTATTTGTGTATGAGACCTATATAATGAGAGAAATAACAAATTTTCTTCTCGTACAAATAAGAAAAAATAATAGAATTGGAGTTTAATTTTATATTCTCATTATAAAATCGATATAATTTAGCTACCAAAGAAAAAAAAATCAGAGACTGAAATATTTCTAGAATGTGTGAAAAGTGAAGTTCCAAGATATATGGCTCGTCAAGTTCGCAGTTTCTTGCATTTAAATTCGCTCAATATGAGTAATATTGGAAAGTTCGCAGTTGCTAGTATTTGAATTCGCTCAATACCTGTCATATTGGAAAATTCGCTGTTGCTTGGATTTACATTCGCTCAATACCAGCCATAATGGAAAGTTAACAGTTGCTTAGATTTAAATTCGATCAATACCAGTCATATCGAGAAAATTCGTTCAATACCAGTCATATTGGAAAGTTCGCAGTTGCTTGGATTTAAATTTGCTCAATACCAGTCATATTGGAAAGTTCTGTTGCTAAGATTTAAATTCGCTCAATATCAGTGATATTGGAAAGTTCGCAGTTGGTTGGATTAAATTCGCTCAATACCAGTCATATTGGAAAGTTCGTAGTTGGTTGGATTTGAATTCGTTCAACACCAGTCCACCAGTCATATTGGAAAGTTCAGTTGCTTGGATTTAAATTCGCTCAATATCAGTGATATTGGAAAGTTCGCAGTTGGTTGGATTTAAATTCGCTCAATACCAGTCATATTGGAAAGTTCGCAGTTGGTTGGATTTAAATTCGCTCAATACCAGTCATATTGGAATGTTCGTAGTTGGTTGGATTTGAATTCGTTCAACACCAGTCATATGGGAAAGTTCTCAGTTGCTTGGATTTAAATTCGCTCAATACCAGTCATATTGGAAAGTTCGCTGTTGCTTGGATATAAATTCGCTCAATACCAGTCATATTGGAAAGTTTGCAGTTGCTTGGGTTTAAATTCGCTCAATACCAGCCATATTGGAAAGTTCACTACTCTTGCTTGGATTTAAATTCGCTCAAAGACAAATCATATTGGAAAGTTCGCTGTTGCTTGGATTTAAATTCACTCAATACCAGTCATATTAGAAAGTTCGCAGTTGCTTGGATTTAAATTCGCTCAATACTAGTCATATTGAAAAGTTCGCAGTTGATTTAAATTCGCTAAATATCAGCCTTACTGGTAACTTCGCAGTTGGCAGTTGCTTGGATTAAAATTCACTCAATACCAGTCATATTGGAAAATTCGCTGTTGTTTGGATTTAAATTCGCTCAATACCAGTCACATTAGAAAGTTCGCTGTTGCTTGGATTTAAATTTGCTCAATACCAGTCATATTGGAAAGTTAGCAGTTGCTTGTATTTAAATTGGCTCAATACGAGTCACATTGGAAAGTTCGCTGTTGCTTGGATTTAAATTTGCTCAATATCAGTCATATTGGAAAGTTCGCAGTTGCTTGGATTTAAATTCGCTCAATATCAATCATATTGGAAAGTTCGCCGTTGCTTGAATTTAAATCCGCTATACCAGTCATATCGGATTCCATTACCTGCAAACGTTTTCGAGGGAAAGATAATGCATAATAAAATGTTTTAAATATTGATGTATTAAAAATTACGATGGATGTAAAAAAACTTTCATATTATTGCAGAGAGTAGATAGATGTTTGATTAGTTAAAAGCACATTGATCACTTATAATCGTGCTTTGCTATTCTAATGTTTATTAGGACGTCATATACTTCTAAAAGCCGTTTCGACGAACTATGTCCCAATAGGTAGGGAGCTGTTCTTTGGTATCACGGGTACTAATCCCACTGCTGGCATGGATATTTGTAGCTATTTGGAATCGACTTTAAGCAGTTGGTCCTGTTTCATGTGACTTTGTGTAGCAAAACAGTAAACCATAGCGCTCTAAACAAACCAACAAACCTTACTGCCGGTCATCCTCGCCCACCGCATTGATATCGGAGATATCACGTCATGCACGTAAATTACAAAAGTAATTTTTGGAATTAATAAAGTATTTCATACTTATTAGAATAAATTTCATGACATAACCTATCTATTGCCTTTTCTCTCAATATCCATCCAAACTATTCAGTTTTGAAGTATTTTCTTCGAGAACAATATTTCGTAAATACTATAAAATTTTAAACTGTGGATCATTTATCTTTGTGCTAAAAAATCTCGTATTTAAGAAAAGTAAATCTAAACTGATGCACAAGTACGCTTCAGTCTTAAAATTAATAAGACACGGGTTAAATAAATCTGCATCTCAAAGTTGAAAAATAAGTGCATAATGTCATGTGCATGCAAATTGCCTGAATATATTTGAATAAATTAAAATATTTCTCACTTAACTCATTTGTAAAATACTAAGATGGGAAAATTGTTCCTTGTTACCACAATTTTTTTATTGTAACAAAATTAATGTGTTTTAAAATATGACTAAAATAGTAATTGTTCCTATTTTAAAAGTTTAAAAATACCTAAAAAATGCCTGTATGTATGGTCTTTAGTGATAATGATCAGGGAAATTCCACGCAAAAATCCGCTAATGATGCAAATGAATTAAATCAATATATTTTCGAAAATGCCTCTTTTACTGTTGCCCCTTCTAACATTTTCTCAAACAGTGTATGAAATAATCTTTCTTAGACCAATGTTTCTTAAATGCCATAGAGTTTTGCAATGCAGTAATCTTTATGGCACGAGGCAAAATTTCGGTGCTTAGCAAATGCCGGAAATAAAAGAATACTAACATAATTATCACATATTCGAGCAAGACGAATGGCTTTCGTCACCAGACTATACATTCCGCTGTGAAAGTTTCTCTTCCTGTTTCAGAAATGATAAATGGTTTGTTCATCTGACAAAACAACTCGAATGTTTGTTTAAAGATTGCAGCCACAGCGAGAGTCGGGAACGTTTGAAAAGAGAATTAACTGCAAGGCGATTGTTCCCGAGTTTTTACAGAAATGTTGTGGACGGAAAAAAAAGAACATGGGGAAATAACTTTACCGATAATGGTACAACAGTTCGCTCGATTTAATTGAGATGGATTGGAAGATGTAATCAGACTGTGTCAATCACAGTTGATTTTGTTCAAAATGCTTTACGTAATAACTTAACATCAAGTAAAATGAATACTATGTGAAAAAATATTGATATGTTTCATAGATATAAACTTACTTCCGAAAATGCTTACAGCCGAGCTGATCTTGCACGTTCATGCAACGATCGCTACATAGTTTACTCCAGGGTTGGAAAAAAACATGATTTTCTTGTTTAAAAAAATCATGATTTTAAAAAAAAAATTTTTTTAATCACATTTTTTTATTTAAATCGGATTTTATTGATTTGTTTCTGAATACTAATTTTAATTGTTGTTTTTATGTTTTTTGCAATATACATAGAATAGTTTGTTATAAGAAATAACATCTTATCTATCTAGTATATTCTACGCACTGATTGCCTAAAATTTAATATATAAATTTTAATCTAAATACATTCCATTATTTCGTAATTGGATAGTGCAAGCTAAATAAGATGTAAATTTAAAGAACAAATTAAATATTCTTTCAATGCAAACTATTTATTTAAAAAAACAAATCATAATTATTTCAATATTTTTAACACTAAACATACTATATAACGGGTCAAATGACCCATAAGGTTTATGTAAAAAAATGCGATGGGAAATTAATTAAAAATTCTTATTCTTTGTGTTTGCAATATATAAAAATTGACAATATACAATTTTGTTTAATTATAATAAAGTTTATTTGTCTTATTTCCTTTCAATTTTCATACTTCATACATTTATAATCAGAAAAAATAAAGTCCGGTCATTTGACCGGCTATGGTAGAAATAGGTATGTATTAAGTGTTGGTATGATTAGTGTTAAGAACCGAATTATAGATCAATTAATTCAATATTTTTAAAACCGAATTATAGATTTAATTGTTTCAATAAAAACACTAGCTTTGATGCTTTATCCACTCCTAATTGGTTATGAAGGCTAGAATGAACAATACCAAAAGAAGAAAACTGTCCATTCCAGCAGATGAAGCCACGGCTGTTGTTATTTGGTAGACAAACTGGATTTCAAGTTCTGTAATACTCTCTTTACCTCCCATTACATAAAATGAATTCCACCAGTCATAATCAATCATTGTACTACCCCTACTACATATTTTCTGATAACAACCCCTAAATTCTTGGAAAGCACATGCTATCTATTTATACTTATTTACTTATTGGTATTACTGTGCTGACTGATTCCCAATTCTCCTGTCTTTGGAATGTAAGTTTTAAAAGAAGTGAAAAAAAAAGATTTAAATCAATGATATTTTCAAAAAAAAATCAACTGATTAAAATCAAGTATTAAATCATGATTAAAATCAGCTGATTTAAATTATGCCAACCCTGGTTTACTCAATATTAAGTCTTTCTGAATCAATACAACTTTCATTGACTCTTCAAACGTCGTAAAGTGAGATATTTTTGTTGCCTTCCGGTTAGGCAGAGTGCAGTTACGTAAATGATAGCAATGGAATAGATGTATGTGACTGGTACAGAATAAAAATATAAATCCAAAAAGCTTCATTAAAACATCATTTATTATTTAAACAAAACATACTTCTGTTACAAATTAAATCACTGCTGTGAGCAACACTCGCTTACACATAACCAAACAATTACCGTGCTTACATTCGATCCACCGCCTTCAACACACAACACGACCTTTTTATACGGGAGGGAAACTTCGCAGTGAAACTCAAAATTTGCATTGAAATATATTTGCATAAACACTTTTTCATTCTGCTACGTTTCAAATAAAATTCAGCCGAATGCACATTTGGATGGAAAGAATAAAATAAAAATAGGGCTAGGCACTTCATATTGCTAACAGATACAATAAAAAAATCATCAAGTTGTTATATAAAATACTACAAATATTTATAACTTAAAAATAACATAAATCGACTGTCTCAAAAGTCTGAGTATACCAGCAAAAGTTTTTTAGTATAATTGATTATAACTAAAAGTTTTAAATAACTAAAAGGACCTTGTAGGGTATCGTGTTTTTATAACCTCTATAAACCTATTTGTAAGCAGCGGTAGCTCAGTCGGTAAAGTCAACGATCTTGTAACTGAGAGGTGGCGGGTTCGGAACCCGAGCCTGCCTAAGAACCGCCTTGTTAGTTAAAGGTGAGTGGGGCACGTAAAATATATTTGTGGTCGCAATGTCCTTCAAGTTCTCAATTAAAACCTCTGGGGGTGGTAAGCCAAGTCTATGGGTCTTCTGCTTGGTCCCTGCTTCAAAATTACGAGGACCCACTAGGGCACTTTCACTCTTGTGGTGCACGTGATAAACGAAAGGTGCATCCCTTTGCCGAGGGCTTTGCTCGAGTAGTCTCCGACTCAATCGTGCTTGGTTTCACGAAGTGGCATAAGTCAACAACAACAAACCTATTTGTCATGAATTCAAATACTTTAGCTGCTTCTTTCTTGGCTATTTTGTTCCACCCTTGTACTGTGATAGAATTGAATATTTCTATGGATGTTAAAGGCTTCTTGATTTTTAGCTTGAGTAAATACCACAAAAACTCTGTTAGGTTACGAACTATAGACTGGGCGAATGGAAGTAGTGTATGGAGCTGAATTGTCAAATGATGGAGCATCCACAGGCTTACAACGCATGCCGTGAGTTTGGGATTATTATATTACTGAAAGAGAACATCTTTCCTAACAGCCAGCTTCTCTGCATTTGCCATGACATTTCACTCCAATATGTTCAAGGGATCCGTTTTACATATTTTGAAGTCAATAGATTCCAGATTACTAAACTAAATTTATTTCATAGTTTCCCAAACCTCAATGTTCCTTCATGTTTGACAGTAAAAACAAGTTTCTGTCCCTTTAGTTCTATATTATAAGACATATTCTTGTTCTATGAAGCCGAATATACAAAATTTAGTTTCACTTCGAAAATATTACATTTTTTCAAAAATCAGAAGTCTTATTTAGAAGAGTTTCTTAAAAGCCATTTTCTTAACTTAGTTCAGTCAAGAGATGAATGGTTCCTTCAGAGAAACTCGGGCATGAAAATCATATTTTTTTATCTTTTCGAATCGTAGTTAAATTCTTCATTAATACTTTTTTTCAATATCTACTACTCTTGAAGCTGATAGCCTTGTATTTATTTTTACAAATTAGAGAATAGGTGACCAAGCAGAATTCCCGAAGTGAAAGTGTAGACGGAAATCCAGATCTTGGTTTGGTTATATCACGTTGGCTAGGAGTTTATGATCTTCTTTTGCATCTTTAGTATCTTCTATTAACAGTTTCAGCAATAATTTTAAGACAGTTAACTTTTTTTTCGAAAATCAACGACGACCTTCCTTATTGCAGCATTGTTCTATTTTCTGTCACTTGCCATCAAAACGGATAATCATTCAAGATCCCAAATGCTACATAAACTGTAGCAAGAACCTAAAATTACTAAAAAAGCACGACTGTAAGCAATTATTTTGCATTAAAGGATCTTTCAAAAACCTCCATTTTAAGAAAGCGCAGGTTTTTGGCACACTCGATACATGTAATTCTCTTATACAGGAATAAATTATGAAAAATTGTATTAATTAATGCGATGGTCATGATATTGTTTCTTCGTACAATTTCAATTAAGAGCGTTTGAAGAATCAATAAAATTTACATTCATTCAGAAAGATTTTATTTATTTAACGATCGTTGCATGAACAAGTTGGATCGATCCACTGTACTCAGGCGATAAGTGTATATAAAATAGTTATAAGGTATATATAAAAGATCAGCAGGTATCAGAGGTATGAACAAAGAAATTTTGAGTGTACTTTACAGGTTATATATAAACAATTCATTAACTTTCACACGGATAACAAATGGAATGAGATAACATAATAATTTAATTAAATAAATTTGCAGTTATTTTCCGAAAAGTAACTCTTACATGTTGGGACATCATTCAGCTGAACATGTAGGAGGTCTTTTTTGCAATACCAAACTCTTTGGATTCGAACTCCGCCAAAAATAAGGTTGTTTATAGCTATTCAAAATTGATTAAGCAATATATCTCAGAATAATTCACCTCTGTTCATTAAACATGTGTTCCGTTCCGGATGTAAATTTAATTAGAGCTCCACCTAGTGAGCCTTTCTAAAAACAATCATTGTCGTCTTCAATGTGAAAGCGTTAAGACCAATCAATTTACGCTCCCACCCACTTCACGCGGTGGTGACATATTTTATTACTAATTAATTAATTTCATATATTTGTGTGTTTTGTGTTATGAATAAAAATTATAAAGAAAAAGATTACAGTCAGTTAGATGATAACAACAAAATCCAGCGACCTCATCTAACAACATGTACTGAAGGGTTCCAGCCTAACCCAAACATTTTGGAGTGATGTAAGAAATGACATTCAGTAGTCTTAAAATCCCATAAAAATACAAGGAATGTTCAGTTAAAAAATCGTTCTATATACAGACATTCACCATATGCGATGTGTTTCATAAACCTATTGGGGCAATAGCATCACAAAGTTGTCTTTTATAGACACAATGGTTACATCACATAAAGAAATTACGTTACTAAAGGTCATTTCACTTTCGTAAGAGAGCACGCATATCAAATTAATCCTCATCAAAAGGATTTATACAAAGGAATCATCGAGTGATTACTAAATAGGCTTAAATACAGCGCTAATTCTAGTTCCGTTTCCAGGAACTCCGTCGTAGGCCTTAACAGTACACAAGGTCCCTACGAAACAAACCTCGTTGGAGGTCCTCTAATTTGAAAAGTTTTACGCCACTCTTTTTCTGGGAAAAGTGAGCTCCAGTTTCTAAACAAGCGTAAAAGTCTGTGTGCCAAGCGTAAAATAAACCCGAACGCCTGAAACGTTATGAGGGTGCGAGACGCGTTATGGGATATTAGAGCAGCGGAGCAATTAAGGGCCCCTCGCAATTAGCCAGGGAGACGGGAAGTGATGAGCTTGCACTATCTGTAGATAGAGAAAGTCTGGAGACTCGGAGGGACAGACGCAAGTTGGGACAACAGAGCAAACCCTCTCATGGTTTATATGTTTGATAATGTTTATTCAACACTTAAGGCGACGATAACCATTGAAAAGCGTTATTGTAAAGTATTAACTTATAGAGTTATGATAGTTTGAAGACGTATACGTTGAAATATAAATAAATCCCATTTAAAAACTTTTTGAAGTCCGATATTTTTATACAAATTTTTATGATTTTATTTTAAAGATTTGTGTAACACATCGCATACACGTGCATGTATTTATATGGAACGATATTTTAACTGAATATTCTTTGTATTTTTATGGGATTTTTGGATTTCTGTATGTTACAATTCATTTCTTTTATCACTCTTTTTCTTATATCAAAATGTTTGGGTTAGGTTGGAACACTTCAGTAAATGTTTGGTGGACGGAAGGGAATTATACTGAGTTATATTACTTAATCAATTCTAATTAGTTATAAACAACCATATCAATTGTGGAGTTTAAACGCAAAAAAAAAAAAAATTTGGTATTGCAAAAACGTCTTCCTGCATGGTCAGCTGAATGATGACACAACATGTAGGAGTTACTTTTCAGAAAATAATTGCAAACTTTTTTAATTAAAGTACATTTAAAATTTTCTTGTTCATAACTCCTGCTGACATTGTATATATACCTTATAAGTATTTTATATAATTTTATTCCACACTTATGACAAAAAAAATTATGTAACTAGGACATTAGTTGTCAATATTTTCTTCCATTTTTGTCACATTATCTATATAAATAAAAATTTAAATATTTGTTCGTAACCCAAAATCTCTGAAAATATTGCACCGATTGACTTGAAATTTTGACGTAACGTTGTACTTCCAGTACCGAAAAGCAGCGCTATACGTAATGGATCATCGTTTGGTACATAAAACGATAGCCTAAGACGGATCACGTAGACTCAAGTTTTGAATTCGTATACAGCTCAGTTGGTTTATATTGTTTAAGTATATTGGGTTTTTTCTTATAATAAATGGATAATACTTTATTCATGATTATACTAAAATCCCTGATGTACATGAAAATTATAAACTAACGCAGCATAAAAAAATTCAAAAAGAAATTTGAATCTGTGTTCCCTTTCTTTGACAGTTAAAATCAGTTCCTTAAGTCTTTTAGATTCCAATTTATATGATGCCATCAAAAAATCATCTTTACTGACTTAAAGTAATTTAAAATACTATTTTGATTAAGTGTATGTTTTATATTTACCGAGGTGCACAAACACATTATAAAATGAAAATTCAAAAAATGTATTCCGACGTTAAATACCATAAAAAATAAATTTAATATACTCCGAAATACTAAAAAGATAAAATAAAATACTAAATAAAGATAAAATACTAAATACAAAATAAAGATACAATAAATACTAATAATATTAAAAACGGTAAGTCCGAATATATTTATAATCTTAACATAATTCAGAGGATTTTTAATAATAACTTTACTCTAAATCACAAAAAGAACCTTGAAATTTAATAATTTTATATAAAAATGTTTGATTCGGAAGTTATATATATCTATATACACCTGGTAAATAATTAACTAGTGAAGTATTTAAAATTCTGAATTCTGAGAATTTATTTTATTTTAATTTATAAAATACACAAAACAAACTTTCATATGTATGCTAATGTAAATTATACGATCAAAAAAAAAGTTAAAAGGCAGACATCTGAATATAATTATGATCTCGATGTAATGCTAAAGTAATTTCAATACCAGTATATTTACTCTAAATCACAATAAAAAAAGATCTTTAAATTATTCTTGCTTATCTTTGCCTCCACTTTATTTTAACTTCTAGAGATAGCGTTGGTGTATACATATATATATATATGTATATATATATATATATATATATATATAGATATATACATATATATGTATATATATATATATATATATATATATAGATATATACATATATATATATATATATATTTATAAACATATACATATATATATACATATATATACACATATATACATATATATATATATATACGATATATACATATACATACATACATATATATATGTATATATATGTATATATGTATATATCAATTTTGCTACATACACATACACACACACACACACATATATATATATATATATATATATATATATATATATATATATATATATATATATATATTCGTGTGTGTGTTATATTTACCGGGAAGCAGTGAACACTTCTTTGCATGATGATGAATTTTCATCATAACATTTAGTACATTATATATTCATAATAAGGTTTTTCAAACATTTTTCGTTTAATCTAGAGCATGAATTATATCACCCTGATTTATTTCACAAAATAAGAAATATATCAAAGAAGTATTAACAAGTGAAATATTTGAAATTGTGAAAAATTGTGATCCTTTATTAAATAAATTTATACCCGCATCTGCACAGAAAAATATAGCACAAAAATATATAAAATACAAACAATGCAAAAAAAAAGAAATTTTGTAATTTATGTAGTATGTATCTATTCTTCCCACGAGTGAAAAGAGAATATAAATCCCAAAACAGAATTCCTTAAATAAATGTCTACAGTGAACTTTTCAACCTTTAGCCTATCATTTTCTACGCTTCGTTCTCCTAATCTATAAAAATTTACTATTCAAGTCATTTATTTAAAAAGCGCAGGAAGTCTATGCATCCTTTTCCCTAGAGATATTCCATGATTTGCATTTTAGTCAAAAAGGAAAAAGAAAATGCGTCTATCGATTTTGCTACATTTTTATAAATATAAAATTATGTATCTTCTTCATTTAAATGGCTTCTGTGAAAATTAACTAGATCGTTTTTTTAGCAGCCGAGCATGCAACATTTCTGCAATTTTTTTTCGGTATGAATGATTCAATAAAAAGTATTTCTGCCAAAGGGTTTTAAACTTTATTATGATTTTCAACATTATAATTTTGCGAGTTTGGTTTTACACTAACAAATATAAAGGCGAAGAAATTCGAAGAATTGATTAATATAGAAGAGGAAATTAAAGAAACATTTTACAGAAACAACCAAATATTGAAAACATTTTAAAAGTTCAACAGGCCCAAATATCTCATTTAAAAATATATAATTTATTATTATTATTATTAATTTATTAATAATTTCCAAACGTCCACAAGCCGACGCTGGCCGATTGGTTAGGGCGCTAATCGTCGGTACCGGAGTTCGTGGGTTCGAATCACACTATGGCATGGATGATCGTAGCCGTTCGGAATCGGCTTTAAGCGGTAGGTCCCGGTCTCAGTAGCCCTCGTGAACAAAACAGTAGATCGTAGCGCTCCAAACTAAACCAAACGTCCACAAACATACCATCAGTAAGATTCTAACCAGCAGACTCCGGTAACGTACTATTATATAAACTGTTTTGCATATGGTTTTAATAAGTTATGTAATATATATATATATATATATATATATATATATATATATATATATATATATATGGGGGGGTAATCCATCAAAATAATACTTACCAGTCACAATAATTATGTAGCCCCTATTGTTTTTACTTGCCCTGGCTACTGCGCAAAGAAACCTAACCAGCTAGCAGTCATAACAAACGATGCAGTCTGGCCACATTGAAAAGAACGGCACAAGTCTAATTAAAACTTTATTTTAGAGCTGCTAAAACGGACATGAACGACAGACAAGAGAAAGACTCAAAAATCACTCTGCACGAACAGAGGTGCACCCAAGAGCTCTAAATGTATTTTAGAGGCTGGAAAAAAGATTTTAATGAATTAGAATGGGAAAGAGGAGGTTTTTAAGGAAATATTAAAGTTAAATAATTTTGATATATTACATTATATATATATATATATATATATATATATATATATATATATATATATATATATATATATATATATCGTAATCCAGTAGTAAGGCGAATGGACGAAACAGTCTCTCTTGGTAAATCATCTCTTTATTTAATATAGAGTTTCGTTTAAAGGCGTCGCTTGCGCCATTTGCATTTATTCGTGGAGAAGCCACGCGTGAAGTGTGTTGATAACTCTACGCCTACGCGCCAACTAACAACTATCGGTTTGCATACTCATCAAATTCCTTCAAAATGCTTCCGCCTGACTGGATGATCCTAAAAGCTTACACGGGTGTGTTTTTTTTCATTTATTTTCTTATTACGAAAGAGTTCCTTTTTAAATTGTTCACACCTCGCTTAATTTTCCAACCCTCCCCCCCTTTTTAGACCTTACACACACACACACACATATATATATATATATATATATATATATATATATATATATATATATATATATATATTCTATATATTATATATATATATATATATATATATATATTATACATATATGACAGGTTCCACTAAACGACACTAGAGTCCTGACATCGTTTTCATCCTTTATTCAAATCTCATAGCACATTACTCGACAATCATCTTCAATGGCGTCGCACATTGGCACCCAACTTTTAACAAAGGCAGGCTTAGCTGCTTCGGTTAGCCACAGTTCTGTCTGCGGAATGTGCACACTGCTCTCTGCTGTAGATCACTGCGCGTGAGCCGTATTTATGTGGCTAACTCATCACGCCGCGTCACTCCCAGTAATGAATCCCTACTTAAAATCTTTAAAAATTAATTTACAATTTAAATCCTGACATATATATATATATATATATATATATATATATATATATATATATATATATATATATATATATATATATATAGTATATATATATATATATATATTATATATATTATATATATATTATATTTATATATATATATATTTATATAGATTTATATATATATTATATTTATATATATATATATATTATATATATATATATATATATATATATATATATATATATATATATATATTCCGCTGAACAATACTGCTTTAACCCTTTCATAGGCTTTTAGATGATTACTTCCCACCTACGTAATCTTAAGAAATCCACAAAACACACGAAATACCAGCTAACATCCCGTAAAGTGTTAGCTCGTTAGTTAATAAACGGATATTCTTCAAGTATAAGACCGCCCTGCTAGATTCCAAGCAAAAAAGTGCTTGATTCTGAATTGATGTTATCTCAGTTAGTGTATGAAATCACATGTCAAAGTTAGTTTCCAACCGTAGACTTTGCAGAAAATGTAATACAGAGGCCCAAGTAAAAAGGACCTGTTACATACGTAAAGAATACAATGTGCCTATGGGCAGTGCACCATGCTTTTCATCTTCCTATGACAAATAATCACCATTAAACTGAATTCTCTGTATGACCGCAAATGGCACTGGGGAAATATACTTCCCCTAGACTTTAAATATAGACATGACATTGAACAAAATAAAATACATTCCCATAAATGCTCTTGTTAGCCCTCGTGTGCAAAATAGTAGACCGTAGCGCTCCAAACCAAACCAAACCAAACCATAAATGCTATTGTTTAATTAAAAATAAAAACAAAAATGGGAGAAATTCAAAATTGAAATAAATGGCCAAAGAAAGAATTAAAACGGGAATATTCGTGGAAAAACACTTTTAAACGAAACAAAACAGTTCTCCCAACACAAAGATTTCATTAGATTACAAAATATAAGTATAACTTGTTATATTCTGAACAAACAAAATTGTTTTCTATCTCTGGTCGAATTCCGTTAATTTGAAAGTCCATTGTGCGGTTAAATTGATCACAGAAAATGAAGTTACAGCACTGTCATAAACAAGGATTACATCATCCCATGTTATTGCAAAACCAAACACTTTTTTCTATAGCATTTTTAATTAATCGAATATATGGATTGTTAAAAATACCCTCTTGCTTGAAAAAGTAAAATTTTTAATTAAATTATACGTAAATTGCTTTCACACTTCCCCTCAGAGCTGCATCTACACCACACCCATAATCAACGGTCTAGTTAATTAATTAAACACTCTCTAAAGTTATTAAAATATCCATTACCAAATCATTAATTTGACTTAGGTTCCTCATTAATCTAAATGTTAATTTTTAAGGTTAATAACTGCTTACCTGAGGCTACTAGCTTTTTTTTTTCCAAAGAATTTTTTTAACTTCAACAAATTAACGATTTAAAAAAATATATTAAAAAATAAGTGTTCGACAGTTTTCTTTTAAGGTGACTAAATTAATACCCTACATCAATTGTTCGCAAACTTTATTAATTCTCGACACCCTTAATATGTGAGAATTTTTCCGCTGAGCCCTAAGTTAAAACTTTGATCTATCTAACGCAACTTATGCGGTTATCTAAATTTAAAAATATACAAACAATAATATATATATATATATATATATATATATATATATGTGTGTGTGTGTGTGTGTGTGTGTGTGTGTGTGTGTATAAGTATATATATACATACATATATAAATAAACATATATATACATATATATACATGTATATATACATATATATATACACATATATATATCTACATATATATATACATATATATGTATATATATACATATATATATATATATCTACATATATATATATATATACACATATACATATATATACATATATACATACATATAATATATACATATATATACATGTATATACACATATATATATACATATATATACACATATAATATATACATATATATACATGTATATACACACACACACATATATATACATATACATATCTATGCATATATATACATATATATACAGACATATATATACGTATAACATATACATACACACACACACACATATATACATATATATATATATATATATATATATATATATATATATATATATATATATATTAAAATAAATGCTTTTAAGAGGGCAAAATAAGTATAAGAATGGTTCCCAAACTTTATTAGTTCTAAACGCTGTTAATATGTCCGAATGTCTTCACGGCACCCTCAGTAAAAACTTTGGTCTATCTAAAGTAGTTGCTGCGGTTACCTTAATTTAAAAATATAAATAACACTAAACAAAATTATTATTTTAAATTGGCAAATAATTAATTAAACTCGCAATAAGGAATTGTCATTAAAATAATGAAGTGGATGAGAATTTTGTTAACATAACAAATTCTGAAATATTATAATCAATCAGAATACAACTCTAATTAAGTTATGAATGAAATAATTTGTTGAACTTAAAAGGCCGTTTATTGTTAGATATTTAACTGCAATTATACCCGAATGTATATTATATATACTGCATTCTTTTACTGAAACCAAGCCAGATGTTTAAAAGCTTTCTTGACTGTATGCTGTTTTTCTTTTTCCTTTGAAGAAAAAAAGAATGTTTCTAATGATTAGCTTGTGCTAAACTCATCTGCCCATTGTTCCTCAACATAATTACTGCACAAATGGCACGAGTTACTGCATAAAACGAATATTACTGTGCTATACAAAAGCTGTAGTTATGTGTAAGAAATGATCGGAAATATACATCAATAGATATTTATTTGTCCTTTGGATTTTTTACTATAGCAGAAGTTGTATAAGAAGGAAATATTTTCGCGATGCACAGTTTGGGAATCACTGCCCGGCATGCTTCAATAATAAATTAAAATGTGGACGTCTTTGGTGGTAGATAGAAGTTTGAATAGAGATCTTACGGTTAAAAAGGGTTCCTGAAGTGATTTTTATCTACTCCAATTCTCAGAAATATCAATCTTTTTTCTAGCTTTGGGTGTAAAAACCTCACACGATCACTCAGATTATTTCGAATTTTCAATTCATGTTTTCTATTTGAAGTGCACCTGGATACTATCCCTACCCACTCCAAGACAGAATACTATATTTTAGCGAATAATTTATTTTGTAGGGATCGCAAGATAGAAGTTTAAGATAAAGATCATAAAACAAAAAATAATTACTGAAGTGCTTCGCTTTATCAAGCGTTTTTGTCAATGCGATTTTCAGATAACTGTGCGTAAATAAACCTACAAACTTTTACCAAGAGTAATTTTTTTTTCCTTTTGGTACAAAAACTACGTGACCTCTCAAATTGAAATATTTCAACGAAAAAGTATCCAAAAATTAAGTTTGAATACTACCCCCCTCTCCTTCTCTTAAAGACAGAAATTTCGACTACGATATTGATCCTTTAGCACTGCCTATCAACAAAACAGTGTCGAACGATGACCGAATTGTAGAATGATGATTTTCGGTACTAGAGTTCGTGGGTTCGAACCCGCTGGTGGCATGGAATCGGCTTTAAACAGTAGGTCCCGGTCTTATTAGACCTCGTGTGGCAAAACAGTAGACCTTAGCCCTCTAAACCAAGTCAAGTCAACAAAACATCAGCGTACACAAGGAGGGTTGTAATGGTTCAAACCCATTTTAACCTTTTAAGGACAGGTGGTTGATATTTCAACCAAGTGGATTAAGTATCAAAAGTATGGACCTGGTCAAGATATGCACCAAGCATTTCATTCCCCTATGTTTCACTGTTCATCTTTCATAACGGGTATGGCAT
>CM063501.1:44788081-44800581 GCA_032207245.1 Pardosa pseudoannulata
AAGGCGTCTTAAAACAGGCATGCATCTAATAAATTTTTCTTCCGCCATATTAATTGTTTTAATGCAAACAGTTTGAATATTTTTCAGCTTTCTTTCGCAAATGATAAAATACACTTGAACGGAAAATATTTTAAAATGTCGTACTCCCAAAGGTACAACAAGCTGGCTAGTTGACTTCAAAATATTTGAAAAAAATATTTCGGATCAAGAAGAGAGGGGTGTTA
The DNA here is from genome assembly GCA_032207245.1 of Pardosa pseudoannulata. Classification (NCBI taxonomy): domain Eukaryota; kingdom Metazoa; phylum Arthropoda; class Arachnida; order Araneae; family Lycosidae; genus Pardosa; species Pardosa pseudoannulata. The sequence goes on from CM063501.1 coordinate 44,788,306, forward strand.
TAGGGTTGTTTTAAAAAAAAGTTTGATGATGCATGACATTACAGCACAACTTAGTAAGAATACACCCAAATGAGTCAATTATAACTTGCTTCTTTTTCACCCGTGCATACCTTCTAATCTCATTTTTTTCTTAGGTTTTTTTCCCCTTGCGCTGAAATGTTTCTTGTTTATTTTGGGACAACGTCATACATCCCCACGCGCTCGTTTCTGTCAGGGCTTACACACGCCATATTTAATAAAATGTTTTTTTTTTCTTCCCTAAAATAAACGATGTTAAAAGAAATGTGTCTACGAAACTTGAATTTGACGTCACCTGGTGTAATGCATGTGTCAGTGCTCCATTAAAAAAAGTGCTTCATTTGGGAATATTTTTTTTCAAACAGGTAACAAAACACTATGAAGATGAAGATGAACAAGAATGAAATAAAATAAGTTATATTCTCCCAAAGGTAAGGTTTCAGTAACAAATCTTCACTCATATTTTCAAGCCGCAGTGTATACCTGAAACTAGTAATCACTCGTACTATTAGTGACTTGTCAGAACCTTTTTCTTTAACAACCGCTTTAATTTAACTTCACTTGTGTGTCAGTTTATATTTTGAAAATAATTTTAAGGACCTTTTTGACTAGATATCTGAAATTCTGCACAAAGGTTCAATTCCAGTGACAATACAATTTTCAACCATAAAAAATTAGATTGGAGCGACAAAAAAATAAAATTAAGGTGTTGCTCTGTGTCATTTAACAAAAAAAAACATTTTATTAAATAACTTATGTGTCAGTTTATATTTTGAAAATAATTTTTAAGGACCTTTTTGACAAGATATCTGAAATTGTGCACAAAGGTTCAATTCCAGTGACAATACAATTTTCAACCATAAAAAATTAGATTGGAGCGACAAAAAATAAAATCAATGTGTCGCTCTGTGTCATTTAACAAAAAACATCTTATTAAATATCTTATGTGTCAGTTTATATTTTGAAAATAATTTTTAAGGACCTTTTTGATTAGATATCTGAAATTCTGCACAAAGGTTCAATTCCAAGACAATACAATTTTCAATCATAAAAAAATTAGATTGGAGCGACAAAAAATAAAATCAATGTGTCGCTCTGTGTCATTTAACAAAAAAACATTTTATTAATATCTTATGTGTCAGTTTAGATTTTGAAAATAATTTTAAGGCCCTTTTTGACAAGATATCTGAAATTCTGCACAAAGGTTCAATTCCAATGACAATACAATTTTTAACCATAAAAAAAAATTGGAGCGACAAAAAATAAAATCAATGTGTCGCTCTGTGTCATTTAACAAAAAAACATTTTATTAAATATCTTATGTGTCAGTTTATATTTTGAAAATAATTTTAAGGACCTTTTTGACTGGATATCTGAAATTCTGCACAAAGATTCAATTCCAATGACAATACAATTTTTAACTATAAAAAAATTAGATTGGAGAGACAAAAAATAAAATCAATCTGTCGCTCTGTGTCATTTAACAAAAAACATTTTATTAATATTTTATGTGTCAATTTATATTTTGAAAATAATTTTAAGGCCCTTTTTGACAAGATATCTGAAATTCTGCATAATGGTTCAACTCCAAGACAATACAATTTTCAACCATAAAAAAATAGATTGACGTGAAAAAAAATAAAATCAATTTGATAGATGAAAATAATTTTAAGGCCCTTTTTGACAAGATATCTAATTCTGCACAAACGACAATTTTCAACCATAAAAAAATAGATTGACGTGAAAAAAAATAAAATCAATTTGATAGATGAGAAAATCTCTTCAACGTACTTTGAATCCTAACGGCAGAGATTTTAGACTATGTATTTGCAAACGGCATAACTAAAATCTCAAACAAAATTTTTACTTTTAAGTACATTTTTTATAGCTTTTTTTGTTAAATAAAAGCAACTTTGAAAAAAATACTTTTTTTTTACATATAGATTATTTCTTCCTCAATTTCTGAAAGTACTTTAATTGTAATTTTGACCAATCAAAACGGATTTTGACCAGGACACTGTATAAAAGTGTGTTTTAACCGTCCAAAACTGGTCAAATATGGTCAGAAGTGGTCAGAATTGTTAAAAATAGATTTAAATGGTCTTAATTTTAATATATAATATCTTTTGTAATTAAAAGTGACTTTTAATAAGCAATAGAAATAGTAGTGCAGTTAAAAAAAATATTACACTAACAAGTTCATGAGATTTAACATGCTTATTCAGTATAAAAAGAATGTTTAAATTTTAAAAATGAACCCTACACATGCAATTTAAAAATGTAATCCAGTTTCAGTAAAAAACATAAAATATGAGTTACAGTTAAAACATAAAACATGAGTTGAAGTTAAAAACATAAGTTGCAGTTAAAAGCATAAATTTTAAAATTAAAACAAATAACATCCCATTTTACAATTAAAATTGTTTTTAATTTATAATCATTTTAACTGCAATCACCATAATTTTGTCATAACTGTTCGATTAGCATTAAATATATTGCAAAGTGAATTTTAGTGGTCAAAATTGATCAAAATTGATATTGACAAGGACAGAACCACTGGTTCCCCCATGGTTTAAACCGATACAACACTGGTTTAGTATATTTCTAATTACAGTATTTATCATTTACTTACATGTAATTGATTAGTCAAACTATAAAACCGATTGCTTTAATTTAAGAGACGAAATCTAGAAACTGCATTACTTTTCTGCGCTAGTTTTTTAAGTATGTGGAATCTTAAAAAATAATACAAATCAAGGAATTTTTTATCCTATCCCAAACTATTTACTTCATCTAACCTTTAATTTCCAAGCAGTGAGATTTACATAAAACGATTAAAATAAAAATCGCTTTATCTTACTGTAGCGTACGATGTAGACGCGCCTAAGTACCAGTGATAAAGTAAATTACCGGAGAAATTTCTAATTTGAACACTCTCCAAAACAAAAAAAAAACTACTAATTGCATGATGGGATTAGCGTTTGGGTCATAAAAACAACGACAGGCCGTCTATAAAAAAAAAGGTCGATTCCGAAACAACAAACAGTGAAGAACACGCTTAAGGAAGCAGAGGAGACAATCATCGAGGCTGACAGGCGGAAGAAAGCGAAGACGCGAATCCCGCCAAAATAAACACAGCAGGGACTGTAACGCTGAGAAGTGGGGACCAGAGACAGAGAGATTGGCACACACACCAATGTAGATTAAGCGAGTAATTAGTCAGGACGCAAGCTCCAAAGGCGTAAGCCAGCAACTTCCGGAAGTACGATTGTGCGTATCAAATAGCGATACTCGGGAAAAAAAATTTTTTAAAATAAAAAGATAGGGCAAGCAAAATGAAAATATTCCTGCAGAATATTCTCTTTTGGAGGTATGAATTCCACCATAAACACAGGGCCTGATTTATGGTGGGTTATATATTTCAATATAAAATACGAAAAGTTGGTCAAAAAATGAAATAATTTTCGATCTATTGAGATTTAACTGAATAACTAAATTTAAGTGCAAAACGGTACAGTTCCGCTGAGAAATGTACCAGCACACAATGTGTTAAGAAATTAAATCTGGAAATTACATTACTTTTAGGTGCTAATTTTTTTTAAGTATGTGAAATCTTCAAAAAAAATACAAATCCAGGAATTTTTCCCAAACTATTTACTTCATATAACCTTAATTTTCAAGCAGTGAGATTTACATAAAACGATTAAAATAAAAATTGCTTAATCTTACTGTAGCATACCATGTAGACGCACCTAACTACCAGTGATATAGTAAATTACCAGAGAAATTTTTAATTTGAACACTCTCCTAAACAAAACAAAAAAATACTAATTGCATGATGGGATTAGCGTTTGGGTCATAAAAAGCAACGACAGGCGATATATAAAAACACACGCCAATGTAGATTAAGCAAGTAATTAGTCAGGACGCAAGCTCGAAAGGCGTAAGCCAGCAACTTCCGGAAGTACGATTGTGCGTATCAAATAGCGATACTGGGGAAAGAATTTTTTTAAAAATAAGAAGATAGGGCAAAGAAAATGGAATTATTCCTGCTGAATATTCTTTTTTTTTGGGGGGGGGTATGAATTCCACCATAAACGCAGGGCCTGATTTACGGTGGATTATATATTTCAATATAAAATACGAAAAGTTGGTTAAAAATTAAATAATTTTCGATCTATTGAGATTTAACTGAATAACTAAATTTACGCTCAAAACACTCCCTCCCGGTACAATTACGATACGAAATGTACCAGCACACAACGTGTTAAGAAATTAAATCTGGAAACTACATTACTTTTAGGTGCTAGTTTTTTTAAGTATGTGGAATCTTAAAAAAAAAAAAATACAAATCCAGAAATTTTTCCCAAACTATTTACTTCATATAACCTTAATTTCCAAGCAGTGAGATTTACATAAAACGATTAAAATAAAAATTGCTTCATCTTACGATGTAGACGCGCCTAAGTACCAGTGTTTATCACTGGTAATATCACTGTATCACTATATCACTGTATCACTTAACTACTACTGTAAATTACCGGAGAAATTGCTAATTTGAACACTCTCCAAAGCAGAAAAAAACTAATTCCACCATAAACGCAGGGCCTGATTTACTGAGGGACACTGGCCCGGGGCCTCCACTCTAGGAGGGCTCCAAATTTTAAAAAATACACATTAATTTTTTGGTACATCTCAGATTTCGCTCATGTTTACCAGCATACGGCCGGAAAACATGAATGTTCTTTTGTTAATGACAAATTGGAGTGTGTCTGTTGTTGGTGGGCTTCAAAAGTCAGTAAAATAAATTTATTCCATAATTTTAAGCCAAAAATTAACCTTTTATTTGCTTAACAATACTTTGAAGCAGTGTTAACATTTTAAATGTGTATATTATTAAGCGAGTAATTAGGACGCAAGCTTGAAAGGCGTAAGCCAGCAACTTTCGGAAATACGATTATGCATATCAAATAGCGATACTCGGGAAAGAAATTTTTTAAAAATAAGAAGATAGGGCAAGCAAAATGAAAATATTCCTGCAGAATATTCTTTTTTTGGGGGGGTATGAATTCCACCATAAACGCAGGGCTGATTTACGGTGGATTATATATTTCAATATAAAATACGAAAAGTTGGTTAAAATATTAAATAATTTTCGATCTATTGAGATTTAACTGAATAACTAAATTGAAGCGCAAAACGGTACAGTTCCGCTGCGAAAGGTACCAGCACACAACGTGTTAAGAAATGAAATCTGGAAACTACATTACTTTTAGGTGGTTTTTTTAAGTATGTGGAATCTTAAAAAAAAATACAAATCCAGGAATTTTTCTCAAACCATTTACTTCATATAACCTTAATTTCCAAGCAGTGAGATGTACATAAAACGATTAAAATAAAAATTGCTTCATCTTACTGTAACATGAATTTTCTTTTGTTAATGACAAATTGGAGTGTGTATGTTGTTGGTGGGCTTCAAAAGTCAGTAAATTAAATTTATTCCATAATTTAAGCCAAAAATTAACCTTTTATTTGCTTATTTAAAAATACTTTGAAGCAATGTTAACATTTTAAATGTGCATATTATTAAGCGAGTAATTAGTCAGGAATCAAACTCGAAAGGCGTAAGCCAGCAACTTCCGAAAGTAGGATTGTGAGTATCAAATAGCGATACTCGGGAAATAAATTTTTAAAAAATAAGATAGGGCAAGAAAAATGAAAATATTCTTACAGAATATTCTTTTTTGGGGGGTATGAATTCCACCATCAACGCAGGGCATGATTTACGGCAGGCACTAGCCCAAATTTTAAAAAATACACATTAATTTTTTGGTACATCTTAGCATTCGCTCATGTTTACCAGCATACGGCTGGTAAACATGAATTTTCTTTTGTTAATGCCAAATTGGAGTCTGTATGTTGTTGGTGGGCCTCAAAAGTCAGTAAATTAAATTTATTCAACACTTTTAAGCCAAAAATTAACCTTTTATTTGCTTATTTAAAAATACTTTGAAGCAATGTTAACATTTTATGTGTATATTATTAAAATTGAAATACCAACCAAATAGTGACAATTATTTAAAATTCATTTCTTAAGAAAAAATCTTAACTATTCTCTTGAATTATAACAAATCAGAGAATATATCAGTAAAAATCAGATATCTATTTTTTTCTTCTTTTAAAGATTTAAGAATGAACAGTTTTAAAATTGGTAATTTAAGAATAAAAGTATTTAATTTTTGGAATATGCACTGATAAAATATACATTTTTCATGTACTAATAAAATTATTTATGTTTCTATCCATTAATGCTCAACGTGTTTTAAAATGTGAATCTCTGTTTAATAAAATTTTCCAAAGAGCGAAATTTTCAGGAATTAAGCGACTGTGCTAAATAAAGATTCAATCGTATTTATCTCGTACAAAAAGACATGCAGAACTCTTAAAGAATGACACAGAACGCATGATTGCTTTAAATAAGAAAAAAAGAATAAAATATTTTCTAAGCTATACTATACATTGTTTGTGTGAGAAATGTAGAGGTATGGGAACAAATTCATTTTCCAGATAAAAAAAATAACAATGAATGTCATTTCCACCAAATTCTTTGATGCATCAGTTAGTGGAACTTTTATATCTCTTTTATAAACATAACGATTGAGAATTTACACGGTAAAAAATTTTAACCTACAACAAAAGACGAAACAGTTAGAAATATTTAGACCAATGCTTTAGCATTTTTCACACTGAAAGTGTTTTTGCCCTACATAACACAAAAGTCTGTTTTTGATCTCTGCCATTTCTTTTCCACTAGCGAATCTCTAATTATACAATAAACCGATTTTTAGTATTGAATTTACATTAATAAATATATTTTCTACCTTAAAAAACTGAAAAATAAAAATAATCCATTAATAAGGTTGAATTTAAATAAAGTTTGATTCAGATGTGATACAGAAACCACTTAATAACAATATTTTTAATTTATTAATATAATATATATATATATACATTTTATAATAATTTTGCTCCACCAAATAATCCATTAATAAGGTTGAATTTAAATAAAGTTTGATTCAGATGTGATACAGAAACCACTTAATAACAATATTTTTAATTTATTAATATAATATATATACATTTTATAATAATTTTGCTCCACCAAATAATCCATTAATAAGGTTGAATTTAAATAAAGTTTGATTCAGATGTGATACAGAAACCACTTAATAACAATAATTTTAATTTATTAATATAATTTATATACATTTTATAATAATTTTGCTCCACCAAATAATCCATTAATAATGGTGAATTTAAATAAAGTTTGATTCAGATGTGATGCAGAAACTACTTAATAACAATATTTTTAATTTATTAATATAATATATATACATTTTATAATAATTTTGCTACACCAGATATTCAATATTGTAAGCTTTACGATAATTTTTTTTTACTTATTTACTACGATAGGAAAAATTTCTGTAATAGTAAAAATTACTGGGAAGATCAATGTTCTAGAGCCAAAAAATGGATTGAAAAGGGAAAACACCACAATTTTTATGGCTAAAACTTTTCTTTTGATATCACATGTACACAGTAAATGAAAGCTTTGCAATAGATAATGCGCCATGATTTTAGTCGATGCACCTGCTCCATAAGTAAATTTACTTGTGAAAAATCCTAAAATGTAGATGCAAATGACGAAGTTATAAATAATGACGGGTATTCAAAACTTTGGAAAATGGTATATAGGGCTCTCGTGTGCCTTTACTAAAAAAAACGAGGTTCTGGTTACATAAAAATTCCACTACCTGCTTTTTAACTGTTTCTAAAAGGAGACGATAGGCATTGATGAGTGTGACTATAGGGGTCGAAGCCGGAAATAAGGCAACAAGACTGACTATGTGCCGAACTCTCATAAAATTTCAGGTAGGCGGTTGGCAACAAAGAAGTGGAGAGAGCGGTCTGCAATGAGCGGAGGGATATTTTTTTGTAAAACGTATCTGTAAATGTGCTGTGTATAATAAATGTCTGGGTACTGTGTAAAATCAGTTGCTTGACTTCTACGTTACCACTCGGATCACATGGATTGAATCTTTACTGTGACTTAAAACAGTTACATCAGTGAACGCCATTGCTGCTATCAGTGGGCTACCGACAGAGAAGCTAAGCGTTTCCAGCGTTCTATCTTGCTCTGACCCTGGCTGGACAGGTCATGCTTGACAAGCCCACCCCATTGAGTGAGAGAGAGAAATCACCGGAATGTTTATCCCCTCAGCGCAATTAGAAGGAGATCATGGCAAAGAAAAGACATAAAAAAGAATTGGCGTACAATATTTCGCATACCCAAAGAGTCACCATCCTTGTTTCGTTATATACATTTTAAAGCAAATTGCGGTTGTTATTTCTATTAAATCTAATAAAAAATATATAATAAAATAAGTTCTAGTCTTGTAAGCAATAAAGAATAATACTTCGTAAAATATTTTCATACAATTTTGATCCTAATAAAGAAAGTATTATGCAAATTCGAGCCGAGATAACGCCCTTGTCTTCTGTGGTATATAACTTTGTACTTGCTTCCTAAACGAGAAAAAAAAAATGCCACCAGAAAAAAAAGTTTGATAACTTAAGGAACTTAATATTCAAAATTCATAACATCAGGCTTACAAATAATTAACCATTCATTGCCTATTAACCTCAGAAGAGATTCCTCGAGCGCGTGGATAATTCAAGTCTTGGCGTGATGAATGCGAAGTTCGTGTGCGCTTCCTTTGATAGCGAATCGACAAGTTTAAGTCCAGAGAAACGCCTGCCAGCGTTTATAATCTTGAAGCTGAAATCATCCCTTTCCCCCTGAAGAAAATGGGCGTGTGGCATGATTGAGGTCCAGGAGATGCAAGACAGCCATCGTGACCAAACTTGCAAATTTGTTTCTTTTGCAAGTTTGTATCTAAATTTCCTACGCATTTGCTGCCAGCAACCGAAAACGGAATCTCTACTGCAGTGTGTTTTAACTTTTTTAATTAACTGAATTTTCATTTCCAAATTTTATTTTTATTTTCCTATAAAGATTCTTTTATACTATGATTATGAGTAACATATAAGTTACATACCATTAGGCATTTGGTCAAGTGTAAATAAAAATATGCTCGATAATTTCTTTTAATAGAGGGTGACAACATAATCTTTCCACAAAGGTAAGTGTGATGCCTTCTAAATTCAAAAAGACAAAAATAGCAGATATAAAAGTAGTAACATAACATTTTACTTTCTTGTTAAACAAATTTTTCACTATGTCACTTGTATCACTTAAATGCTATATAAAATATAAAATCCACAAATTTATCACACTATACTACTCAATCTTGATTTTGTGATAAATTTGTGGATCTTATATTTTATATAGCATTTAAGTGATACAAGTGACATAGTGAAAAATTTGTTTAACAAAAAAGTAAAATGTTATGTTATTACTTTTATATCTGCTCTTTTTGTCTTTAATATACTACTTAATCTTGATTTTAAGTATATAGAAATGCATATTGAAAAACAATGTATTTTTTTATCGTTCTAGTTGTAAAACAGATTATTTGGTAGCAAGTAAATTTTTCATTTAAATAATAAAACTATACGAAAATTGTCTTCTGCCTTTATAAAACTGCGAAGTGAAATTACAGTTGATATGAGTTTTGTATTGAAAAATGTGAAACTAAAACTAATTTATCTTGAATTAGTGAACTGAATAAAAATATTGTGAAACTTTGAATTGTAGATATATGATCTAGTTACTTGGATATATTTCTCTCTTCTGATGTCTGATACATAACAGAAATAAAACAATGTTCAAGAAGAATTTTTTAACTAGTATTAGCTATTTGCATTTAACTCTGGTACTTCAAAAGAATTCTTCTTTACAGCTATTCTACACTGTTTCTTTGAAACAGCCTAAAAAGTAGGAGCTCTAATTAGAAATGAACAATAAACGAGTAAGTCGATAGTCTATGGCTGTGATAGAGCTATATACACAGAACTTATAGTTTTTCTATACTTTTCCTAATACATACGAAACAAACTTCCTAGGACATTTTTGTATCACTTAGATGCGATTTTATAGAATGATTTATTTATCACAATATCAAGGGTGAGTAATACATCAAATATGTAGATAAGTATATTTAAAACCCTCTCTAAATGAATTTTTTAATCGTATTAACTGTAAAACAAATTATTTTGTTGTAAGCAAATTTTTCACTTAAATATACAAAAATTATACGTAAAGCATTTTTCTGCCCTTATAAAACTGTGCAGTACAATTATTGTTAATATGAATATTGCACAATGTATTGAAGAAAGTAAAATTATAATTAATTTATTTTGGAACTGTTAGCTAAACAGAATTGATATCCTAAAACTCTGAAATGCAAATATTTTATTTAGCTGTTTGTATATGTTTTTCTACACTACTGAAAAGTAGAATCTTCAGTTTGAATTACTGAGACACTGAAATAACTACACAAAAATTAACATTTTTTTAAAGGTTTCGAAGACCCATTATCACTTTCAAATGCTAACTTGTAAAAGAATTTTTCATGGTTTGAAATCTTTATCATAAACACTCACCAAACTTTTTGAAAAATATATTATACACTTCTAAAAGTGGAAGAGAACAAATCAAAGGAATATTGCACTGATTCACCATGTATTATTATCTGCCACAATTATAGAGTACTCTTAAATTGTAAATCGAAATTAAATTTCAATGATTCAAATTTCAATTTTTCTTCTTATTGATTTATCTACTTGTAAAAGAACATTGATGGTATAAAATCCTCATCAAAAACACTCAACAAACTGTCGGATAAATATATTATACACCTCTAAACGTGGAAAAGAATAAATCAAGGTAAATTATTTTGTATCGATTCACTATGTATTATTATCTGCCAAAATTATGGCATTAACTTAAGCGGTAAATCGAAATTAAATTTTAATAATTTTGTCTTTTTACTGATTTGTTTACTTGTAAAAGAATATTTATGGTATGAAATCCTTATTATAAACACGCATGAAACTGTTGGCAAAATACACCTCTTAAAGTGGAAGATGTCAAAGGTAGATTATATTGCATCAGTTTATCATGTATTATTATCTGCCACAATTATCGCGTACTGCTAAAAGTGGAAGAGAAGAAATCAAAGGTAGATTATATTGCATCGGTTTACCATGTATTATTATCTGCCACAATTATCGTGTACTGCTAAAAGTGGAAGAGAAGAAATCAAAGGTAGATTATATTGCATCGGTTTACTATGTATTATTATCTGCCACAATTATCGTGTACTGCTAAAAGTGGAAGAGAAGAAATCAAAGGTAGATTATATTGCATCGGTTTACCATGTATTATTATCTGCCACAATTAACGCGTACTTCTAAAAGTGGAAGAGAAGAAATCAAAGGTAGATTGCATCGATTTACTATGTATTTTTATCTGCCACAATTATAGCGTACTTCTAAAAGTGGGAGAGAAGAAATCAAAGGTAGATTATATTGCATCGATTTACTATGTATTTTTATCTGCCACAATTATAGCGTACTTCTAAAAGTGGGAGAGAAGAAATCAAAAGCAGATTATATTGCATCGATTTACCATGCATTATTATCCACAATTATCGCGTACTATTAAATTGTAAATCGAAATTAAATTTCATTGATTCTGTCTTCTTTTTTAGGAATCCACGGGAATGTCAGAATTTTAGAGCTACAACAGCTTATAACACAAAATTTTGAACATGTGGGATTTGACTGAGGACTGCATAAGTATCTGCTAATAAAATATTCACTTCTCTGATATATAGAAAGAAGTACTTACCAGAAAATACTCAGATAAAGCTCAATAGTGTTTTCTTTTCCTTTCTCTAAAACAATTAACTTTTGTGCAGAGATACTTTTGGCTCCGATAATTAAAAGAAAGAGACTTAATGACAAGAAGGACTAAATTTAGCCTGACAATCAGCATGTCAGACATTGAACAAGATTATTTAGCAATTACGACAAAGAGACAATATCGTCCATTGAAAACAAAGCAGCTGAAAGCAGGTAAATACTCTACAAATACACCATTTCCCGGTCCTATCATCCGAGGAAGGTACCAAAACACAAAGGCCAGCGTTCATCAAAGTACCGCAGTCCTACGTTGTACAGTCTTGAGAATTTAAACTATTTGTTAAAATTGTTAAACAGTAAAATCGT
>CM063501.1:44803081-44929638 GCA_032207245.1 Pardosa pseudoannulata
AGAAAAGATCCCAAGGTGGGATTACAGCAAAAAAAAAAAAAAAAAACTCTCCGGTAGAGATTGGTCAAGGCGACCTCTGAATTAGCTGGCAGCTCGCTAACTAACTTTTTCTCTAAAAAACAAATCTTCTCTCGTCTCTTTCTAGGGGAGGGGGCCTCTAAGAAAGGAGCCTCACCCACAATTTCATTATTGGATCATCTAGCGATGGCCTCAACTTCGACCAACTGGATTGGTCTGGATTAAACAATCATCGGTCGCAAACTCATGGATCCCTGGAATTTTTAGCGGCTAGATCCAAGTCGCGACAATTCCTTTGTCGTTCCGTTGGTCATATTTCTGATTGTTAGTGAAGGTACCGGGTTGTCTGGTATATTGTTCCTCTACTATGGGGCACAACAGTGTAGATATCGTGGTGCCGGGGAAAACAATCCCTGTGTATCCACACAAGCCAACGAGAACAAAAACACAGAGAGGTGTATAATTGCAGACATGTTCCGCTTTTAACAAGAATAATATTAATGAGGATAAATAATGCATGAGAGGTAAAAGAGAGCTCTCCGAAGGGATTTTCTTTCCCACCATGACAAGATAAACTTATCTTTTGTTTTATGTCCAAATACCTACGCAAAACATAAATTCTCTCAAATGATGAGGAACTAATATTTATGCACTGCTTTCATGACGTTTTCGGCCCCCTTTGTTTAGATTTCTGTGAAGTGGGCTTGTGCCTATTTTTGTTACTCAGGTATGTTTTGACAGCAGTGAGGGATTCAAAAAAAATCAAGTGAGATTCCTTGATACATCGACAGCCGATTAACTTTTTTTTATTAACACATTGTGTGCAGGTACATTTCGCAGCGGAATTGTAGAGGGAGCGGGCGTTTTGCGAGTCAATTTAGTTATTCAGTTAAATCTCAATAGATCGAAAATTATTTAATTTTTGATCCACTTTTCGTATTTTATATTGAAATATATAAACATATATAATATATATATATATATATATATATATATGAATACAAATATATAAATATACATATAATATATAAATATACATATCGTGGTGCAGAGTTGGAGGCGAATGGAAAACAGTCTTTCTTGATAATAATAAGTTTATTAACTCTCCGAGTAGAACACACCGATTAAAAAAAGTCCCAAAAAATACGCTAAAGGTTTATTGTGTCAATAGCCAAAGCGTTCTATGATTCACCCTTTGTCGACTAGAATGGAATACGGGAAACCCACCCTGGTTACTGTCCCTTTACTTCCGGTTATAAATAGATATATAAATAGATATTATAGATTGTTAATTTTTAATACACATAAAGCTCGTCAAGTCTCGAAGATCATCCCATAAGAAATAATGGATTCTAAAAGTACAAATAAAAATATTCTTTGAGAAAATTATCTATATTTTTTTAAGAAAGTATCCAAGATATTTAAGTGGTGCAATTAGAGATACATCTGTTACCGCAAACGAAAAACTTCGAAATAGAGATTTACAAAGCCTTGAAAAGCTATCAGCGTCCTTGTGCTTCAGGGAGTAGGGGTGAATCCGTCAATAAATGTCAGTCAAAGAGGGATGCAGTCTCTAAACAATCAACCTGACCCTCCTACCTCAAACACTGGCAGAAATGTACATTACATCCATTTTCGGAATGTTTTTGGAGGTCGAAAATTGCGCGTGACAACCGTTTTGAAAACATCATCGGTTTGGCGGAATTGTACGTGCGAACCGCTTAGAGGGTTAAATCGTTTCTTCTGAAAGCAAAACCTGAGCCATTTTCATTGTTCGTGGCGGAGACAAGCATAGAGTGTGTTCACAGTTCCATGTCCACTCGCTGACTGAAACTTATCTATTAGCAAGCTCATCAAATAGTTCAAAAATGCTTCCGCCTGATCGGATTATCCTAACAGCTTAAGCGAGCGTGGGTCTTTTTCATTTATTTTATTGTTATAAAAGAGTTTCCTTTTAAAAATCGTTTATAACTCACGTAATTTCCAACTACCCCTTTTTATACCTGTCATACATATATATAATATCATTTTCGCAAGGATAAATAAAAAGTTAATTTTAAATCTAAATTGATTTTTTTAATCAACCTTCCCGTTCTGTGGTTCCGCATTGACTGATGTAAAAACTAGTTTTTATTTGTCTAAATTTTTCCAGAATCTATGTAGTAGATAAGAACATTCGGCTTCGTTTTCCTGTATATACCGTTATTTTTGTACCCACAAACAAACCATGTTGTTACACTAACCCGTACTAGTACGTGACCCGCGCTCAATTATCAATCGTCAGAAAACGTACTAGTACGTGTTCCGCATACAATGTGTTAATTTGTAATCAGTGTTGTGAATTTTTTAAGATGATTAAAATATTTCTTTTATATTTATACGCTTATTTAAAAAAGTCCTAATTTGGTGGAATTTTTTTATAGCAATTTGTGTTGTGAGGTTAGGTTGAAGCAGCATTTTACATATTTGCCCGATGTGGCAAAGCTGCTAGAGTCGACCCCAGTGGTGAACGTGTGGTCTTGAGGCCATGTGCGGCTTCCGTGAGTTTCTTTTGAGGTCTTCATAAAAGCTTCATAAAAGCTTGTATTAATTAATATTTATTTATATAGATTACAATGATTTTAAAATTATTAGAATTAAGTACAGGACATTAACAATAATTTTGCCCCATATGTTCTGTATGTAAACAGGCGAGACAATATAATTACAACTGATCATTGAGAAAATATTGTTGCTATTATTTAACTTAACCTGCAGTTTTACATGTACACGGTTTTATTGTAACCAACTTTTCGTATTTTATATTGAAATATATAAACAAATATATAAATAGACAAATAAACAAATATATATAATATATAAATATACATATATATAATATCATTTTCGCAAGGATAAATAAAAAGTTAATTTTAAATCTAAATTGATTTTTTAATCAACCTTCCCGTTCTGTGGTTCCGCATCGACTGATGTAAAAACTAGTTTTTATTTCTCTAAATTTTTCCAGAATCTATGTAGTAGACAAGAACATTCGGCTTCGTTTTCCTGTATATACCGTTATTTTTGTACCCACAAACAAACCATGTTGTTACACTAACCCGTACTAGTACGTGACCCGCGCTCAAGTATCAGTCGTCAGAAAACGTACTTGTACGTGTCCCTCGCTTAAGTATCAATCGTCAGAAAACGTACTAGTACGTGACCCGCGCTCAAGTATCAGTCGTCAGAAAACGTACTAGTACGTGTCCCGCGCTCAAGTATCAGTCGTCAGAAAACGTACTAGTACGTGTCCCGCGCTCAAGTATCAATCGTCAGAAAACGTACTAGTGCGTGACCCGCGCTCAAGTATCAATCGCCAGAAAACGTACTAGTACGTGTCCCGCATACAATGTGTCAAGATAAGAACACAGAGGATTTTCGAGTGGGAAGCTAATGGCTCCAACTCACCATTTATTATGATTACATCATTAGTAGATAAATAATGAGGTTAATCAATTTTTTAATCTTTATCTGAAAAAATACACTTGTCAATAACAGTTTCAACATTACGACAGTTAGCGTAGAACGGCATTTTGTAAGATAGTTCGTAAGATATTTAGCAAGTAAGTTAATATACTTTAGTGTGATAAGAAAATGACAGCTTGAGGTGATTATTAAAAAAACTGCTTAGAAAATAAATCATATAAAAGCTATTAAAGAAATGGAACTTTAAAACTGACAACAGTTATACAGTTTATAAAATACTGCCAGATTGTACAGAGGTTAGAATATTGCAAGGGTGACCAAGCTCCTCGATAGTCCGAGCCATATTTTGAGTATTTAAAGGGTATGTAAAAAAAGCATTAAAAAAATTTTTTACAGAAATTATATTTATTGAATGTCATTTGGAAGTTCTTCATTCTTTAATTTTTTAAGAAAATTTTTGAATTATCGATAATTTTTTTGCATCGGTGCGAATGTAATTTACAATGTGTTACACTATTTTCATAACATCAGGATATTTTAAATATTTTGTAAACGAGATGTTCTCGGTGAATTATTTAGTGAATCGGTATGAAATGTAGAATTTAAGAATCATCTCTTAAAATCCCAATAAGATTGTAATGAGATTTGGTTTGGAGCGCTATGGTATACTGTTTTGCTCCCGACGGCTATTGAGACCGGGACTTACTGCTTAAAGCCGATTCCGAGCGGCTACGAACATCCACACCAGCAGTGGGATTCGAACCCGCGAATTTCGGTACCTAAAAGCAGGTATCGTAATAAAAAATTGGTGTGCACAACTAACTTAGTTGTAACAGCCTGAAATACAAAATTTTGTGGATAATAGTTTTTGCTTTATGCTTGGTTGCATTAAAATGCGTTGCATTGGAGTTTTTCATTATATAGAGTGCAGATTATAATCAAAAGAGAATGTAACAACTAAATGTATGACAGTCCTAAATATAAAATTTCAGCACCCTACAGCTAAAAGTTTTTCGTTATGCTCGGTTGCATTAAAATGCGATAGAGTTTGCAATATATAGAGTTCATATTGTAATCAAAAGAGAATGTAACCACTAGATGTGTAACAGTCCTAAATACAAAATTTCAACTCTCTACAGCTAATAATCTTTGCGTTATGCTCGGATGCATTAAAATGCGTTACATTGGAGTTTTTCAATATATAGAGTGCAGATTGTAATCAAAAGAGAATGCAACAACTAGATGTATGACACTGCTAAATACAAAATTTCAATTCTCTACAGCTTAAAGTTTTTGCGTTATGCTCGGTTGCATTAAAATGCGTTACATTGGAGTTTTTCAATATATAGAGTGCAGATTGTAATCAAAAGAGAATGCAACAACTGGATGTCTGACACTCCTAAATACAAAATTTCAATTCTCTACAGCTAAAAGTTTTTGCGTTATGCTCGGTAGCATTAAAATACGTCACATTGGTGTTTTCCATTATATAGTGCAGATTGTAATCAAAAGAGAATGCAACAACTAGATGTATGACACTCCTAAATACAAAATTTCAACTCTCTACAGCTAATAATCTTTGCGTTATGCTCGGTTGCATTAAAATGCGTCACATTGAAGTTTTCATTATACAGAGTGCAAGTTTGTAATAACTAGATATATGACAGTGTTCTAAATACAAATTTCAACCCTGTAAGGCTAATAGGTTTTCAGTTATGTGAGATACATGGGAAATATTACGACGGAACTAAGCAAAATAAGGTAAGGTCCTAATAAATATTTTAAGTTTCCTTGTACCTACGTACAAAAATGTATTGCCTAAACATGTCGAAATTGTTTTATTCAAGGTCAAAATGAGTATTTCTATCGAAATCTCAGCACTGAAAATATTCGCGATTGAAATAAATATTCCCTTTAATTTGTAAAAGGAAGAAAATATAGAAAACTCGTAAATTAGGTCGAAATGATGAAAAAAATTACGTTAGCTTCTTAGAAAAGTAATAAATAAATAAATAATGTAACCTCTTCAAGCCTACTCTAAATAAAATTCTGCACATAAATACTTCATCAACTGGTCATTCCGGTGGTCTGCGTAATTTCATGTTTGTTTATTATAAGTGGAGAAATAGTTCAGATATTTCCACGTGCCTTTTTTCCGATATATTTTCCCATCTGAATTTATGGGTAAATATTGATGGTGATTTATAAAGAGGGCACGTGTTTAGTGTGAGGTGAAACTTGGTCGCCTTCGATCATGTTTCCTCAAACGTACTTGAAAGCTGCCGCCGCACTTGTGATCTTTATATTTGCTTCTCTGAAATTGATGAGGATGATGGATGAGGCCACGCTATCCACCCATTTTGCAACCGAGCAGTGTTCTGAGCGTAAATTAATGGTTTACGATACATTAATCAATCGTCTCTAGTACTTCACCAGTTCTTTTATCTATCTCGTGGGGTTTTGAATAACATCTTCAAAGCTGTGAACTAAACATACGCCCGGGTTTGGCTTGATGTGAAACCGGAGCTTGCGATTAGATATTCCACTTATTGAGCAATATAAAGCTGAAAATTGTGATCAACTTTAGCTTAATATCCTGTTTTTAAAGAGAAGAAAGCAATGGTTGTTGTACACTAAACTAGGTGACTCAAATCCTATCAAACAATAAGTTTAGAACTATTTATGATGAATCTCCATTGTGTAGTTTACATGTAAAATACTCCTTCCCTTGACCTCATAGTATGGGTTTTCATACATTGCAAGACGTTGTTAATTTCACATCCATCATAACTACACTAATCTAAATTGATATGCCACGCCTAAGATGATGAATTCAAAATCTGCATGAAATCCATTTGCATTCAAAGCATTTTTGAGTTAGATGCTATTAGAAGTCTTACAAGTTTACAATTATTTATAGAGTTTTGAAGACATTTTTACGAATGAGATCATTATTTAGGTTGCATATTTTTAAAAACACATTTTCAGTTCCTGCATTACAGGGTTTATCAAAGTCGGAAGAAAATTGCATCAGCAGTTTTGTATTTGAATTGATGAGATGAGTTATCCAAGTGCTGACATTTGTAATACAGGGCGTAATCTTCATTCATAAGCGTATCGTTAGCAGAAATTGGATATTACATATTAAAATTATACGTTCATGGATAAGAAGCATCACTAGTGGTTAAAAGAAGGTTTATAAAAGCTCCATCAATCTTAGATTGTTACTCTGAAGTCGTATTCTCTTAAAGGATAATAGAAAACTTGTCTTTCACATTTGAGAACTACAAATTCAAACTATGATAAGATATACTAATAAGAGATAATTTTATCTTCTAAACGTTGAAGAGAAAAGGCTTTTGTCATGTGCTTATAGCTTGAGAACTTGTATATGGGTTATTATAGCTGGAAATTGTTTCTCTAAATCAAATCTGAAGATTGCCTATTGTTAAGATATTAAGAAATAAATTAGAAAAATATCGTGAGTGATGTTTTTAAAGTCAAAGGCAGAAGACTAATTATAAGATGGCAGAAACGTTTTTAAAGGGTTAAAGCGGAATAGTTGCAAAATTTTGTCATTCAAGGTTTTCTTATAGAAACCTTGCATTTTGCTAAATGTTGTTAGAACTCATGGCAACAAAGTTTTCATTTTGTTGTCAATTTATCTTCCTTTCTCTCTGACTTTTAAATGCAAAATGTTATTCAAGATGTTTATAACGCTCTTTAGTACATAATAGCACAAATTCTAATATCTGTACCGTCAAGTATTCATTTCATATCACTTCCGAGGCTAGACCCATACTTGGAGACCCTCCCCTCTCCAAGTTTAATCATGTAAAAGCAACTTGTTCCTAATATTATCTTAGAACCCAATTTACATTAACTAATTTAGGGCTTCGTTTTAGTTTTGGTTATCTTTTTAAACCTTTTTTCGCTAGTTAGTTTTAACCTTTTTCTCTTACTTTAACATTAACGGAAAGCATTATACTACCTTCTTCCAGGGTTTCGTTTTAACTATTTAAACTATGGTCATTTTTAAATGATAACTCATGAATATATTTTCTCTCTCTCTCTCTCTCTTTTCACTGTTGCGGAGGGACCTGTTTCGTGGTAAATATCTAATCCTTAGCCTAATCCTTAGGAAAGGCTGTTTACCACCAAAGGTAAAATTTAAAAAACAAGAGATTTGAAAAAAAATTTTCAATTTTACAACTCCTCTTCAACCTCCACTCAAAATACAGTTTCTTTTAAGTCAAAGAGTTTTTTGCTGGATGAGATCCCGCCTACCCTCCCTCATCCCTTTGGACTAACTTTCTCTTGGTATTTTCCAATTTAAAAATTAATATAAAAATTTAATTTTTATATTAGTTATAAATATAAAGGTAAATAATTTTACAATTTACACTAAATCACAAATTTGTGATGAAAATCACATTCAGTTTATTTAATTTGTGATTAAGTGAATGTTTCAGTCTATTTAGTATGAATGTTATGTGTTTCCTTTGTGTTTTCTTTGTTAATTCAATTAGATTTTAAATATTCAATTTTTGTAAAATTTTTCCTCAAAATGTTGTTTTTGTTTATGTATCAATTTGTTGAGTTACGATCCCCTCGCCAGATTTCAAACGCCACGCTGCAAGCACGCAAGCTGCAAGCACGCCAATTTCGCCAAATGTGGTTGAAGCACTAACAAGATCCATGATTAGAAACAGGAGAGTGGGCTAAGAAGAGGAGTTGAAAAAATCTTTTTTTTTTTTAATGTTGTTAGAATTTGGGAACAAACACTACGGCCAATTCTTTTATTACTTAGGGGTAATGAGAAAAAACACCTAGAAACATTAAATTATCCCCAGATATGAGTGTATTTCTTTATATAATTCGAAATACTCCCTTGTTTGTTTTATGATTAATAAAGCTGGGGTGTACTATATTAATGGTATTTATTACCGCTTCCCACAATTTGATCCAATGAGTCGCTATTGAGTTTAAGGGTTGCAACGTTCTTAGATGCTTTTGCATTTTTCCACAATTTGTACAAATGTATTGTTGATTTTAAAATCTTCGTCTGATAATATAGCAGCAATACGATAAAAAAACGCAAAACACACAAAAAAAGGGACTTATCGAAAGATTACTAATGAAGAAACACAAGAAGTTGTCAAATTAAAATTTCAGTGTGCTGAGGATTGAGTGGGTTGCACAGAATCAATATCTAAAAAGTGGATCATCTGCATAGTGGTCGAATCGATAGCGAGCTAACTTTCGTTGCCACGTGTTCAAATTTCGCTGCTGGCGTGATTGATCATAGCAGTTTAGAATATGCATTAAACAGTAGCTACCAGTCTCATTATCACTCAAGTAACAAAAAAAAGCAGACTGTAGCGTTCCAAACTAATCTTAAAAGTGAATCACAATGT
The DNA here is from genome assembly GCA_032207245.1 of Pardosa pseudoannulata. Classification (NCBI taxonomy): domain Eukaryota; kingdom Metazoa; phylum Arthropoda; class Arachnida; order Araneae; family Lycosidae; genus Pardosa; species Pardosa pseudoannulata. Next base: position 44,811,982 of record CM063501.1, read on the forward strand.
AGCCGGACGATGGCCGAATGATAGGTTGCTGCTCTTCGTATCATAGTTGGCGGATTCGAATCCCGTACCTGCACGGGTGCTTGTAGCCGTAGACGGCTTTAAGCAGTAGGTCCTGGTCTCATTAACCCTAGTGTAGCAAAAAAGTAGACCGTAGTGTTCCAAACAGAACCGAATCACAATGTTTTTAAATTTGGAATTAATGGCGTAAGCTATATTATTTGGACAATGATATGTTATGACAAAGGTTACATTGATAAGGGCTTTTTCTTGATTTCTAATCTTTTCGGCAATATCAATTCTCTATTGTATTAACGTCTTGTCGATGGGTTCGATAGGAACTGCTGGTCAGTTTATGGAACTAGAATACTGGAGTATCGGGTTTGATACTGGCTAGTGCATTGAACGTCTTTCTATGTACTCAAAGGAACGGGCAGGACAACTCTGTAAGCCTGTCTTGATGTCCTCTCTCAAGGAGGTTAATAAATGGAAGAGGGGTACGAAATAGAGGAATAGCTAGAGTGGAGGTAACATCTGACCACTCCGATGAACTGTCCTTAGTGCATTAATCCTTTAGTCCTTGAGAATGTGCGTACAAAAGTGGGCCACTATCTGAGCATTCTCGAGGTGGCTTAGGGGATGTGAGGTGGAGTGGGGGTACAAAGACGTCTACCAGGCTCCAGACGCCACTCGCAGAGCTCTATTGCTTATATTACCATACGTTTTCATGGGGAAGGGGAGCCAAAAAAGCATCGTGCCCCGGGCACCATTCATGCTTGCTGCGCTACTGATATAAAATCATGAGCGAAAAATCTCCCTTTTTTATGGGGATCAAAATCGAGGGCATTCCAGCGTGGAGTTACAAACACCTTATATTCGACAGGGTAGGTAGTCCATTAAGAGGTATATACGTCTTATGAACGTTTGATAAGCATAATCCCCATAACTTTTCCACATATAATAGAAAAATCTTTTGCTATGAAGAAAAAATGTCTTAGAGAGTAGAGAGTAAATAGAGAAATTACTTCGCTTAATAGCATCATGGTGCAAATAAGTTCTTTAGAACCCCTTGAGAGTTTTCATGCTATTTCGTGAATTTTACTTAAGTAAGACACTTAGTAGAACTTATTTACTCTACAGTAATTTTGTTTAAAAAAAAAGTCATAACTTCTCATTCCTCAAAAATTGTGCAACAAATAATTTAATCCTCCACCCACAAAATGCTGATAAAAAAATTTCTTCGCGAAGTCCTTGTAAGGATTTTAAATTTTGCGTATCCTTTTTCTTTGGCTCTGCTCTGATGAATCATCTGACAAATTGGTCATAATTCGAAGTTGTTGACGGTCGAGTGGGCAAGAAACTCTCACTTCAACCGGATTCTCAGACAAAGAATAAAAACAGTCGCACAGTGTGTGGCATCTCCAGTCTAAATCCGTAAGTGGTCATGTGTGGCTCTAACTATAAAACTCGGGAGTGAGCTTTTATCTCAAGTGGTCATTAGTTTACGTGGTTGGGCGCGTTCTACGAAAATGATGAACAAATTTAGAGCCTCTTCCAAGTATCTCTGATTAAATTTATTTGAATTCAAAGTATTTAACAGGGATTTACAAAGCGGTTAAATTATTAACTTAGAATTATGAAATTTCATATGCATATACATTGAAATGTAACTCAACAAATCACATCTAAAAATATTTTACGAATCACATTTTATTTTTCAAAATTCAATTTTAAAAATTATTTTGTTGATATTTAAAACATTTCTTAAGAACTAAGTTTTTTTTCTTTTTGCTTTATTGTTACGTAGAAATACTTTTGTAAACATGTTTGGGTTTAATTTTGTTGATAGACTGAATAGTTAATTTATGGTAAATATTTTTGTGTTTGCACAAATCGAATATTTTTTAATTCAGTTTTTTGAAGTACACTGTTGATTTTTAAAACGTTTCGCTAACTAATTTTCAGTTTTCTTTTATTTTTACCTTATTGTTACTTAGAAATGGTTTTGAAAACATATTTAGGTAATAAATTGAACAGTTCATTCATTGTAAATATTTTTATGTCTGCACAAATCGAATATTTTTAGTTCAGTTTTTTTAAGTACTTTGTTGATTTTTAAAACGTTTAGCAAATTTATTTTCAATTTTTCCTTTTAATTTTATCTTGTTGTTACGTAGAAGTGGTTTTGAAAACATATTTAGGTAATAAATTGAACAGTTAATTCATTGGAAATATTTTTATGTCTGCCCAAATCGAATATTTTTCTAATCCAATTTTAAGTACTTTGTTGATTTTTAAAACGTTTTGCGAACTAATTTTCAGTTTTCTTTTATTTTTATCTTGTTGTTACGAGAAATACTTTTTAAAACATATTTAGGTATCAAGTGGTGATAAATTGAATAGTTAATGCATGGTAAATATTTTTGTATCTGAACATAGATTTTTCATTAACATTTCGTCTTCCTAAACTTAAATTGAGCTTTAATAACCTAAATAAAATCAAAATTTAAAATTTTTCTCACATTTATTTCAATATATATCACATATACTTTAATATAGGAGTGTTTCGTAAATATTTATTTGAAATCTATGAAAAATTAAGCCGCTAGTAACATTTAAAACACTGAACAAAAATGTTCATGAAAAAGGAATTATTCAAAATTATGGATTGATTTTAATAAAAAATTAATGCAATTCATTTACTTATAATTAAATTTACATACATAAAATACTTTATAACTGTAAGTTAATAAATTATGAAAACGCTTGGAGCTAGGAGTATTTAAAAATGAACAAAAATTTTCATGAAAAAGGAACTATTCAAAATTATGGATTAATTTTAATAAAAAATTAATACAATTCATTTACTTATAATTCAATTTACGAGCGTAAAAAACTTCATAATTGTAAGTTAATAAATTATGAAAAAACTTGTTAATGTTCACTATCTTCGCTAAATATTTGGAGGATTTTACAAAATGTTTTTGTTAATTATTAATCTAAAATTATGAAATTTTGTACGCATATACACTGAAAATTAACCCTTTGCACTTAAGGGCTCCGGAGAGGAGTCATTTAAAATTTGTCTTCAAACTCGGGGACTCCGCAACGGAGACGATGCAAAATAATTAGTTTTTACGATTTGTTTTTGTTCTTATGTTAAAAACTGAAGATTATTGGCATTGTCTCCTTAGCGAAGCCCTCGAGTTTGAAAACAAATTTTAAATGGCTCCGCTCAGGAGGCCTCGAGTACAAAAGGTTAAATTAATCGCGTTAATAGAAAAAATAAAATCAAGAAAAACAATTTTTGGGTTTTTTTTAATAAAATTATCTTTATAAAAATGATTTTTCACTATACAGTATTAACCGTTATTTGTACTATCAGTTCACGCATTTGTACAAAAAAAAATCCAATAAACCCTCTTGAAAATTTTTTATCTTATATTTACTCCGAAAATGTCACTAGTTTTAAAAAGTTGGTACCTCCAAAGTTAATTATGAATTAAGTGTATTAATCTTTTAACTTAAATCAATTAATACTCTTTGTTGCATGACATCTTATTTTAAGGGGAAAAATAACTATTTAACACCTTGTCTATTTGTTCTGTACATCACATACGATATAAATATTAAATGTTTTATGCACTTGTATACCACTTGTATATCAAAGCATTTGATGTGTATATTACACGTGCTATACAGGACAGGCAAAGAGTTAAAAACCGATTAAATACATTGCATCACAGTTGGAAAAGACTGCCCATTATACATACAATTCTATAATGTGTAAGTTTTCTAAGTAATTTTTAAAAAAAATTCAAAGTTTCCCAAGATAGTTAAATCAATTTAATTTTTTTCTTGTATGTATTTCCCAATTCATCTTTGACCTTGTCATAAATGAAAAGATGACGCTGGCATAACATAACACGAATATGTGAACGAAAATAATCTCGCATTTGAGCGATACCTCCTACAACTAAACTCAACTGCCATAAGTCATTGATAAAACAGCTGATAAGTTTTTGGCAGTGCAAACTTTGATAAAAGGCTCTCTTAAAAAAAAGTACTTTACCTGCACGTTTATCTTCCCCTCGGGCGTTTTATGTGTACTTGACACAACCGCTGCTTTATTCCGTGATGATTTATTGAAGTCGCGGACGAGGAAAATGGCTACACTATCAATGCGTTGCCAGAACAGCAGTTTTAAACTTAGGGCTTGGATCTCTGACTGAAATCCACTAAAAATCCTGGTCGAGAAAAAAAATTGTTTCAAAACTGTATTTTTTTACGAATCAAAAATAACAGTAGTTTTCAAACGGGAAGAAAAAAAAATCGGCACTACTTGCACCTGGAATTTTGTGTCATTCCACATAAATATGACAGCTATATAGCGTTTGGTCAAAACTGATTGAGTCAACGTGTTTTGCAGCCAAGTATTTTAGATAGCCATCCAATAATAATTTAATGGTACAATTTAGTGTCAAAGGTGAAATTTAGAGCAAGAATTTTTTTATGCAGTTGTTGTTATTGTTGCTAATGCCTCTTCGACAAATCAAACACATAAAAACAGACGCTACTCGAAATAAGGCTAAGGAATGCTCCTTTCTTTTTTAACCCTTTTTATCCTGACGGTACTTATAAGTACCGCTTCAATTAAACACCTATATATTCCTAATAAAGCCGTATTTCCTGACGATACTCCCAAGGACATGAACTATGCAGTTCCTACAGCAGAAAAGAAATGACAGCAACAATCAGGAAACCTTTTTATCCGAATAGTAGGGATTATAAAATTGGCGTGCTGCTTTCGAAGGTCGTTTTGTGGAAGAGATGATACACGTGTTGTTTAATTGAGTAAATTTAGTAGTTTATTACCAGTTATTTGGTACTATTATTTTTAGAGACTTCTATACTTCGCAGGTAAGCATTTCATTTGTTTTATTCACAATTTAATATTTTATTTTCTATCATAGAGTTAAAAATATATGTTGGTACTAGAAAGTACCTGCTGCAAAATTAGCTACTAAAATACCGTAAAAATTAATTTTCTTTTTTCTGTGATTATTCTCCATTAAAACTTATCTAATGATGCAAACATGAAGTAAGAAAGTTGATGGTAAATTAATTCAGGATATAAAGTTATTGAGTACCGCTACGGTGAAAGAACGACTTTGTTCAAGTGGATCTTGGTTATTTAGAATCAGGGATCAAACGGAAGATCCCCAGCTTGGTCTGCCAATTCTAGAGGTTCGGTTTTGTTTGGAGGTGCTACGGTCTACTTTCTTGCACCACGAAAGCTAAAAAACCAGGGCCTGCTGCTTAAAGGTGATTCTGAATGGCTAATAACATCCATGCGACTGTGGTATTCAAACCCACGAACATCAGTACCGAAGAACAACGCCCTAACCATTAGGCCATCGTTCGGCCTTATAGAGTTTTCGTTTCAGAATTTGGAGGGCATTGCGAGAACGAAACTATTTTACATGTCCCAGAGGCCACTAATGAACAGGGTGGATCCTAAGCCGGCTCGGGATTCGATCTTACTACCCTAAGGTTATGAGGCCGTTGCCTTTGTTGACTTAGCTACCACGGCTCTATGCATCTCAAAGTTGTTTATGCATGCATTGCTGTAGAAGATTGTAAATTGCTTAGATTTCAATAATTACGAGGTCTCATATCTTTTTTTTTTATTGGAGTCATTTCCCGGACGGAGACAGTGGAAGCTGATTTTCCATCCCACTTTGAACTTTTACTCAATAAACCATTCTATAGGGGCTTGATGAAAGATGGGAGTAAGTAAGAAATCTCTTTATGCATTTCAAAATCAGTTTTGCTTTTAAAGCTACAGTCAGGGCCGTAACCAGAAATTATTTTCGGAGGGGGACCAAGGGAGAAAGACATCTTTATTTGTGAATGATACTTCAATTGGTGAAAGGGAAAGCACTGTATTTCCTGCCAGGAGCCCAGCAATACTTTTACGGTCTGAGCGGTTTTTTTTATCTAAGAGAATAACTGTCCATGGTATTAAATAGCTATGCAGATAGCACACGTACAAATGTGGGTCGTTTTCTATCTACAAAATGATCTTTCAAAATTTCGGGGGGGAGACCAGTCCCCCAAATCCTTCCCCCTGCTTACGGCCTTGGCTACAGTTCACTATTTGAATCCCCAGGCTGAGATCAACTACTGAAGTCAGGGTCCATTCTAAAAGGTAAACATGAGTGGAATTCAAACTCTTGAACTCAAGTACCAGACGGCAGGGCACTATTGAATACGCCATCATGAAAGTAACGAAAATATCAGAATCAAATGTTTTGAAAAAGTATTAAGCATCCATCATAAATGGTAAGTTCAACGACATGTGACATTATATAACAACATTAGAACACTCGGAATCTGTTTCTTTCAAAAGAGTAAAAAACTAGTCCAAAAGGGCGTTCTCAGTATCAACAGAAGCAATAATTGCCGTAGTAAACTGTGGATATAAAAAAAATTGCCTGTGTTTGCAATAGAAAAAAAATCAGGATATAAAACATTCCGGTAACAATAAAAAAAATGATGAAAGGGAGAAAGAAAAAAAAAGGCAGCCTCATAAAAGTCAAATGAATCTTTTCCAAATGGGTCGATCAGTATCCCACCAGGTGTTGTAAAAACAGCGCTTTGAGAAAACAGATATTGGAGATAATATTCTACTCGACAGACATTGTGGCGGGAACGAGAGATAAAATAAACAAACATGCGAGTTTTCGTGATTAGGGCAAAGAGAGCTTTCGTTTATCACTTCAACTCTGAGATCAGATTAACAAGATATATGCATTATTGTATTAATACCCTCTTCACACTACAGAATACAATACATTCATACTTCCCGCCTATATTATGAAAAAATGACTTTTCAAGTAAATATGGCGTATATTAGCCCACAAAGTAATCACGTTTTTGACCTCTCCGGATATCGACGTACGAATTCTGCGTCCGTTAGCATATAATATATTTATTCATTTGGCGGCTTTTCACACAGTTCCCTTCGTAATAAATTTACGAAGGGAAATTACGCTTTCGTTTATCACTTCAGGTTACGCTTTCGTTTATCACTTCAACTCTGAGATCAGATTAACAAGATATATGCATTATTGTATTAATACCCTCTTCACACTACAGAATACAATAGATTCATACTTCCCGCGTATGTTATGAAAAAATGACTTTTCAAGTAAATATGGCGTATATTAGCCCACAAAGTAATAACGTTTTTGACCTCTTCGGATATCATCCGTTAGCATATAATATATTTATTCATTTGGCGACTTTTCACACAGTTCCACACGCAATATATTTTCAGAGACTGCTTTTACCAGTCAGAATATATCAACTCAGAGAATAAAAACAGATAAAAGATATGCAAATTTTCAAGAATTAATTTCTAATTTTCTTAAAAAACTGGAAAAGTTGATTTAAAGATAACCACTCCAGTGCAAAACTAAAGTTTTTAAATAAAACTCTGTTAAACATATTTTTTAGAATTAGAAAATAATATGTTCATTTGGCAGCTTTTCACATTTACCGACGCAATACATTTTCAGACAGTGCTTTTTCCAGTCTGAAAATACCAACTTAGAGAAGAGAAACGGTTTAAAGTTATGCAAATTTTCAAGAAAATGGAAATAATCATTAAACTCTTCCAAGTTTTATAACAATACTAAATTCAATTAGGTATATGTATACATAATGCTGAATTAATTTTTTAATACTATCAGTACTTTAACAATAATTTTATTAATAGGCTTGCTTTAAATTTAAAAAAAAGTTAAATTATTTGGTATAGAAATTGTTTAAGTACAACATATTGCTCGATTTTGGTTAGTTGGTTGGTTACGCAGAGTTTTATGGCACTGAGTACTCTTGGGACATATTGTTCCTAACAAATAGTTAAAACTGAAACCAAGACCACAGAGACTAAGTTAAAACAGCAAGAACAAAAGGAAAAATGGGTGTCAGAAGATAAAAGTAAACAAGTAAAAATAAGCAATAATAAAGTAGGAATAAAAAAGTGATTGATGAGTCCAATGTACTTAAATATTAAGCATGCTATCCAATACCTTTTAAAAGATTAAAAACATTGAAATGTGGTGGATCATGAAGCAATAACTCAGAGATTTAGGGTGGGAGTTAAAATGATAATCACGATGACGGTCAAAACTTCATCGTCATCGTGCTTGATTATGGAAAATAAGTTACATTATTTTCTTCAATGTATCGGACATTTTCCGTATTTTTCTGAAGCTCGGCGTGTAAAGTACCACTTTGTGTGGTCCTTGTTTTGAAAAATACCACACGTAAATTATCAGAATTTCTTAAAACCATCTTTAATTTTTCCTGATTATCAATTTTATTATTTTTTGGTATTTTTGTAGATTTTCAGTAACAGTACCTATTCCCAGATAGCATGCATAGTTGCAGCAAGTTTGATTTTTTCTGGCTAACACCTTGTAATAGCAAATTTGACGCGACAAACTTGCAGCAAAACTCCTGCAAGTTAGACGGAACATAAAGTGACCACTATTTTGCAACGTTATTTTGCTGCAAAACTGTGGCAACCTTGTCATGACAACTATGGAGCAAGCGAAAATTCTTATGTAGCCTCCACACTATGGTCAGTTGTTTACCACTTCCTCATGGTGACCTCGAACGGTGGTTCACGGGTCGCATCCACACACTGGGCCACTAAATGAGCTGAGCGCATTGATTAGTATTTAGGGTTTACTGCTCACTGTAGTTGCGCATCTGGCTGCCTTTGATCTTTGGAGAAAAACCGCCTCCGAAGCCATCGTCCGCCAAGGCTATTTTATCGTCTTCCGCCATCGGCCACGATAAGCCAAAGCCCCTCCAGACGGTGGTGATGGCTTGCAGTGGGCCATAGTGTGGAGGTGACTTTAGACTTGCTGCAGTCTTGTTTCAAACTTGCTGACTTGTCGTGCTGAACTTGCTGCAAGTTTGCAGGCTTGCAAAGCAAGACTGCTGAAAGTTTACTGCAAACTAAATTTTCTATCCGGGTTTAAACTATCAATTGCTAATTTTTCATCTAATAAAAATACAATTTTCATCGCTTTCCTTCAATTTTTTTTTTTTTTTTTTTTTTTTTTTTTTTTTTTGAAATTTATTATGCGACCATTTGTATTACGTTCGACATATAAATCATCGTTCAATTTTGATTGCTCATAGAATGAAACTTTTAACAATAATTCCGCAGTTAACTCGTTAATAAGGTGAAATTTTATTAAAAAAACTCGTAAAAATGAGCGGAGATTTCCCTTAATTAAAAGAAAAATTATTATAAGGTTCACACCTAGACGCACAGCGTGACGTGAAGTAAATAAAAGCTTTAAAAAAAGACTGAAAATACCGAAAATATTTTCAGCTCGAAAGGTATCATATCCTTTTAACAGTTCTCCCCCTCAAAAGGCAGTCGTAAACTCGATAGCATTTCTAAGAAAACCGCCAACTGTTAAGACTGACAAGCACAAAAATGCCACAAGACTTGAAAAAGGAAAGAAAGGGTAACTCCAGATTTGATTGCTCAGAACACAGATAAATTACAAAAGATGGACTCAGCCCTTTTTCAGAAGCCGGGGAAGAAAGAAAAAACAGGGGAAAAAACAGTAAAAGGGAAAATAAAAATAAATGAAAAAGAGCTTTTAACGATCGCTGGCAGAGCACGCGTGCGTTGAATACTAATGACAGTTGTCGAGATTACGGAATAGGCATACGCGCATGAAACGGTTAAACACAAGGTAGGTTTCAAGATTAATGTATTGAAATATTCAAAAGCATTTCTACATAAAATATACTTCTCTGCTAATAATTTTAAAACTGATAACATGAGTTTAAAAGCTTGCAGATCTATAGGTTACGAGTGTCTATAAATAAAGATTATAACTGCGCGTGTGTTAAATGAATGTGACAGATTCTGCATAATTTGCATGCAAGAAATTTCTGACTTAAATTATGCTTTCTGTCGCAAGAGCTTTTTAGAAGGAATTCTTTTAGGATATAATGAATAAATAAAAAATCTAATGTACGTAAGATTTTACACCCTTCTACAGTTAATTGATAAAATTAAATATATACTGATTTTGATTTATGAAAATTTTCATAATCTTATAATAGTGATACAGATACAAAGACTAACTGCTATATTTATTAAAAAAATGTTAATTACATTGTTACTATTAATTACAGCATAATTTTTACAAGCCTTATTTTGACAGCAAATTAAGTTATCATAAATAAGTAGAAACAATTTTTTATTTTCCAAACATGAATTTTATAGGAACGCAGTGCTTAAATCTCTAGCCGTGTACAATGATTATTAGTGGAACGAATATGTCCAAGTAGTATTTTAGGAATGGTTAGAAATGAAAGCAAGTGGGGTTTAGATATGGATAAATATGGCAATTTATTTATTATTATTTCCACACGAGAGTTAATTAGCTTGGTTTGGTTTGGACCACAACGATCTACTGTTTCGCAACACGACAGCTAATGAAAGCGAAACATACTGCCTAAATCTGATTCCGAACATTCCTTCCAAAAGAGGGATTCGAACTTACGAACTCCGGTACAGAAGGCTGAACAATGGCCGAATGGGTACAACGCTGCACTTCGGTACCAGAACTCATGGGCTCGGATCCCGTCATAATGTTCGTAATCGTTCGGAATCGGCTTTAAGCAGTAGGTCCCGGTCTCATAAGCCCTTGTGTAGCAAAACTGTAGACCGTAGCATTCCAAACCAAATCAAACGAAACTGGTACCGGAGAGCAGCGCACTACCCATTCGTTCGGCTTAGTTGAACTTGGACCAACTGCTTAGAATCAAACCTCAACAAATATGATTATTCATGTGCATAGAAGCATTCTACTTTCTTTGGATTCAAAGCAAAGAATTGGGTACTGAAAAGCAGCGCCGTACCTATTCGCCTATCATACAACCAAAAATTAGTTTTACGTGTGCTCGTAAATTTTACGCCCCATTGCTTTGGAGGCCGGAACTACTGCTTAAAGCCGATTCCGAACGTATACGAATATCCCTGCCAGCGGTGGGATTGGATCAACCGAAATGCAGTACCGAAAAGCAACGCCCTATCCATTCAGTCACTCTTCAACGAAAGGGCTTTTAGAAGCAGATAGGGTTCTAACTAACACTAGAGTAGCAAAGCATTGTTGGCGGTGCTCAAAGGCGGTGCTATTAACTAACCAAACATCCACACTCTATAAAAGTATAGAAGTTTTTTAGGTACACTGTAATTTGTAATACAATTGGATTTAAAACAAAATAATTATATGTGTGTGTGTGCGTACATATTGAGATCTATTCATGTTTATATATTTTTACATATAAAATTCTTCTGTCTGTGTGTTTGTAATAGAACTCCTCCTAAACGGCTGGACTGATATTGATGAAATTTTGTGAACGTAATTAAGCTGATTCGAGAATGGTTTTGATTCACAATTTGATCCGATAGAAAATGTTTTTTTATTAAAAATCGAGAATTGCGTGCTTATTGAGATCATTATAACGCACTTGAAACCCTTCAGTGCCAATGTATCTGTGGCGCAATGATCAGCGCAACGGGCTTCAGTATGAAAAGTCCCAGGATCGAATCCCCAAACAGGCGGTCTGGAAATTTTAATTTAATCTAATTACATTGGTGATGACTACACGAGTGGTGGCGTCAAGTATTATTAAAATAGTTTTTTTCCTTACTTTTCCACCAAAAAGGTCAAATTTATAATTTATTTGAAAACAAAATGTATGTACACACACACACACACACACACACACATATATATATGTGTGTGTGTGTGTGTGTTAGGTCTAAAAATGGGGTAGTTGGAAATTAAGTGAATTATAGACTATTTTAAAATGGGAATTCTTTTATAATAATAAAATAAATGAAAAAGACAAACGCTCGAGTAAGCTTTTAGGATATTCCGGTCAGGTGGAAGCATTTAGAAACAATTTCATGAGCTTGCAAACAGATAAGAGTCAGTTAGCGAGTGGACTTGGAAGTGTCAACACCTTTTCCACGCTTAGCTCTGCCACGAAACATGAAAATGGCGCAAGTTGCTTTTAGATGGAACTATGATTTAATAAACTTATTATTATCAAGAAAGACTGTTTTCCATTCGCCTTAACACTGGAACACGATATATTTATACAAATATATATATATATATATATATATATATATATATATATATATATATATATTATTATTATTATTATTATTATTATTATTATTATTATTATTATTATTAAGAATTAAACATAACAAGTTTTGAATTTGAGATCATCTTTATTTTGAAATTATATACTTCGAATACCTATGACATCTATCAAAACATCATAAGGAAAACATTTGTTTTGTTTATATTGTATGTCTTCTTGTTTCTTTTTTTCTAACAAGTATGAGAAATAAAATAAATTTTTCATTTTGAAAAAAAAATCCGTATAGATTTTTTTCATTATTTTTTCACATTTTAAAAAACACATCTATAAAAAACCACGGTTTGATTTGGAGCGATAAAACAATCATTTTACAAGACAATGGCTTATTAGACCAGGACCTACTATTTAATATTAATCCGAACGGCCACACACAGCCGTATGTATCACGAGTAAGATCTTAAAAAATCTGGAATCTGTAAGCTTAACTATTATAATTAACGTATATCTTAAATTTTGTAAAGTGTAATGTAATATAATAATATACTGTAATTTTATAAATCGTAATATGTAAAGATATTTAAACTGAAATTTATAAATCGTATTATAACATGATAATAATATTGAATTTTATAAATCTTTATGTAACAAGAAATGATATTTATAAATTATAGCATAAAAAGATAGTAAAATTCAATTTCATAAAACGTTATATGACAAGATTTTAACACATTGTGTGCGGGTACATTTCGCAGCGGAATTGTACCGGGAGCGGGAGTTTTGCACGTAAATTTATTCAGTTAAATCGCAATAGATCGAAAATTATTCAAATTTTCGTATTTTATATCGAAATATATACATAACAATCATAAGATTTTTGTAAACAAAAAATATATTTTTAGTGGATAAATTTATAATAGCATCATAAATATGAAAAGTTAAATAGAAATAGTAGTATAATAGTTCTAATTTATTCGAATTATGTTATATATAAACATTTTTACATTATACCATAAATGAAAAGAACAATCATAAAACTAATAATGTAAAAATTAGTTTTAATTTCTCTAAATTTTTCCAGAATCTATGTAGTAGACAAGAACATTCGGTTTTGTTTTCCTGTATATACCGTTATTTTTGTACCCACAAACAAACCATGTTGTTTTTATATATTGAAATATATAAACAAATATATAAATAACAACCATAAGATTTTTGCAAACAAAAAATATATTTTTAGTGGATAAATTTATAATAGCATCATAAATATGAAAAGTTAAATAGAAATAGTAGTATAATAGTTCTAATTTATTCGAATTATGTTATATATAAACATTTTTACATTATACCATAAATGAAAAGAACAATCATAAAACTAATAATGTAAAAATTAGTTTTAATTTCTCTAAATTTTGTCCAGAATCTATGTAGTAGACAAGAACATTCGGCTTCGTTTTCCTGTATATACCGTTATTTTTGTACCCACAAACAAACCATGTTGTTTTTATATATTGAAATATATAAACAAATATATAAATAACAACCATAAGATTTTTGTAAACAAAAAATATATTTTTAGTGGATAAATTTATAATAGTATCGTAAATATGAAAAATGAAATAGAAATAGTAGTATATAGTTTTTATTTTTTCGAAACATGTTATATATATAAACATTTTTACATTATACCATAAATGAAAAGAACAATCATAAAACTAATAATGTAAAAATTAGTTTTAATTTCTCTAAATTTTGTCCAGAATCTATGTAGTAGACAAGAACATTCGGCTTCGTTTTCCTGTATATACCGTTATTTTTGTATCCACAAACAAACCATGTTGTTTTAATATTGAAATATATAACAAAAATATATAAACAGAAATATATAAATAACAACCATAAGATTTTTGTAAACAAAAAATCTATTTTTTAGTGGATAAATTTATAATAGTATCGTAAATATGAAAAATGAAATAGAAATAGTAGTATATAGTTTTAATTTTTTCGAATTATGTTATATATAAACATTTTTACATTATAAAAAATGAAAAGAGAATCATAAAACTAATAATGTGAAAACTAGTTTTAAATTTGTCTAAATTTTTCCAGAATCTATGTAGTAGATAAGAACATTCGACTTCGTTTTCCTGTATATACCGTTATTTTTGTACCCTCAAACAAACCATGTTGTTACATTAACCCCTACTAGTACGTGACCCGCGCTCAAGTATCAATCGTCAGAAAACGTACTAGTACGTGTCCCGATTTCAAGTATCAATCTTCAGAAAACGTACTAGTACGTATCCCGCGCTCAAGTATCAATCGTCAGAAAACGCACTAGTACGTGTCCCGCGCTCAAGTATCATTCGTCAGAAAACGTACTAGTACGTGTCCCGCATACAATGTGTTAAAACTTAATTTTTTAATCGTACTCTTCTTTTCAGTTTGTCAAATAAAACTAAAAAAGTCGGAATAAATCTTATAAATAATAACATAATTAAACAGTAAAATTCCATTTTATAAAGCGTAACATAACAAGGTCACACTGGATTAAAATTAAAAGAGGTATATTAACTTTAACCAGAATTCGTAAATGTTTTTGCTGCATACATACAATATTCGTAAATCTTCTCCTTGTATCATGTATTGCGGAAGTTATGAGGATTTCGCAACGCAGTTACATTTACGCTTCAGCGTCAACCTTTGGTTGTATTACTGCAAGCTGGCGAAATTCCTCACAGGTGTTATTCTCAAACTTCAAATTCTTGTGTGTCTGATACACGCCTAAATTGTCTGTTTGATGATCTAGACACACAAGAAAAAATATTAACTACTTTTCAACATATATAATTTAAAGAATTGTCTGGAAATTGTCTGCTTCGTTCCTGATTCTAAATGAAAACCCATTTTGTTTAAGTTGTCCCATGGGGTTAATATTGGCTGCTCATATGGGAATCCCATAATAAAATAGCAAAAAAAAAAATAAATAAAAAATCGGCGGCGTTGTATGGGCAATTACTTAACAGTCAAGTTACCTATGCGTTATTTATATTAAAAAATGAAATGCATGTGTTTCGAACAGGGTTGGCATGATTTAAATCAGTTGATTTAAATCATAATTTAAATCAATTTTTTTTTATTTTATTTTTTTTTTAATCATTGATTTAAATCGTTTTTTTTTCACTTCTTTTAAAACCTATATTCCAAAGACAGGAGAATTGGAAATCAGTCAGCACAGAAATACCAATAAATAAATAAGTGTAAATAGACAGTATGTGCTTTCAAGAATTTATTGGTTGTTATCAGAAAGTATGTAGTAGGGGTAGAAACAATGACTGATTATGACTGGTGGAATTCATTTTATGTAATGGGAGGTAAAGAGAGTATTACAGAACTTTAAATCTAGTTTACCTATTAAATAAAAACAGCTGTGGCTTCATCTGCTAGCATAAAAAGACAGTTTTCTTCTTCTGGTATTGTTCATTCCAGCCTTCGTAACTAATTAGGAGTGGATAAAGCATCAAAGCTAGTGTTTTTATTGAAACAATTAAATCCATATTTCGGTGCTTAAAATATTGAAATAATTATGATTTGTGTTTTAAATAAATATTTTGCATTAAAAAATATTTAATATGTTCTTTAAATTTACATCTAATTTAGTTTGCACTATCCAATTACAAAATAATGGAATGTATTTAGATTAAAATTTATATATTTAATTTTAGGTAATCAGTGTGTAGATTCTATGTACCAGCATATACAGGGTATCCGCCAAAATAAAATTTTTCAAATCCATGACTTTCCATGACTTCAGAAGATTATTTTCCATGACTTTAAAAATATTTTGTTAAAGTACATATGAATAAAAATTCTGATATACATACAAATAAAATATATTCTTTTAGAGAAATTACAAAAATTTATGATAAAAAATACTTTATAAATGTTTATAAACTCATATATATATATATATATATATATATATATATATATATATATATATATAAATTGTTGTATCTACATACCTAAATTTAATCATACAGCAATTTTCTGAATGCAATCAAAAAATTTCCAATTTGAATTCAGAGTACTTAGATGTTTTCGAGGTGACCAAGAATAGCAGCCAAACACGATAACCCTATAACGTTTATATATAATAGCACTAAAGATAAGCTTATATTTTGTAGAAAAATCTTAACTAATTTTTATTAAATAATTATTATTATTATATTAATAAAAATTTATTTTATAATTTAAGAAAAAACCAGAATAATATACTTATACATTTACCCCCCCCCTATTAAGCTTGCTTGTTTTGAGTTTCCTTGACGAACAGAAAGGAAATTCACTTACAGAGGCATTTCTTGGTTTTTCTTAATTGGTAGCTCAGCGGATCCATGACTTTTACTCATTTTACTTAGAAAATCATGACTTTCCATGACAAAATTAATCCATTGTCAAAATCCATGATTTTCCATGACTTTCCCTGACTTTCCAGGTGCGCGGAAACCGTGCATATAGCCCGTCATATGACTGGATCAGTAAAAGTTTTACTTTTCCAGAATTGAAAAGTACCCTATAAGGAAGATGCTTTCCAAGAATTTAGGAGTTGTTATCAGAAAGTATGTAGTAGGAGTAGTACAATGATTGATTATGACTGGTGGAATTCATTTTATGTAATGGGAGGTAAAGAGAGTATTACAGAACTTGAAATCCAGTTTATCTACTAAATAGCAACAGCCGTCAGTGACTTCATCTGCTGGAATAGAAAGACAATTTTCTTCTTTTGGTATTGTTCATTCTAGCCTTCGTAACAAATTAGTAGAGAATAAAGCATTGAAACTAGTGTTTTTATTGAAACAGTTAAATCCATAATTCGTTGCTTAAAAAATATTGAATAAATTGTGATGTTTTGTTTTTTGAATAAATAGTTTGAATTAAATGAATATTTAATTTGTTCTTTAAATTTACATTTTATTTATTTTACACTGTCCAATTACAAAATAATGGAATGTATTTAGATTAAAATTTATGTACTTAATTTTAGGTAAACAGTGTATAGAATATACTAGATAAGAAATTATTTCTTATAACAAACTATTTAGTTTGTACTATCCAATTACAAAATAATGGAATGTATTTAGATTAAAATTTATGTATTTAATTTTAGGTAATCAGTGTGTAGAATATACTAGATAAGAAGTTACTTCTTATAACAAACTATTTAGTTTGCACTATCCAATTACAATATAATGGAATGTATTTAGATTAAAATATATGTATTTAATTTTAGGTAATCAGAGTGTAGAATATACTAGATAAGATGTTACTTCTTATAACAAACTATTCTATGTATATTGCAAAAAACATAAAAACACAACAATAATTAAAATTAGAATTCAGAAAAAATCAAATAAATCTGATTTTAATAAAAAAAATCTAATTTAAATCAAATAAATCTGATTTTTCTGATTTAAAAAAAAAAATCATGATTATTTTCCAACTCTGGTTTCGAAATTAATTCTCAGATCTCGAAAATATATTCTCAGATCTAAAACAAATTACATTTTCTCACTAGCAGAGAATCAAAACAGATTAGAAAAAATCCAATATTACCTAGAACATATTTTTTTAATTTATCATTTCTACAACAATTTATAAAACATGATTTTGCTTCTACGGCTGGTGGAATATTCTTATTGTTTTCGAATTTTAATACTATGCTAGGAACATTAAATAATGTTATACAGCCATTTCTATCAACGATGTAAATTAAAGTCGAATTATAATTATGTCATACTTAGCAGATAAAATATAAAGTAGACAACTTGTTTCGAACTTTTTCATCTCGAATTAAAGCATAAGATAGTCAGAAAAAAATTTTCGTATTTAAAGTAATATACATAAACAACTCATCACAGCTTTTGTCATAGTTAGTAGATTCTAATAAATGTTAATAACGTCGTCCTTTTTCGTCCTTTTCAAGACTACATAAAAATAGAATATATATCCAACATATTCATTAAAAAGTTTTACAAATTTAAGCTGTATTTATGGAATCGATAAAGTATACGAAGTGATTGCTATTTCATCTTAATGTTCAATTTCGTCAGTAAGTAAAATCTAAACGAAATGGATTCTTAAATTACAAATTATTTATATATTTCAATTTTGAAGACTTAATACTGTTTTAAAAGTTTTTAAACGGGAAGTTAAGTACGATTTTCAAGAAATTGAAAAACAAATTAGGATTTTCGACTTCTTGAAAACCTAAACATGTTCAGGTAATCGACCTCTTATCTCAGACCGCGATTTCGTATTCTATTCTAAACATCAAGGAGACATTAGTTTGTCCAAAGACTGTTGCAAAAGACAATTTTATCAGTGACGCGTCAAGAGAAATTGCAGAGGCTTTTTGTTTGCTGGGTTTTCTTTCTAAGAGTCCACAAGTAAATTTAAAGAAAGTATAGTTTTCACTTTGAAACTTAGCCATAACTTAGCATTTAAATAATAGCTGTTCAAATAAACATTCTTTTTATAAAAAAGAACAAACGATTATCGAGTAAAGTTTGGTCTGGTTTCGAGAGTTACGGTCTAATTTTTGTAATTGCTGCATACATAAGGGCTGAAGAGATTAATTAATTATTAAATAAGTTAAATATTAATAAAATATTATTACTGATTAAATATTAAATAAATAATGCAATATAAAAAGAACCTTTTTGATTTAATAAAAAAATTTATATTTACAGGGTTCCCACTCTTTTTCCGGAACAAAAATTAAGGACTTTTTAAGGACTTTCTAAGGACCAAAGTAACTTTTTATAAGGACCTACTTGAAATGCACGGCATAACGACATAAACCCCATTTCCTAAGGAACATATTTTAATAATTTTGAACCAGACAAGGCATGTTCAATAAATGTCCTACAATATTTCAGAATTAAGTTTTTAAAAATGCCTAAAAATTAATATAAGATAAACCTATTTGACAAAAACATTTTGAAAAATGTACATCTAAAATTTTTTGAGTGACCAAATTAAAAATAAATTGTGAATAAAATATAATATTATAAACCGTACTTTCTAAGGGTTTAAAAATGACTCTGATATATATATATATATATATATATATATATATATATATATATATATATATATATATATATATATGTATATATAAAGAATTTATTTATATATATAATATTTTATATATATATAATAATATACATACATACATATTTATTTATACATATAATTACATATATATACATATATATTATTTTCACTTATAAAATTCTATATAATTATAATATATAAAATATATTATATATATTATGTCCTGGCGAGCATGTGTATTGTTAACCATTACGATGTTTTGCCAGAAAGCTTAACACCTATTACATAGAAAGTTTCTTTGTACAGTAACTACAGATGTCTATGAGCCAAATAACACATTCCTTTAGTTCATTATCATTTAAAATCGCGACTATCAAGATCAAGGCAGCTGACAGTTTAAAACCTTTTCAGTATGAGAAAACTTTTTGAGCTACTCTTTACAGAGAAACGACTAAATTTTCATTTATTGAGTAAGATATATTTTTTAAAAAATTCTTTTTCAGTTAATTATATAATATATATTTAAATATTAAAATATATATATATATAAAATAAATATATATATATTTTTTGTGTTTATGTTGTGTTTGTTTACTTTTTGGGGCAAGTTATAATTGAATTTACAAAACCAGAAAGTTTAGACTTTTTCTATTACACTCAATGCAAAGGAAATTAAATCCGTAAGATAAATAGTAAGTTCATTTAATTAAAGAGTTTTTAAGGCCTTTGACAAAAATTAAGTGTAAAAGATTATTTATTTGTCAAAAAAGTTCTGGCTTGTGACCATAAAAATGTAAACTAAAAGATTTATAATATTAAAATCAAAAAAAGAATTTTATATATAATATAAAATATTAAATTTTTTTTTATTATTAATATAATTGGCTAATAATGTAAAATTATTTTATGAAATTAACAAATTTTATATATTTCTTTAACAGTACTTATCATCTGTACTGGCTTCTTAGAACTGGTTTCATAACTTGAATACAAAACCAGAAAGTTTGGAGAGTACTGCAAAAAACTGACAGGAAATCACGAGAAGATGGATAAATTGATCAAGTTCCAATTTAAAAATTAAGGAGTTTTTAAGGACCTTTGACAAAAATTAAGTAGTTAAAAATGAAAGCTAAAATTAAGAAGTTCTTAAGGACTTTTAAGGACCGTGGGAACCCTGATTTATTATTTATTAACAAAAAATATAAAAATTTTATATAAATTAAAACATAAAATTATATATTTATTATTTTTTTAATGTAATAAAAATTTTTTAAATTTTAAATTATATAAAAATCTTTTTTATTACGGCAAAAAGGGTAATTTTTGCAACATTTTGTATTTATGAATGAAATTCAATGACATGTTTTCATTTAATCCGTAATCAACAGTTATTACACATGTGTGCGCATGTCTGCAACCAAATATTCTACGAATAAAATCATATCAAAGCATACAAAATGGCTTCAAATCAACAAAGGACCGATTAAGACAATACAAATACTTATAAAATCAAGTACGTGTTTAGGTAAAGTGCCACTTCTGGTTGATGGATTAGGTGCAAAATTTGATAGAGATCTACAACTTTGGTACAAAAATCTCACGCCAAATACGATCCATCTAGCTCGACACGTTTGTTGGAGTTATTCTGATAACACTAGGATAGACAAGAAGATAAACACACACATTGTTCTAAAATGTTTATTCGGACTTACTCATGGAGTCTAAAACGTCAATATTCGTAAAAGTTTTCTTATGACTCTAAACTTGTTTAACAAAAACGTGGAAATAAAAATGGGTTTCATTACTTGCAAACTACAGCAAGGTCATGGCCAGATTCACAGTCTACCATACTATTTGTGGTATGGTTTCCGACTAATTGAGTTGTACACGAACTGGAAAATTCTGAAGTGGTTTATTTAAACTGTAAAATACTAGCTGATCCTTTATAGAGCACTTGAGTCAATGTCGAACGTTGCTAAGTGGACAGAGTCGACTTGGACAAAATAACTGTAGACAAAGGTTTGATTTATTTGCCGTCAATCCACTGAAGTAAAAATAAAATCTAAAATGCTACAAAATGGCAGTTAAGTAACCTATTGTAATTTCAATAGATAAAAATTTAGGAAAATTTCATCTCAGGTCCATAGTCTGGTTTTACGCCCCATGCATCTTAGATCTGTAGAACTAAGTTAGGAACTCTCCCTTACATCTATCAGTCTTAAGTCTATAAGATCCATGAAGTTAAAGTTATTTCTTTCTCAGACGTCGGTGTCTCAGATATTTTTAGCAAACTGCAATTACATCACCGAGTATAAGAAAAGATTCCTAAGTAGAAAAACATTCAAACACTTAAGTCAGTGTTTCCCAAAGTGCGGTATGCCAACCCCCAGGGGTACAATAAGAGTTTCATAGGGGTACAACTGAGGCGAAAGTCAAACCCCTGAAAATCACGCGACTCTGTCCAAAATGAAAGAAGGCCCAATCATCTGTGGAGAAGTAGACTTGTTTCCCTCTCTTCATGAGTTTATAACAAGTTCGACTACTAAATTTGATGCTGATACTCTGAATTCCATAACGCATCATTTGGAGAGTTTGCAAGTATGCTTGAAAAACTATTTTTCTGATTTAAACAAAAATACCGAATAGGCAAGAGATCCGTTTAACATTAACACAACATCCATACCAGAAGATTTTATGCATGGATCAGAAGAGCAGTTGTTGGAGTTGGCATCAGACGAACTTTTGAAAATCAAACATAGGGATAGTACTTTAACATTATTCTGGTTACTCTCATACATCTCAGCACAAACAATCTCTCATTGATCCAAATAAATATTACTTATAATATAACTTTTATTTATATTTTATTATGAATAATTTTATTTCTCCTTTCTTATTGCTTTGTGTATGTCACAAAAAAAGGAAAAATAAATATATTTTTATTGTTATTAAAATACATCTTTTATTTTTGGACAAGAGTACTCAGCGTTACGAAAATTATAGAAGGGATATACTTATGTCAAAAGTTTGGGAAACACTGACCTAAGTGATCGTATGTCCTCAGAACAAGCTAAATAAATATGAACTGAATGATTTCAAATAAGGATTGCTGCAGGACTACAGGAGTAAAAAATTTTAATGGGCTATGAACAGCATTTAATTTCAGATCTTTAATTTCACAGTAAAAAAAAAATGCTATCGAAAAGTATCATTAAATATTTAAATTATTTTAATTGTCGTCCATCGACACGTAAACAGAAAAAAACAATTTTCGACCAACACTACAGAAGTTCCTTTTTGAAACCAGCCGGTATATATATAGAAATTATTTCAAAGATAAAACGATACAGAAATGTTTGCGTTATGTAACCAGAGGATGGGATTACTATTTCAGTTACAACAAAATAGAACAGGATGATATATACAGCAATTATAAATATGATCGTTTCTTTGTCAATGTCCTGAAATAACGATTATACTTTCATTCTGATTTGTTTTACCCTAAATATGTCCACTGATTTTGACCACGAGTTTTACACGAAAAGGAACAAGTTTCAATCTTAATCCTTCGGGCAAGAAAAATCACATTTCAAATTTAATATGCCAGGACTTGTTGGGTAGAAATGAAATAAAAATAGCATAAATTTATCAAAAGAAAATCATATTAAGTATGCAAATAAATTGTGTTCAAAGTATCCGGGTAACGAGGTAAAAGAAATCTATGCAAATAATAACGAAATGTTTACAAAAAGAAATCGAAGAGGTTACCAAAATGAAATTATGATTAAGATTCACATAAATAAAATAGATTCTTTATCAATTTATAAATCACTAATAATTTGTAATTCTCAAAAATATATTTCAGCATTTGTTTGTGGAGGGATGATGAGAAAAATATATAGAAAAATATATTCGAGCGTGGAAAATCATATTTCAAATTTAATGTTCCAGAACTTATTGTGCATAAATGAAATAAAAGTAGAATAAATTTATCAAAAGAAAAATCATATTATTAAGTATGCAAATAAATTGTGTTCAAAGTATTCAGGTAACGAGATAAAAGAAATCTAGGCAAATAAAAACGAAATGTGTACAAAAAAAATCGAAGAGGTTACCAAAAGGAAATTATGAATAAGATTCACATAAATAAAATCAATTCTTCATCAATTTATAAATACCTAATAATTTGTAATTCTTAAAAATATATTTCAGCATTTATTTGTGGAGGGAGGATGAGAAAAATATATAGAAAAATATATTCGGGTATGGAAAATCATATTTCTAATTTAATGTTCCTGAACTTATTAGGTAGAAATGAAATAAAAGTAGCATAAATTTATCAAAAGAAAAATCATATTATTAAGTATGCAAATAAATTGTGTTCAAAGTAATCAGGTAACGAGGTAAAAGAAATCTAGGCAAATAAAAACGAAATGTTTACAAAAAGAATTCGAAGGGGTTACCAAAATGAAATTATGAATAATTCACATACATTCAATCGAATAAATTCTTTATCAATTTATAAATCCCTAATAACTTGTAATTTTTTTAAAAACATATTTCAGCATTTATTTGTGAAGGGATGATGAGAAAAATATATAGGAAAATATATTCGGGCATGGAAAATCATATTTCAAATTTAATGTTCCAGAACTTATTGGATAGAAATGAAATAAAAGTAGCATAAATTTATCAAAAGAAAAATCATGTTATTAAGTATGCAAATAAATTGTGTTCAAAGTATTCAGGTAACGAGGTAAAAGAAATATAGGCAAATGAAAACGAAATGTTTACAAAAAAAAAATCGAAGAGGTTACCGAAATGAAATCATGAATAAGATTCACATAAATAAAATCGAATAAATTCTTTATCGATTTATAAATCACTAATAATTTGTAATTCTCGAAAATATATTTTAGCATTTATTTGTAGAGGGATGATGAGAAAAATATATTCGGGCATAAAAAATCATATTTCAAATTTAATGTTCCAGAACTTATTGGATAGAAATAAAATAAAAGTAGCATAAATTTATCAAAAAGAAAAATCATATTATTAAGTATGCAAATAAATTGTGTTCAGAGTAATCAAGTAACGAGGTAAAAGAAATATAGGCAAATAAAAACGAAATGTTTACAAGAGAAAATCTAAGAGGTACGAAAATGAAATTATGAATAAGATTCACATAAATAAAATCGATTCTTTATCAATTTATAAATCACTAATATATTTCAGCATTTATTCGTGGAGGGATGATTACAAAAATATATAGAAAAATATATTTGGGTATGGAAAATCATATTTCTAATTTAATGTTCCTGAACTTATTAGGTAGAAAAGAAATAAAAGTAGCATAAATTTATCAAAAGAAAGATCATATTATTAAGTCTGCAAATAAATTGTGTTCAAAGTAATAAGGTAACGAGGTAAAAGAATCTAGGCAAATAAAAACGAAATGCTTACAAAAAAATCTGAGAGGTTACCGAAATGAAATTACGAATAAAATTCACATAAATAAAATCGAACAAATTCTTTATCCATTTATAAATCACTATTAATTTGTAATTCTCAAAAATATATTTCAGTATTTATTGTGGAGAAATGATGAGAAAAATATAGAGAGGCTACGTTTATACTAAAGAAAATATAAACGATTATTTTATACGATTAAATTTTACGGTTATATTTTATTCAATGCCAGTACTAAAAATCTATAAACCGTTACACTACGAAGGAAGGTAATAATTTGCAGATGAATCAGCATTATTTTACTTTAAAAATTTCTACCCTTTACTTTTTTATTAAATAGGTATTTAATATTTCAACTGTCTTAAAATTATTAAAAATACTATAAACTATCTACAATTTTAAATTAAAAAGAATGAACCATTTCCTCAAAACTCAAATTTAAATTCCTTGAAAAAGACAATATCAAATATTAAAAAGTAATTATCGATATTTTTAAAGGTATATTATAGCTGAAATATTGTGCTTTTCTTTTCCAAAATACCATTATTAAATAGCATTTATTGTGTTTTACTTTCGTTAAAAAAAGTTTTAATTCTTTAAAAAGCTTCGAAGCAAACTTGATTAAAAGAGATCTTTTTTAATTCCTTTTCATAACGAGCGCTTTAAAAATTCATTTATTTACCTAAACCTGTAATAATTAATTCCCAGCACATAACTAATGTAGAAGGAGAAGTTTGAATTTAGGAGTAGTAAAGAATTACAAGGACGCAGCAGTTTTTCATAAACGCCTGAATGTTCTCGGAGTTTTTTCTTCAGCTTTTAAATAAATTATGCAATCGGAAACAATTCTTTAATATAACTAGAAACGAACGATGTATTATATTTGCACATTTAGGAAACGAAATTGTGCAACGAGTGTAATTTACGAAGCATATTCACAATTTTCATGAAAACACATCTATCAGAAATACGGCCTCAAATTTTATACAGATATTTAAGCAATTTTATATCGATTTCATATTTATTTCTTTTTACCAATTGGCAACAGTGTGCAGAATCAAAATATGTTGTACATATAATCAGTTTTCTATGTATGTGCTAAGCGTGATCATCTAGTGAAGTAAATAAATGTGTTTTTAGTAGATTCGTTTTCTCTTTTGAGTTTTGGGCCTCTACCCTTACTTGACGATGCATAATATAGGGTAGACTTTATGGTCGTATTTGCGAAAACATTTATAAATGGAAGAAAAGTGTATATCCCCTATCCCCTATATAATAATAGCCTAAGTTATCTGTCCGTCTGTCCTCCAATTTATGAAGCGGTTGAACCTGAAATGGATAGAGGCATCCATTCAAAGCAAATAAAGTTTATCTTCTCCTAAACTATCGATCCGATTCTAAAATAAATTGATATAAATATGCTTCATATCACAGCAAAAAATACTATCGTCATTCAAACGTTCGAAATCCAACCCTTCCATTTTCAAGCGTTTAATGCCATTATTTCAAGCCCTATTTTCCCCGGTTAAGAGCAGGCGATTAAATTTATCCATTTATCACTTAATAAATAGATAAAAATAATAATTTTTTCTAGCGTTGTGACGTCATTCTTTTAAGCATCTCATTTAATTATTTCATATTTTAAACTATTTAAATATTGTCTACACTATTTTAAAATCTTTTATCACTGAACTTAGATATTACGTGAATGATTTTCTTTTATATTTGACTTAAATAATAGATTAGGTACGTATGTGATAATTTTAAATTTAATCCTCGATTATTTTTTGATGCAATGAAACTTTTATCACCGGTATTAACAATAAATTCTTTTCATATAAGTCTAGGAGTCTATTTCACGGACTAATAAATATCTAACTTTTAATTTATATATATTTGGAAATTAAGAAGTGTTTTCTTTTGTGTGTTTGTTTATTACACATAACCACAGGGTTTGACTAAATGAATTCAATGTGATGCTAAACTGCATTCACAGGATCGGGAGACTAGAGGAGTATGACAATAAATAAATTATGGAGAGTGAACCAGATAATTCTCAGTCAAAAGGTAAACCATTTTTTACCTGCCTCATTGGGTACTTAACAGTTCTGGAATATTAAAAATTTTACTAATCCCGTCATATGATGGGCTATATGCTAGTATAATAATAGCCTAAGTTGTCCGTCCACGAAATTATGAAGCGGTTGTGCCTGGAATGTATAGAGAAATCCATATTTTATTTTTGATGAGTTAGGTTTGGCAAAATTCAAAGAGTTCAAAAACGTTTGAAATCCACCCCTTCCCCCTTTTCGAGTTTTTAATGCCATTATTTCGAGTCCTATTTTCCCCGGTTAAGATCAGAACATTAAATTTATCAATTTATCACATAATAAATATGTAAAAGTGACATTTTCTTCTAACATTATGACATCATTCATTTAACTATCTCCTTTAATAATTTTTTTTTATTTTAAACTAGCATATAGCCCGTCACATGACGGGATCAGTAAAATTTTTAATTTTCCAAAATTGTAAAGTACGCTATGAGGCAGGTAAAAAAATGGTTTGTTTTTTGGCTGAGAATTATCTTGCAACAAAAAATAATCGATGATTCAATTTAAAATTATCACATATGTACCTAATCTATTATTTAAGCCAAATATAAAAGAAAATTATTTACGTGATATCTAGGTTCAATGATAAAACGTATGAAAATAAGGCATAATTTAAATAATTTAAAATAAGAAATGATTCAATGAGATGGCTAAAGGAATGACGTCATAATGCTAGAAAAATGTTATTTTTACCTATTTATTATGGGACAAATTGATAAATTTAATCGCCTGCTCTTAATCGGGGAAATAGGAGTTGAAATAACGGCATTAAAAGCTCGAAAAGAGGGGAAGGGGTGGATTTCGAACGTTTTAAAGAGTGCAGTATTTTTCGCTGTGATATGAAGCATATTTATACCAATTTATTTTAGAATCGGATCTATAGTTTAGGAGAAGGAAAACATTACTCACTATGAATTTTGCTAACTATAGATGCCTCTATCCATTCCAGGTCCAACCGCTTCATAAAATCGAGGACAGACGTACAGATAACTTAGGCGATTATTATATAGGGGATTATTTAAATATCATTGACATTATTTTCATCGCTGAAATCGTTTTATCACTGAAATTAGATATTACGTAAATAATTTTCTTTTATATTTGTATTAAATAATAGATTAGGTACATATGTGCTAATTCAACTCCTCTTCTTAGCCCACTCTCCTGTTTCTAATCATGGATCTTGTTGGTGCTTCAACCACATTTGGCGAAATTGGCGTGCTTGCAGCTTGCGTGCGTGGCGTGCTTGCAGCGTGGCGTTTGAAATCTGGCGAGGGGATCGTAACTCAACAAATTTTTTATTTCAATTTTTCAAGTAAATCGACCGATCTTTGCAGAACACGTATTTTGAGTGGAGGTTGAAGAGGAGTTGTAAAATTGAAAATTTTTTTTCAAATCTCTTATTTTAAATTTAATCCTCGATTAGTCTTTGTTGCAATGAAAATTTTATCTCCGGTATTAACAACAAATTCTTTTCATAAAAGTCTAGGAGTCTATTTCACGGACTAATAAATATCTAGCTTTTAAGTTATATATCTGTGAAAATTCAAAAGTGTGTTTGTTTTTTCAACTCCTCTTCTTAGCCCACTCTCCTGTTTCTAATCATGGATCTTGTTGGTGCTTCAACCACATTTGGCGAAATTGGCGTGCTTGCAGCTTGCGTGCGTGGCGTGCTTGCAGCGTGGCGTTTGAAATCTGGCGAGGGGATCGTAACTCAACAAATTGATATATAAACAAAAACAACATTTTGAGGAAAAATTTTACAAAAATTGAATATTTAAAATCTAATTGAATTAACAAAGAAAACACAAAGGAAACACATAACATTCATACTAAATAGACTGAAACATTCACTTAATCACAAATTAAATAAACTGAGTGTGATTTTCATCACAAATTTGTGATTTAGTGTAAATTGTAAAATTAATTTAAATTTGTATTTTGAGTGGAGGTTGAAGAGGAGTTGTAAAATTGAAAATTTTTTTTCAAATCTCTTATTTATACATAACTACACGATTTGCAATCGATTCGCTCCATTTCGAACATCATTCACAAATATCGCCAAATAATCACTGTCGATATTAAAACCTCTGCTCTCCATCCTATCATGTAATATGACAAGATAAATTAAAGTTGGCAATTAACATGTGGTCAGTAAAGATAAACAAATTATTAAGCGTGTACCAGATAATTTTCAGGCAAAAAACAAACATTTTTTTTACTTGCCTTATAGGGTACTTTAGAATTCTAGAAAATTAAAAATTTTATTGATCCCGTCATATGACGGGCTATAGGCTAGTTTAGTATAATTATTGAAACCAACAATCTTGTATGCCACTCTAAAGTGAATAAGTTTTAGTGTGAATAAAAGTAAAATAATTACATTTTATCGAAACTGCGTGTCACAAAATTAACCAAGCACTTTCTTTCACTAAACAAGAATTACAAAAATAAGCAATGTGCTGTATAATGAGGCTTAATATACAGGATATCTGTCAAAATAAATTTTTTTAAATCCATGACTTTTCATGACTTTCCCTGATTTAGCAGATCATTTTCCATGACTTTAAAAAGCTTTCGTTAAAGTATATATGAATAAAAATTCTGATGTACATACAAATAAAATATATGCTTTTAGAGAAATTACAGGAATTTTATCATAAAAAAACTATAAACTTACTTTATAAGTGTTAACAAACTCACATACATAAAAATAAATTGTTGTATCTACATACCTAAGTTTAATCATATAGCAATTTTTCAATCAAAATGTTTCCAATTTGAATTCAGGGTACTTTGGTATTATCCAGGTGACCATGAATAATAGCCAAATATAACCCTATAATGTTTATATACAATATCCCTAGAGATAAACTTATATTTTGTGCAAAAATCTTAACTAATTTTTATTAAAAAATAATTATTATTATATTAATAAAATTTTAATCTACAATTTAAGAAAAAACCAGAATAATATACATTTATCCACCCATTAAGCTTTCTTGCTTTGAATTTCCTTGTTGAACAAATTTTTACTTGGCAATATGGTCAATAGGATAATACATAAATACCAAACTCAGTAACTTCAACCAAATGACAAGTAAAATTAGAATTAAACAATTCAATGCATTTTTTTTAATCGGTAGTTTAGCGGATCCATGACTTTCCATGACTTTTACTCATTTTACTTGAAAAATCAAGACTTTCCATGACAAAATTAATCCATTGTCTAAATCCATGATTTTCCATGACTTTCCCTGACTTTCCAGGTGCGCGTAAACCATGAATATATCATTGCTTTTCACTTCATGCTATTTAAAAATAATAATGCATATAATAGTTCTAGCTTAAGTACTTTTAATCTTGTTCCAAGTAATAGCGGGGAATATCTGTGTCACTGTATATAATTTAGAGAGGTGACATTCAATATTAAAACCGGATATAGTTACAATCTCAATGCAATCTAAATAACCCATTTCATCTAATAAAATATCTAATAAAAACGATGGAGATATTTCCCGGGGAAATAGAGGGTTATCATCCTGGACTTTACTTGTTCTGCAAGATAAGGTCCTTTTAAAGAACTTTCAGAGGTATCAACTTCTCTAATTTGAAAAGACATCAGATAATTCAATGAGTCATAGAATCATAGGGGTAGAATAGGTTAAGCTGAAGCAAATGAGTTGAAGACCTCTAAAATACCAAATAACAGTAATTAGAGAACAGTCTGGGAACTCGAGAAACAGACAATGAAAAGGTAAGCTGTAAAGAGATAATAACTTTCTCAGAACATAAAATTGTAAAGGAACGCCTAATCATTAAAGGGGTAAAAGCGAACAAAGCACATACTTTAGTTTGAAGAATCTCAAAAGATCATGAAATTATAGTATTCATTTCTCCCAAATGGCTATAAAACTGTAGAACTAACTTAATAGGAGGACGAAATGTGCTTTTAAAATGTTAAGAACTTTGCAAACAAATTTAATGTGGGGAAATGAATTATCATATACTGTTAAATAAATGACGAAAAAAGCTTGTAAACATTAAGTTCTTAGCACTATATATTTATGAACGGAAATACAAAAGAATATACAGCTTTTGTACGTTCTTTCACAAGTCTTAGTTATTGTCTGAAATTAAATAACATTATAAAACTTAGATAGCATGCATACTTGCAGCAAGTTGGATTTTTTCTGGATAATATCTTGTTATAACAAATTTGACGCGACAAACTTGCAGCAAAACTCCTGCAAGTTAGAATGAATATAAAGCGACCACTCCTTTGCAATGCTATTTTGCTGCAAAACTGTGGCAGCCTTGTCATGACAACCTTGAACCAAGCGAAAATTCTTAGACTTGCTGCAGTCTTGTTTCAAACTTGCAGTTTTATCGTGCTGAACTTGCTGCAAGTTTGCAGGCTTGCAAAGCAAGACTGCTGCAAGTTTGCAGCAAATTAAATTTGCTATCTGGAAAGATACCTTTTCATGCTTTTTATGTGGCTAAAATTCCTTAAAATTACAGAACCCAATAAAATTTTATTACCATGACAAAGACATTTTTCAAATTGTGCCATTTGCGAAAAGAACGTGATAAATTTGTACCTTTTTATTCATAGTTGTTCAAGTTTGAATATAATTTTCCTGGAACAAGATGCTGACTGTAACTCATATCAGATGTTTAGAATCCCTTGACCCAAAACTTGCATTTTCTTTACTCATATTTGGGATTATCTGTACATCTATACATTACCATTCATTTCGTATTTCTATTTTTTTCTATTGTTTCTGTTTTCCTTCTTATGTAATACGATGAGTTGTTAGGTTTTAATGAAAGTCTTTCGTAACAACATATTCACGTGATTATAACTCATTTGCAATAAGAAACTGCATTAAAAAAATTAACATTCATAAAAGACCACGAGAAAGATAGAAATATATTGTACAAACTAACTAAAGCGAATCAAATGCTTTAGCAATTTTTAAAGCTAAAAGTGTTTTTAAAAATTTGCCCCATGGAGAAAGCTTTAGTGAAGAAGATCCGAGTTTTACGGGACCTATTTAAGTTTACTCATTTCAACGGAACCTATGTAACATCGCGATATACATTGTAAAATGTAATGCAACAGTTCACTCTTTAAAACAAAAATGCGGAAAAACATTACGATGCATTGCTACAACTTTAGGAGTTTTATGTAACATACGACTAACAGTTCTAACAGTTCCATTACTTTGTTTCGGGAGACATATTATGATCTACATTTTCGCTATAAAAATAATGAGATAAGGACCTACTGCTTAAAGCCGATTCCGGAAGGCTACAACCAGGGACGAGTTTCAAACCCGCAAACTTCGGTTAAAAACGGTAGTTCTCTACCAAATCAGCCACCGTCCGGCCATATTTAATCAGGGGTTAATTTCTAAAAGGTTTCTGAATTGTCGGAGTCAGGACAGTTTAAACTGGAAAATCTCAAATTGGCTCTTTTGAAATTAAGTTTAACCGTATATATTTAATATTTAAATAAAAACTCTTGATAACACAAAGTTTATTTAACCCATAATTTTCGATTGTCAGTTTTCTTATGACATGAGGTAATTACTAATTACCACTTAAGACTTCTAAAATCTTAACTGACCTGAATCATAAAATTCTCTAATAAAATTTCAAATATGTTTTAGTATTAAATTTATTAATGTTATTTACATATACACATACACATTAGGTCTTTTAAAAATACTTTATTTTTATAAGACTTAGAAGCATGCTGAAACATACTGCAGACTTTCAAAAGTAGTACAGTCTCTTCTGTAGTATTTTTCTAAGTCTTTTGTTGGGTGAAATGCAAAACTTTCATAAAATATCAACAAAATATAAAAGTAATATCAACATTTTACTTTCTTTTAAACCTTTTCTACGGATTTCATTATAATTTTCAACAAAACGGACCAGTCGTTTTTATGAAAATTTTTCTTAGGAAAATTAATTTTTAAAAACAAAATTCTCATATATGCCTATAACGAGCACAAAAATGTATGTTAAAATTATACCAAATCTTTTTTGAGTTAACTGGGTTTATAATAAAATTTAAACGCCAATTCCGAATTAAAAATAAACATAAAATTCAGAAACCCGACAAAAGACTTAAAAAAAAAGTACAGGAGAGTCTGTACTACTATTGTAAGTCTGCAGTATGTTTCAGTATGCTTCTAAGTCTTATAATGATAAACTATTTTTTAAAGACCTAATGTGTATTTCTGTGTGTAACATTTTTCATTTGTTACTATTAAAGTATGAAACCGTTTCAAAATAATATACCGTTACTTCCTTCATGTATTTTAAACTGTACTTTATCGTACTTTTAACAGTACTTTTAAATAGTACCCTTAATCGGTACTTCATCGTACTTATCTTAAGAATCCACAATACATTTGAAGCCCCTTATATTTTAACGAATTTTAACGATTCTATTTGCTACATCCAAGCCGTTAAGAAAACTGTTAGATCTAAAAAATTTTTTACTCATTAATTACCAGGTGATGTAGTTGAAATATTAATAAAAATCTATTAAAGGTATTTAATGAACTAAATGAGCTAAAATCGATTAAACTTTAATAGTTTAAATATTAGTAATTACTTTCCGATTACATTTTAAAAATTCATTAATTTTTAATCAATTTAATATTCAATTCTCATTAATAGCCTATTGAATAGGTAATAATAATGAAGATAAATTTAAAATTTAATTCATTTTACCACTGCTATAATACCATTTTACAATTTTCAATAATGATGTAATTGAAAAATTGATAAAAATTTATTAAATATCTTTAATGAGTTAAATTGATTGAAATCGATTAAAATTTAGTCAATTAACTTTTAATGATCACTTATGGGTTAATACTTAAAAATCAGTTCAATTTAAGTATATTTACTAAAAAATTTTTGCTAATTTCATTTTGAATATAGAGACACAAGAGTTTAATTAAACATGGCTATTTACATGTGCCGATTCATAGGGTGGCATAGGATAGCGATTATAAGGCGACAGTCTATTGTAACGGTAAAATTTATAGTGGAAATTATATGGCGACGTAAAAGAGTGCGAAGAGTTAAAATCATACATAGTTTTAACCCTTAGATGCCCAAGTCATTTAGGCCGACTGTATACAGTTGATGCATATCTTAAGTCAAAGTTATTATAGATTACTCAGAATAAAATTTAAAATTTAGACAACGCTGAATACTACAGCAAAGTCACGTTAATAATTACCTATCGTTTTAAACATCAAAGGTTGCCATTTATGAAAAAGGAAAAACTTCGTGAAAATAAAAGTTACATGGTATTTTCATGCAAAATAAGTACTGTAAAATGGAGTTTTATACTACAATTTGTCAGGATTTCAGTCTGTATAAATGCCGAAAAAGTAAATTTATGTGCTCTGTTCAAAAAATCCAAAAGTGTCCATAGAAATAGAAAATTTAGAAATAATAAGAATTACTTGAAAATTTTGTAGATTGTTTATAAAATTTCTCTACATACTCTCAAAAGGGAAACTCGTTCTACGAAAACATAAATATTCTACAAGCTGTTTTTAGCGGTATCTAAAAAGGAACACCCGGAATTAATGGACATATTGATGGACAATATCCAAAAACTAAATTTCAGACAGATTGAGATAAAAAATAATTCAGTTGGAACATTTTAAAGTCACCAATAAAGTCTAAAAAATCAGACTGTAAAATAGAATATTCTGTCAGGTTTTACAACACGGACGTAATACAAAAGACAAATTTTAATTGAATAAAATAACCATTGTATTGCAAGGATTTGACTAAATTATACCTATATTAACATTTTAGGGGCAAAAGTTTCGTATTTTGAGTCAAATTTAATCATTTGGAGCTGCGGTAGTTCAGACATCGAGTTCATCGAGTTATAGATTGTGAGTTAGAGGCCCAAACCAGCAGAAGATCATCGTATTCACAAATGACGGCTAAAGCACATTAAATATGTTCTTTGTCGTGATGTCCTCCAAATTCAAATGGTACCTCTGGAGGTAACAAGCCAAGCCGCTCGTCTTCTTGGTCCTTACTTCCAAATTAAGAGGACTCACTCTCACAAGTCCTACCTCTCGTGCTGTAGCAACCATCTTTCCAAGAGAAGTAATACTACTTCTAGATGTACACCACACCAACCAACCATTTTTCACTTTCAAAGTCCCTCGTTTCTTTAAGTGAGTTTGGTTCGATTTGAAAAGCTACAGTTTACATTTTTGCTAAACACGAACTAATGTGACCGAGACATAAGGCCAGTCTCACTAAAGCTGTTTAACGGCTAACAGCGATTAATATCTGTTTAAACGGAGAATTGCGTCCCCCCATTGGTTGGCATCAATGGTGGAACATATTAATCGTGGTTAGCCATTAAACGATTTTAGTGAGATCGGCCCTTAGTGTTTAAAATCGGTTCTAAACAACTACGAACATCCATATCATCAGTGGAATTTGAATTCACGAACTCAGGTACCGAAATACAGCGGCCTACCCATTCGGGTAATCACCGATTACACCACATTAACTACCACCCCGATTAAGTTCTGTATCTTCCAGATTAGATTCCTCTCGTTCAAGTCAACCTATGAGAAAAATTAAATTCTCTTTGGCCAGCTTGCATTTTGAGAATTCTTTAAAGATATATATAACCCGTGATAGAACAGCAAATTCTCTAGGATTATATTTTTTCCTTTTTTGAATATAATTCTGTTAAATGTTCTTATTTTCATTTGAAGAGGGTATACCGAAATTTCTCGCATTTGCAATGATTTTTAGGGAAATTTAAATATATTTTTATCCGTGATTTTTAAAAAAGGGAAATATAAAATCCTAGGGAATTTGTTGTACTATCGTAGTATAAATATTTTAAGAATTCTTAAGATGTGAGGTGGCTAGAGGGAATTTTAATTTTCCCTATGGGTTAACACTGAGAAAGAGGAATCGAGTATGGTAGGCAGAGATCTTCCGTAAGGGGTATTTTAAGTGGATCATAGCTCGGCCCCTTTCATCTGGGAGACACAGATAAATCACATCTTTGATCCTTAACCCGATAGCTTTCACACTCAATTTGTAACACGACAAACTGGCGCTGGGGTTGCTTTATATCAGAGACGATATATCTTTATTTAAAAGCCATCAACATTATTTATATTTTAAAAAATTATGTTACTATTAAACATGAAATTACAAACCAAAGAATTTTAAAACTTTGGTTCGATTAAACTTCGATGCCTAATGGAAAAATATTAGAATATGTCTAGGGCTCGATAATCATAGAAACGAAAGATGAAATAGCACAGGACTCCCCCAAACCATGCGGATTCGAAACTGCAAGTTCGACACCAAATGGAAAACTTACTCGGGTATGTCTAGGACTCTGTAATCCCATGAACAAATGCTGAAATAGCACAGAACTCCCCCAAACCATGCAGATTCGAAACTAAAATTCGACACCAAATGGAAAACTTCTTGGGCATGTCTAGGGCTCGGTGATCACAGGAACAAACGATGAAATAGCACAGGACTCCGCCAAACCATACGGATTCAAAACTAAAGTTCGACACCAAATGGAAAACTACTCGGGCATGTCTAGAGCTCGGTAATTACAGGAACAAACGTTAAAATAGCACACAGGACTCCCCCCCCCAAACTATACGGATTCGAAACTAAAGTTCGACACCAAATGAAAAACTACTTGGGTATGTCTAAGGCTCGATAATCACATCAACAAACGGTGAAATAGCACAGGATTCTTCCAAACCATACAGATTCGAAACTAAAGTTCGACACCAAATGGAAAACTATTCCGGTATGTCTAGGGTTCGGTAATCACAGGAACAAACGTTGAAATAGCGC
Organism: Pardosa pseudoannulata; assembly: GCA_032207245.1. NCBI lineage: Eukaryota > Metazoa > Arthropoda > Arachnida > Araneae > Lycosidae > Pardosa > Pardosa pseudoannulata. The sequence goes on from CM063501.1 coordinate 44,848,812, forward strand.
AGGACTTCCCCAAACCATACGGATTCGAAACTAAAGTTCCACACCAAATGGAAAACTACTCAGGCATGTCTAGCGCACGGTAAACACAAAAATAACATAGGACACACACCGAAAAAAAACAACGAATTTGAAACTAATGTTCGAAATTAAACGAAAAACTATTCGATTATTCTTAGAGTTCGGTAATCACATGACACAAACGAAGAAATAGCCCATGATCCTCCAAAGCATACGGATTTCCAAAATCTGTAGCAGTTTTTCTAACACTTTTTTGATTGTTGGCATACTAAATATATCTTGAATTACACTCATGTTCAAAAGAGAGAAATTTCAGATTTGGTCAATTACCTCCAGAACAACTGGACGACTTTAATGAAATTTCATTTGTACATAGATTAATACAATACAAAACAAATAACTATTCAATAGCTATAATACACAAGCATGATCATGAGTAACACTAGCTGGAGTCGGAAGGTATGAAACAGCGGTTGCAGAATAGAACAAAAAAAAACTAGGGACTATGTTAATAGGGAGTTAATAGGGACTATGGTTCCCTCCTATAGTTACTCTTACTGATACAGATCTCGCAGCGGTATTTCAGACTTAAAATAGGAAGTTTATGAATTCCTACAACAATTAGTCCAACGTGTTCAGCAAAGCTTTTTTCAGCCCCTGGGCGGTTCTGGGAGATTACAATTCGCTTAAATGTATTCGACAGTGAAGATTTGCACCTATGTCTCAAAACAATAAGGCGATTTCACGCAGTAGGGCAAATCTCAATTTATGACAATTCTGACTTTAGTTTCAAACGGAAAGGCAGTTTATTGTTTGTCTATTGGCTGTTGTAAACCTGAAAATGAATGGGAAGGGCATTATAGTAGTTCGTGACGTTGAGAAAATTGATCTATGGTTTTACATTTCATTTAGTTGTTTTCATAAAATACGACAAAATATGCAAATTTTCTTAATTTTCTATTGCCATTTTCTATTTTTAAAAATGCAATTAAAATTGTATACTACCGTTTAGTTATAAAAAATATTGTTTGATTAATTTAATTCCACATCTATGCAATAATGATGAAACAAAACGAATATAATCAGGCTAAAATCAAAGCAAATACATTAAGTATTACACACCACGCAATCATAAAACATAATTGCTCATCTCAGTTTCTATGGCTAATAGTAAATGAAACACCAAAATTATTTTTGTTAAAGAAAATTTAATATTTAAAAGTTTTAATTTGTTTTAACAAATTATTAACAAACAGCTGAAACTTTAAATTTACAATCTTCTGAATAATTCAATAAATTATTTCCTGTTTCGATCTGGGGAATTGACCAAAGAAGCCGGTTAACGAAAATTAAAATTCAACATTTTAATAAAATTAATAAATTACTACAATAAAAAAGAAACAAATACAAAATTGTATAATTTGAATTATTAATAATTACCAATTATTAAATTATTATTTGAAATATAAGAAATAAAATTTACATTTAACATATGAACAAATTAAATAAACTGACCTTAGCCGGCTGAGTTACTTGAAATTAAAATTCAACATTTTAATAAAATTAATCAGTTACCTCATTCAAAAAGAAACAATTGCATAATTATATAGTTCAAATTATAAATGAGCACTTGATAAATTATTAGTTAAAATATAAGAAATAAAATTTACATTTAACATATGAACCCGATAAATAAATTGACTTTAGCCGGTTCAGCTAAACTAAGATTAAAACTGAACTTTTCAATCAAATTAATCAGTTACTACCCTAAAGAAGAAATTTCAAAATTATGTAATTCGGATTATAAGTTATGAGGAATTAATAAATTATCAGTTGATACATAGAAATGAAATGTTCATTTAATTCATGAACTCGTTAATAAGTTGGCCTTAGCCGGTTGAGTTAATTGAGATTAAAATTCAACATTTTAATAAAATTAATCAGCTACCGCATTCAAAAAGAAACAATTGTATAATTATATAGTTCAAATTATAAATGAGCAATTGATAAATTATTAGTTAAAATATAAGGAAGAATATGTGCATCTAACTTATGAACCCGTTCGATAAATTGGCCTTAGCCGGTTGAATTAATTGAAGATAAAATTCAGCATTATAATAAAATTAATGCGTTTCTACCTTTAAAAAAAGAAACAACTACACAATTATACAGCCAGAAACACAAATTATGAGGAATCAATAAATTATCAGTTAAAATATAAGAAATAACATTGAATCTAACTTATGAACCCCGTTTAATAAATTGGACTTAGCCGGTTGAGTTAATTGATGTTAAAATTCAACATTTAAATAAAATTAATCAGTTCCCACATTAAAAAAAGAAACAAGCGCATAATTATATAGTTCAGATTATAAATCAGCAATTGATAAATTATTAGTTAAATAGTAAGAAAGAAAACGTGTATCTAACCTATGAACCCGTTCGATAAATTGCCTTAGCCGGTTGAATTAATCGAAGATAAAATTCAGCATTATAATATAATTAATGAGTTGCTGCCTTAAAAAAAGAAGCAACTTCAAAATTATACAGCTAGAATTATTAATTATGAGGAATCAATAAATTATCAGTTAAAATATAAAAAATAACATGGCATCTAACTTATGAACCCGTTTAATAAATTTGGACTTAGCCGGTTGAGTTAACTGATGTTAAAATTCAACATTTAAATAAAATTAATCAGTCACAACATTAAAAAAGATGTAAGCGAATAATTATATAGTTCAGATTATAAATCAACAATTAATAAATTATTAGTTAAAGTATAAGAAAAAACACGTGCACCAAACATGAACCCGTTAAATAAATTGTCTTGGCCGGTCGAGTTAACTGATTTTAAAATTCAACATTTCAATAAAATTAATCAATTATCACATTAAAAAAAGACACAAATACAAAATTATAAAGTTTGGGTTTTAAATTACAAACAATTATTAAATTATCAGTTGAAATATAAGAAATAACTTGCGCACATAATTTTTAAAACCGTTAAATAAATTAACCTTACCTTTGTATGAAACAAATTAAGACTATCACATCTTATCGGAAGCAACAGAAATAATAATCCGTAACGTCTCCTATTATGGCTTTAAAAAAAAGAGCCAATATAGAAACACTCAACGATTCACGGCAAAGCCTCTTGAGCTACAAGTGGCCGACCGGTACAGAGAATAAGTTCTGCTGAGAAAAGCGGATGCCCTCCATAAACTTTGGATCAGGAGCTTGGCGAAATTTTGGCGACAGGTTCGTCAGCCCTGCCATCGAACTCAGCGCTTGTTTTCCCAGGGTTACACACTCGCTCGTGGAAACTTTCGCGGGTTTCATTCATTCACAGCTTTTGCTTTCGGAACTTTTTGGCGAACATCGAGGTTCTTGCTGGAACTGATTTCTGATTTACAATTTTCGGCATGGAGTAAATTCGCAGGAGGAAAAAAAAAAATGGTTCTCGTATGGTTTCAGGCTTTTGTACTTGTTTGCAATTAAGTTCCACGTTTTGCTTTTGATTATAAAATAATTTACTTTAAAATTGTCCAACGAATCGTTTATCTGTTGCAAAGACAGTGTACTGTTAAAAGTAATTTTGGGGAAAATAAAATATAAACGATGACGTAAATGAGTTCAAAAAACGTATTCTGAACAAATTTGAGTTCACCTTTGACATTTATACGGAAATAAAGGTTGATTCATGTGTAGTAGAATATCTTTCAACTAAAATTAAATTTCATACGTTTTGGCACGTGTTCAACTAGTTTCTTTTTTCGCATAAAAATGTTCAATTTTAGTACCATTCTCTTTGTCAAAACTTACTTCACTTCTGTTTTCCAGATTGATTGATTGCTTTGGAACTTTTCGGTCCACTGGTTTGCTGCACGAGGACTAATGACACCGACACCTAGTGTTTAAAGCCAATTTCCAACAGCTACGAACATCCATGCCTTCAACGGGTACCGAGATCAGTGCCCTACCCCTTCCTCTTTTTTTCGTAATATATATTTGTTAAATGTACCTATTTGCTTTTGAAACAGAATGTATTAAAATTTCTGAATATAAAACTAGATATATTTTTCAATCAAAATTTTTCATTATCATTTTTTATATCCCCTGTATAATAATAGCCTAAGTTATCTGTCCGTCAGTCCTCGAATTTATGAAGCGGTTGGACCTGGAATGGATAGAGGCATCCATATTGAATTCTTCCTGAGTTAGGGTTAGCAACTTTTGAAATCCACCCCTTCTCCTCTTTTCTAGCATTTTAATGCCATTATTTCAAGCTTTATTTTCCGCGGTTAAGAGCAGGCGATTAAATTTATCAATATGTCACATAATAAATAGGTAAAAATAACATTTTTTTGTAACATTGTGACCTTATTCCTTTAACCATTTCATTTAATTATTTCTTATTTTAAATTACTTAAATATCGTCTGCATTATTTTCATACGTATTGTCACTGAATTTAGATATTACGTAAATAATTATCCTTTATATTTAGCTTAAATAATAGATTAGGTACATATGTGATAGTTTTAAACTTAATCATCGATTATTTTTTGTTGCAATGAAAATTTTATCACCGGTATTAACAACAAATTCTGTCTACCTCCAGGATGTAGTAGAAATGATAGTTTCATTCCTTTACTTCCATTAATTACTATGGAAAAAAAATGGGAAGAACTTAACGATAATTTCGATGTAGCTAAGAAAACTTTGAATTATCTTTCTAAATGAATTCAACGTGATTCTAAACTGCATTCACAGTATCGGGAGACTTTAGTGGAGTATGAAGATAAACAAATTATTGCGCTTGTACCAGATAATTCTCAGCCAAAAAACAAACCATTTTTTACCAGCGTCATAGGGTACTTTACAACTCTGGAAAATTAAAACTTTAACAAGATTATGCCTTTAAAACCTTGAAATTTTTTTATCTGTGAGCTCTCTGTTAATTTTGTAAGTGTTTTAGGTCGATAAGGGTTTGCATATCGGTGTAATAAAGAGGTGTCAAAGTAAAACTATTGATTTTTACTTTATAGGTAAAAATACAAAAAACAGCAGTAAAAAGAAACAAAAATACTCTGAAATTAGAGTAGTAGCATTTTGTGTAAACAAAGAAATAAATAAAATACTGTTAAATGCACCTTTAACCCCTTCCGGTAAAATGACGAGTCTAGCTCGTCATTAGTTTTTCATTCCATACCGCACAATGACGAGCTACACTCGTCATGCGATTAAAGTTACTGTTAAATATGATAATTAATTTAGCTTAAAATTTCTAGTGTACTGAATTTGGCAACACTTTTATCACTTGTGAAAATCACAAGTCACTATTGCATATTGTTTACTTGGTACAAGTCATTGCCAAATTAATGAGTCAGAATAAAAGAAAACCTACTAAGAAATGCCGTGTGTGTTACAAAAATCAAATTAAAAGTGAGACTACTTGGCGGTGTAAACAATTAAGAATTCCTTTGCACTTTGTTTTGAAAAGTACCACTAGCTTGAGACTATATCTGTATACCTTATTAATGTTTTGCTTTGATATTTTCTTAATTTTACTGTTTCTGATATTATTTAACACTATGTAAAAAGTAGTATTAATTAAGAATTGTAAAATGAAACAAGTTTTTTAAATAAAAATTAAATGGTTATTTCATGCACAGTTTTTCATTAGTAAATCATACCGGAAGGGGTTGAAGGCTTTTGGGTTAACTGCATTGTGAAGTCCAACTCTATTTTAATGTAAAGTGGATTACTAAACAACAATCTTTTATACATACATATTATAAGCATAATAACTTCTCTATACATTGGTTTTGTTACTTTGAAATGGTATTTATAATTTTGCCTTAACGGTTACTTAAAAAATATTTTCAGATTTATTTTTCCTCCTTTTAATATTATAAATATTCAGATTTTTTTTAGTGTGCCGTCAACCAAAAAAAGTTAAGAGAACTAACTGTCTTAATGGAATACACGCTGAATGGAAAAAATTCTCGGTAATTCAGTGTAAAATTCAATCCTCGTGTATACAATGGTTAGCGTCAACTTCAACGTACAAAAGAACTCCGGCTTTGAATCTCGACAAATACTTCAACGTTATTGTGATGCCCTCTCATACGATCTGCCAACGTGTGGTGCTTGCTCCCATAATAAAAGGCCAACAATAACCAGATTGTGAATGGATGAATGTCATCATAATACGTGCTACCCGCATTGATGGAAAATATTGGTAAAATCGTTCATACTGATAACACTGGTAAACACGATTTTTGGTACATGAAACATTCAATGTGCTTTTACTGCAACTCTTAATGCTGAATTTAATTACGTAATTGAAATTTTTCTATCACGTACAAATTTTTGCACAATCATATTTTTAAATATTGGCACTAAACATCTGTTACATTTACACAATGCGTTTTTTTTTATAAACATGACTTTAATGCGTTAAGTTCAACAGTGACGTTTTATTCTTTTTTTTTTTATCTAATGATAAATATCGACTGTGTAAATGATTTGCATTAATAGTGAGCAAATATGTCAAGAAACTATCTTAATCATCTGGATAGCTTTTACCTGTCCACGTAGAAACGTTACATTTAATAATTAAAGGCGAAGTTTGACATCGCTACGTAAAAACGTTAGGAACTGTATTTTGGCTGTAATGTGAGAGATCAAGATAAGAACTATGTATGATGATATCAATGTGCCTTCTGTTAAACATCTAGCAGAGTGGTTTTGAAAATTCTTGATTTATGAGCTTTATATACCCATGGTGTGACTTAAACCACAGTATCATTCATTTGACTGATATTTCTGTAATACAAAGGTAAAAGGAAATAGTAGTAAAACCAAACATATTTTGGTTGTACAATGGATAAAGATCGGGATCAAGATAAGAACTACGTACGATGATATCTAAGAACTACGTACGATGATATCTATGTGTCTTCTGTTAAACATCTAATAGAATAGGTTTTGAGAATTCTTGACAATTTGCATACTCACCCATATGCATTTCAAAACAAGAAAATTTGTGAAATTATTAAACAAAGTACGAAGGTACTTAAAAGTTAAAATTTGACATCCCTCACCACTACACAACTGTCGAAGTGTGCTAAGAATTCCCATTGTATTTATTTCGAGGAGAGACATATCGTCTATTTCCGTGGTTCTCAAACGGGGTAACACAGTACCCTGGGGTCTTTCGAACGTTTGGTAAGAGTGAAAATATTTGAGAGCCACTGTCTTATGCTACAGCAAGTCTTTTTCTCAAAAAAGGACACAGGACTCCCCCTTGAACACAGGACCGGAATTTGTATAGTCTCTCTTCTCTATTCTCGAAGGTTCGGGGAGGTTCCACCTATTTCAGGAATTTGTGTGAGCAGCGTTGTAAAAAGTTTAATCAGACACCTCCCAGTTTCTACTGAAAACCACACAGTTCCGATTGGGGAACAGTTTTTACACTTGATCGTAATTTTCATTTAAGGTCAATTATATTCAATTCATCCTCTATTGGTTAAAAGTATCTAAATTCTCAAAAGCCCCTAAAGCACCTGGTTTTAGTTTGCTTAACAGTTTACGTCAGGTGTGTCTTTCTGGCGATTTGAGAAGAAGCTGTAAATTTTTATTTGTCCTATCGCACATACCGTGCCGTCCGTCGTGTAGAAGTCAAGGGAAAATATATGCTGTTGATACGACATTAAGGGGTTTTTTCAATACTAATAATCACAAATGCCGAGGTATTTCCAGTACATTGATCATATGAGTACGAGTAACAAACTCTTACTATACAAAATTGTGGTATGACCCATTTTGTTGTATATGCGACCCGGGTCTGATGGTTGGCGAATGGCACTAATATCCAGAAACTACAAACAGTTCAGGATAAAGCGCTAAGATGCGTCTGAAAGGATACCTGGTAACTTAATGATATATATCTTCATGGTGACCTTCATCTTAAAAGAATAAGAAACCTACTCGGAGGTTTGTAAGGCATTAGTGATGTCGTTGCCCTCCATTTTTGCCTTCCCCAGTAGAGGGGTTTACCCCTCTCTCCTTTCTTACCTCGCAGCGGGATACAAACAGACCCAAAGATTTATCCTGCATATTCTCTGGGAGTACAGGGAGATGCTTCGTGAGCTTACTATGTAACCTTATAAAATTCTTTGTTTTTTTTATTAAAAACTGCTACCTCTCTAATGAAGATATTTTAATGTCTCAAAGTACGGCCCTGGGTGTAGTACAAGCACCCTAGAACTACAAGAGTATTAAATCCGGGTCTTAGACATTATGTATTGTTTTCTCTATTATCTAATGAAGCATCTCCCGAGGGTGACTAAGAACATCAATGCCAGCAGTGGGATTCGAACCCACTTACTTCGGTACTAAAAGTTAGTAGCGCTGTACTGTTATGCTACGTGATGACTTTGCTACATGATCAGACAGGGACCTACTACTTACAGCCGATTCTAAACGACTAAGAACATCTATGCCAGGAGTGAGATTCGAATCCGAGAATTCTGGTACTGAAGAGCAACGACCAACCCTTTCGACATCGTTCGGCAATTTCTATATTGAAGAGCAAAGACTAGTTATGAAGCTTTAAAGAAGACAGGATTTCTCTGTAGTAAAAGGTCATAGATTCTGTTGCTCTTATTTCACACAAAAAGTAGTTACAAAATATTTTAATATCTGTAGAAGTATACATTCCATTTTTGTGCATTGTTTTGAGAATCCTTGAATCATGGTAAACCAAATTCTATTCGTATTAGACAGGTTCATTGTAAAGTTTTAAAAAGTGAAAATAATAGAATTTAAAAAGAGTGTTTAAAAATTTATCTCTTCTAGCTATGCCTTCCTTCACTTTTCTATAAATGAAACAAATCTAGTGTTTTTCAAGAGGAATTTCACTTAACTCGTGAATAAATCTCAAAAAGAGTGAACGGGGAAAAAGGTCATATCTTTTCAACTCTTATTTGAGACTTTTTTTTCAGACAGAAACATTGCTTCTTTCCGCGCTTTTGTTTTTAAAATATTATGACAAATTATTTTGTTACAATGATTTTTTATATTTAGTTCGGCTATGAGACTATGAAGCTTGTATGTAGTTAAACTAGAGCAGATTTTCTCAAAATGTGCTCTGCCGAACCCTAGGGTTCCGCAACGACCCCCCAGGAGTTCCTTGAGAACGTTTATATATCTTTAAGAAATTTAAGTAAAATCCGTGAATTCGTATTTTAATTTTCAATTTTCCGGAGATATAAATTCGACTGTTTTCCATCATTAAAAACCTTTTTCTCGAAGTTAAACTCAGAAATAGAAAATATGCAATATGAGAATGTTTCCCGACATCTTGATTCTATGGACCAATACTTTCCTAATGAGCAACACGAAAATTTAAATAACAATAATGGATCAAAAATTCATTTTTCATAAACGAAACACCTTTTTGTTTTCTTCGGAAGAGTATGAAAAATTTATTTAACCGACATCGGACTCCAGGATCTTCATGATATGGGTCAACAGGATTATATAGGTCGAGCCTGTCAATCTTGAGTTTCTTTCATTGACTATGAAGAGCAGCAATCGAGAAAATAAACAACTAAACTGAAAAAAAATGATAGATAATACAATATTCGGGAGTTCATGACATAAAATAACTAGAGAATAAAGAGTTTAGGGATAGAAAAACACGATATTTTTGAGACATCCTTTCGTGTCGGAGACTCATTCGAGAATAAGTAGATTTGTTTTTCAGTGAGATCCTACCAATCGCAGGACAACCAACCAGAAATGAGAGTGTCGACCAACGGTAATTTGTCTAGTCGAACATGAGAAGGATGTAAACGTTGTGTAAAATGGCCATTTTTTCACAAGTTTTTTTTAATTTTTTCTTACATTTTAATTATCTTTATGCCTTTTTCTTTCATCTTTTATGATTTTTTATATCTTTTGGTATGTTGTAGGTTTTTTTAAGTTATGAAACACACAAAAGCTGAATTTCTGTAGCGAGAATGACCATGGGTATCTTTTTGTTAGTAGCATCAGTGTGATTTTAATTGACTAGATTGTTAACCCCTTAACATGCACGCTCGAGTTAACACGAGCACACTAAACTGGCCAAACTGTGCACACTCGAAATAATTCGACAGTGCACAGATATATTTACTGATAATATTGTTTATTCTGAAATGGGAATTCGGAAAAAAAGATTTAAAAAAGTCGATGTGTGTGTAATATTACAATATTCGACTATTTTCCGCAATGTTATAAAAATCCAAAATTGCAATAAAAATTTTGATTATTTTTGTATTTTTGTAATTTTCTTGGCAAAACAACGTTCTAAATTGTGTTTTTAACAATTAAAAAATTGATTTTTTTTTTTTGCCGGCCTTTAAAAAATTGCTTATTAAGGGGTTAAGGAAAACTGCGTGTTTTTGTAAAATTTTGTGGATTGAGTAAAAATTTTGGAATAGAAAGAATTTTATGAATATTATTACTTCTAAAATACCATGGAGAATTAGTTATTTCGAAATATGATATTTTGTGCTACACTTAAAATTTTGATCTTAGAATCCGCTGCGTGAGTAATAACTGACATCGGACTGTTCAATAGCATCAATTTTTAGAATAGTGTCAGTGTCAGAATTCTGGTGTCGTTTGAAAAGAGAATATTCATTATTATCAGAAAAGGTTCTGTCTGTATTGTTGCCATTTACAACGACCTATATCTGCAAAACTGGCTTTCCTGCATATGCCTTGACAAAAAATAAACACCACAATATGTGGATGCAGGCCATAATGTGAGAATAAAACTTTCTTCGATGCAAGCAAACTTTAAAGAACTGTTAAACAGTCAAAAACAAAGCCTTTCATACGCTTTTCAATGTATGATTTCCCTCATATCATTTCATTAAAAAAATCTTGTTTACACTTCATCTTTTATAAATATTATCTGCATTTTTAAGCTGTTTAGTTTTTATGTTTATATCTAATCAATAATAAATAGGTTCTTTGTTTCTCCTTAAGCAATATTTATTCAGGGATTCCGCTGCTATGTATGTGGCAAGAAAAGGATTTCGAAGAATAAAAAGTTAAAGAACCACTGAACTAGAACAACGTTTCTTAAACTATGGTCGCTTTAATTAAGACTATAAATTTAAAAATCATTAATTATAATATTCCTCTGGATTTGATACCACATAACCCAAGTTTGTCATAACAAGATTGCCACAGTTTTGCAGCAAAATTGAGTTGCAAAGGAGTGGTCGCTTATGTTCCGTTTAACTTGCAGGAGTTTTTCTGCAAGTTTGTTGCATCAAATTTGTTATGACAAGATATTATCCAGAAAAAAATCAAACGTTCTTCAAGTATGCATGCTATCTGGGTTTTATTTGCCTTGAATATTTCATTCTGACTCATCGCAATATGCAATGATAAAATGTATATTTTTCATGTACTAATAAAATTATTTTTGTATGTTCTATATTGCATTAATTTCTTCAAACCATTATAATAACAATGGTATTATTGAAAAAATTATCAGTATCCATATATACTATAATTATGTACTTTTATTATTTGTTGAGTCGCCAGTCACTGGTGGCACCCACGTTGCTGTAGCCAAGTCGAGTGCCGGTCACCGGTGACTCCCACGGCAATCAACATGTTAATTAAGAATTAATTTTTTATGCTATAACGGTCCAAAAGTTTGATACATATCTATCTCTTTCAAACATGATTATCTTTAAATAATTTCTGTATAATTGAAACAAATTTTGAAACAACTTCCTTAAATTGTTTACCAAAGAAATAAATTATTTATGTGAAAATATTTATTTTATGTCATTTTATATTTAATATCTGGTTGGTTGGTTTGGAGTGCTATGGTCTACTTTTTGCTACACAAGAGCAAATGCTAACAGGATCTACTACATAAAGTCAATTCCATGGGGCTACGAATAACCATGTCGGCAGTGGAATTCGAATCTGCGTATTCATCTCTTTGATTCGAATCAAAGAGTAGTGTCCTACCCACTCTGCCATCTTTGGGTATATTTAATACCTGAGGTCAGGAAAATAAATTGATAGTTGTTGGGAAATTAAAAAGAATATATATTTCTTCCTTACAACATGACCTCGTTATTAGTTAATGATATTCATCCGATGCGTTTAACTTTCAGTCAGATTTTTTAACTAAAGGTCTTTAGCTGAAACGGTATCATTTTTATGGTCATGACTACAACCCCCCATCGAGAAGTCAGTCTCATTACATATATACACTCATGTCCATAAATTAAGGATAATTCAGAATCACACAGAAATTGAGGTCTAAAATAAAAATTTCACCTGTAGAATTATCACACACATCTTGAAGAAGAATATGCAAATTGCAGGAAACCACCAGATGGCGCGGATAGTACGTCACAATGACGAGAGTGTATGAAAGGGGTATATAAGGAATGGTAGCAAAGAAAGAAGTAAAATTGTTCACAAGCGCTTTAAAAGCCTTTCAGTGCAAAAACCGCATAGTTATGGCACAAAGGAAGCATTTGGATGATTTTTTTACGTGGTAGAATTATCGGACGACTGGAATGTGGACGTACCCAGCTGGAAGTATCCGAGGAACTTGGAATCGCCCAGAGTGTCATCTCCAGGCTTTGGCAACGATTCAAACATGATGGTAATGTGAGTAGATGTTACAGCACAGGTCGCCCCCGAGTTACTACACCGAATGATGACCGGTATTTGGCAGTTACTGCCAAAAGAAACAGACGGAGCACAGCATCAGACCTGTCTCGTCAGCTCTCTTCAGCTACCGGTACGACAGTTTCAAGGCAGACCGTGTACAGACGCTTAGGGAACATTGGTCTATATGCTCGTAGGCCTGTCAGATGTGTTCCCCTTACCGCAACTCACTGTCGCCTGCGATTATGCTGGGCTAGAGAGCATGCATTATGGACACCGCAACAGTGGTCTTGTGTGATGTTTTCAGACGAGGACAGGTTCAGTTTTCATTCTGATTCTCGCCGGACTTTCATATGGAGAGCGCCAGGTACCCGTTACCACCAAGAGAACACCATTGAACGACACCGTTACGGTGGTGCAGGATGGCTCGTTTGGGGAGGAATTATTCTTGGTTCCAGAACTGACCTGCATGTTCAGAGTGTAACGATGACAGGCCACATATATCGGGATGTCATTCTGGAACAACATGTACGTTTGTTTCGGGGCGCCATGGGTCCTGAATTTCTGTATATGGATGACAACGCCCGACTTCACCGTGCAAACATTGTAGACGAATGCCTTCAATCGGAGGATATCACCCGTATGGATTGGCCAGCATACTCACCGGACTTGAATTCAATAGAGAATATGTGGGACATACTTGGCCGACGAATTGCAGCCCGTCAACCCCCTCCCAACTGTCTATCGGAACTTCGGAGGGCATTGCTTGATGAGTGGTGTAATTTTGTCCAAGATCAGATTGATAATCTGATACTCAGCATGCGTAGGCGTTGTAACGCTTGTATTGCATCGTCTGGGAGACATACTCCGTATTAACCATCATACTAACCATGTTATACTGTTTTCTGTAAATAGGTTCTTTTTTGAAATTTGCTCCAGGGAGTAAAAATCGAAATTTTTATTAATTATGTCAAACATATAGCATCTTTTTTGCTCTTTACCTTTTGTTTAATAAATAGACTTTACAAATAAGTCAAATTTGTTTGCTTTTGTCTCTTTCATTGCCTGAACTTCATTATCCTTAATTTATGGACATGAGTGTATATATGTAAGCTTGTTCAGCGTTGTTGGCTGGGAGCACTTCTAACTTATGCTGCTGTTCAATAGCTTGCCTAATTTACATGTATTATTTTATGCAATAAGTCAATGCATGTATTATTTTCTATTAATAAAATTTTAATTAAAAACATTCGAAGTGGAAGTGTCATGAAACCCGAATACTTCATCAATCCACTGACGCCTCGGAAAATTTAGAAGTTTGGAAAATTACATATGACATTTGACTAATTTTCCATCAATAATAAAAATGGGTTAGAAGTGAAAAGTTGAAGAAAGCTGTTCTAAAGAATGAATGAATACCCTGATATTCGAAGAATGTTACTTGAAATAAATTTCATAGTTCCAGTTTAAATTCAGTTTTTGCATATTGCCGCTTTTTATTTTTATTATTATAGCTTTCCACCTATCTTGATGTTACCTTTGTCATTCATTACCTTAACCGTAGATCATTTGTCCTTCCCCTCTTGTCACTAGCGACCTCGTGAACAAAGCTTGACAACAGCGCTTTCTTTACTTGCCAATCAAAAAGGCATTTTCTGCTTTATTTTCGGCCTTTGCATTAGCATTCTATTCGTCGTAAACTAAGGAAATCTGTCTTATTCATTTGAAAGGTCTTAATCCGGTGGTCCTGCAGCTCGGCATGCAATATTTCGCAACCCAAGAACCTTATGAAAAAAGTAACACTTCTACTACAACGAATTTCTGTTTCGGCTTTAATCAATGTAAAAATCCTGAAAATTTGCAATCATATATAATCCGCAAATCCTGCTAGTGAAATTATGAATCAATAATATTGAGAGAGGGGATAAAAATTGCTTGCATTGATGATATGCCAGATGATTTACAGATTGAAATAATTTATTTACACTTCAATTCGAAGTTAGAGGATAGATTTCAAGAACATTACAGCTATTTAAGAATAAAAGTGACATCTTTTTCTGCAGACATTGCAATTGTTGTGAGATACATCAGCATAATTCCTATAGGGCACGGGCACTCAGCTGATCGCTGAGATCGCCGAGCCCTAACAACCATTCTGGTAGGCACGCTAACTCGTTGCTATGGACGTTTACATGTAAACAGTCTTATTTTAATGTCGTGGTATTTTTTTCAGTTACAAATTTTGAGAATTATTTTTTTGTAATTATAATCATCACATATTGAAAAAAAACTGAATAGGAGGAATTCATCGAAAGATTATTTATAACTGTAAACTGAAGGTTTTTTTCCGACCAGCACGTTAACATGTTTCTTTGCTTATTGATAGTAAGTAACATAAAAAGATTGTGCTTTTTTATGTCGCCATAGCAAATTGCTGGTAATTTGTCAATATCCGTTTCCCAGTCTTTTATAATATATAGATCTATATTACTTATTACAGATATTTTATCCAAATACCGCTTCTGTGACAGTTGATCTAAATTCTTCAAGTAATCATTCATTTTCAGTTATAAACACTAAGTTATACTAAACAATAAGTTACTCAGTTATAACTCTTCAGCACACAAGTGAACAACGTGCGAACCACAACGTACCACCAACGTGCGAAGTTCAAGCTGTGATCCACGTGTTTTTCAATTAGCTTGACCCCCAGCATTGTTGCTATGATGGTTGCCAAGTGACGTAGGTACCCGTGACGTCAGGAGCCCGTGCCCTATTAACACATTTTGTCTTACATTATTAACACATTGTATGCGGGACAAGTACTAGTGCGTTTTCCCACGATTGATGCTTAAGTGTGGGTCACGTACTAGTACTGGTTAGTGTAACAACATGGTTTGTTTGTGAGTATAAAAATAATGGTATATACAGGGAAACGAAGCCAAGTGTTCTTGTCTACTACATAAATTCTGGAAAAATTTGACAAACAAAAACTAGTTTTTATATCTGTAGATGCAGAACCATTGAACAGGAAGGTTGATTAAAAAAATCAATTTAGATTTTAAATTTACTTTTTATTTATCCTTGTGAAAATATTATATATATGTATATTTATATATTATATATTATATATATATATATATGTATGTATATATATATATATTTGTATATATATATATATATATATATATATATATATATATATATATTTATATATTTGTTTATATATTTCAATATAAAATATGAAAAGTTAGTTAAAAAATTAAATAATTTTCGATCTATTGAGATTTAACTGAATAACTAAATTTTAAGCGCAAAACGCCCGCTTCCGGTACAATTCAGCTGCGAAATGTACCCGCACACTATGTGTTAATATATAACATCTTTAATGGCAAAAAATAATTTTCAACAATTAAATTTGTTTTATTTTATAAATAAGCCAGAAATTACTTACTAAATCAGGAAGTAAAGATATTACAATGTTTGGACAACAGAAAAATGTTTCGGAAACACTATTCTAGATCAGTTTCCAAAAATGGTAATTTTTGAGAATCGGAGTTAAAATGTTAAAATAACTGTGTCACATAAAAAAGATTCTAAAAAAAGGGGCTTAAATATCACTTTGGAGAGAACATTTAAAGTATTAATGTTCCTCAAAATTTGTAGCTCTCATTTTTTTACAAGATGATAAGAACTTAACTGTACAAAGTTTACTAGACATCCGGTCGACTGAGCGGTTAGAGAATACGCATCCTATTTGTGTCTCCTCATAGGAAGTAAAGTTGACCACCTATGTGGCACTCCCATTAAAATAATAAATAAATAAAGGATAACAAAACCCAGGGAAATGTATAAGTGAATGCTTAACATTTCACCCCGTCAAGCATTGCATCTTTAACATCATATAAATTACTTAGAAACTTAATTTTGTAAAATATAAATTAAAATATATATATATATATATATATATATATATATAAAATTTATATATAAATAACATGAACTTTGTAAATCCAGACATATATAAATTTACAAGGAAATTCTGAATTCTGCTCAATTTACGCCCCTTATAATTTCTAGGGATAATAATGTAAAAATACGCCAAATGGAAAAAGTAGCCAGTGGAGTTCTATAACTAAAGTTTTACCCTTTATTACTGACATTTTAATGCAATTTATCCATGTCCTTTATCCTAAGAACCATGTTTAATTCATTCCCGTCACTTGAGAAGAAAATACGCTCTACTCAATGATAATGACTTCTTGATGGCTAATGTACTAAATTAGAAACTTAAAAAATATATTCTCTTCTCTTCGCTTACTAAACAATTAATCCTATATAATCGTCTATTTGCCATTAAACGGAAATTGAACTTTGAGACTTACGAAGATTAACTTTACGTTACTTTAACGTAATGGTAACGATCTCGAATCTTTTGGCAGTTTGGGAAATATTATTTAACAGTATTATTTTTACAAAAGGGATCTAAACAAAGTATCTGTATCAATTGTATTTTATATCAATAAGCTCAGCTTCAAGAACTATTTAATTTGTTGATTTATCTTACTCATTATTTCATTACAAACACTAATTTCTCATTTGTTTTCCTCATTTAGCCTTAACACCAGAAAAGTAATTTTAATTTTCCGTGAAAATTAAAATATTAGTTACTAAAGTTCCTTATTTTCTTTGTTACACATTCATACTAGGTCTGTCCTGAAAGGAGACTGTCCGTGACATATCTCGACTGCAACATGGTAGCATTCTGTAATAGTATCCATCCCCTATAGCCAAACGATGGCCGAATGGTTAGGGCACTGACCTTCGAAATCGGAGTTCATGGGTTCGAGTCCCACTCTGGCATGGGTGTTCGTAGCCATTAGGAATTGGCTTAAAACAGTAGGTCCCGGTCTCATTAGCCCTCGAGTTGCAAAAAAGTAGACCGTAGTGCTCCCAACCAATCAACCATCCCCTATATAATAATAGCCTCAGTTGTCTGTCCGTGAATTTATGAAACGGTTGTACCTGGAATGGATACAGGCATCCATATTGGGTTTTTTATGACTTAGGGTTAGCAAAATTAACAGCGTGTTCGAAACTACCCCATCACCACTTTTTGAACGTTTAATGGTATTATTTCAAGCCTTATTCTCCCCTGTTAAGAGCAGGAGATTAAATTTATCATTTTGGATATCATTCATATATACCACCAAATAATCACTGTCAATATTAAAGCCTCTGCTGTCCATTCTATCACGTACGCGACCCTCATATACTCTAATTAGTTCCTTCACCATATGTAGGCATGACACGCTTAGTGGAGTGTCTGCCCATTTGGTTGTCGTACTTCTCGGGTTAACGGTTCTGTCCCCACAGGTGCCAAATTTTTCTAAATGTCTAATTAATTTAATATATTCTGCTTTAAAAAAAAAATCTTATTCCTAAAGTAGTTTTATTATTTTTAAAATAAATTTTTACTATTTTTTCAAGTTTTTATGATTTTTATTATTTTTATTTTATTAAATTCATGTATTTTGCACGGATGTCCCTGGCCACATAAACATTTCATGTTTTCTATCCTTAAACTTTCTTCTCATCTAACTTTATGTGTCCTTTCACCTTTTAGCTGTTAATTTTTCTACTCGCCTTCATTTTTGTGTTTATTGAAAGAAATCTCTGGATTAGAGGGCTCGACCCATGCAATCCAGGCCATTGCTTACCGGGGTGAGAGTTTCATTCCTTTACTTTCATTAATTACTGTGGCAAAAAAAAAAAAAAACTGAAGAACTTAACGATAATTTCGATGTAACTAAGAAAACCTTGAATTATCTTTCTAAACGAATTCAATGTGATTCTAAACTGCATTCACAGTATCGAGAGATTTTATAGGAGTATGAAGATAAACAAATTATTGAGCGTGTACCTGATAATTCTCAGCCAAAAAAGCAAATCATTTTTTTACCTGCCTCATAGACTACTTTACAATTCTAGAAAATGAAAAATTTACTGATTCCGTCATATGACGGGATATATGCTAGTTTTAGAGAAAGGGAGAAGGCATTCTCTAATCTTTGTACTCATCCTCAGATTTCACAGTCAGAATTCAGTACTTTTGAACTCAGATTTATTCTGCTGGTTCAAATCGATGCTTACCATCATCTACTGGACTCGAAATTAGATTATGGTCCAGAATGATAACTATTAAATTCTCCCTGGTCTTGTTAGAAACGAATATAAACAATATAAGTGAAGCAATTATCTTAACGATTGTACATACTTATACCTAAGGAGGAAATACCGTAAGTTCTTGAATGGTCACAAACTGATGGTTGGTCCTAGCCGACCATTATAAAATCGAGCATAAATTTATATCTGAACATCACTTAGGATTCAACACTGAAATGATTGTGTACATAGTGATTACTCAATTCTGAGATATTGAGTACTTCGACCCAACCCAAAAGTATGGCTTTCAACTAGCTTAATATCTCAAAACAATCCATTGTTTAACTGAAAGTGATTTAAAGCAGTTTGGAGTGTGCCTACTTAATAGTACTCAACTTTCATCCCAATTAAAAATAGCCGCTTTGAAAAGTTAATTGCATAGATACACAGCTAACTTTCAGAAATAATTATAAGTTCGAACAAAATATATTTAAAGTGATCTCCTCAAAGTTAGTTTATCAAAACAATCAATAATGAAACTCAACGATGCAATCCAATACGCCCATTTTCAGTTAGTTGGATTAACTGTGGTTCGTGCAAGATATTAAAGGTTAACTAGAAAGATAAGTTTGTTAATAGAATTCGGATATAAAAGAAAATATTAAGACAACGTCACGGACATATTTATAGGCGGCGTCCGAAGTTGTTCTGGATCTTCCCTGATATATTTTCAATGTATGAATTTCAAGATATTTTAAGCTTGTTAAAAATTTGTGTACATTACTGGTTGTCACTGCAAGTGTTGAGATATTTTTTTCAACCTTGAAAGAGTAAAAATATTTCTTCTCATTATATATGGTCACAAGAGGTTGGCAAATTTAGTTGTCAAATTATTTTCGGTGCCTATAGGCATAAAGGTTTGAACAAGCTGGTCTTAAGTGCTAGAATAAATTTACTGCTATAAAACGATAGTTTAAATTACTGATTATACCATACTGTTTTCAAATTTTTCTGTCATACAAGGTATGTAATTATGTAAAGGATAAATAAAAGGATATGTCATAATTCCTTTCTCAATATTTTTAAATTTCCTCTCTCTCTCTCCTCGGATCAACAGCCCCTAGGGGTCCAGGGTCTACGGTTCCAATCTCCGTTTCCAAGACCAAGGGCCCTGAGGTGCGAAGCATATGTTCCGGTTAGGTGGTCAACTTTACACGGAAACCCCAGTGTTTAGTTCTCAAGCATGCTTGATCCTCAGTTTGTCTACCCACTGAAGGGATGAAAGGCTGAGTCAACCTTGCCCAGTCCCGGGATCGAACCTCGGACCTGCGTCTTGGGACCCCAATGCCACTGGGGTTCTTTAAATTTCCTACTTATTCATAAAATTTAGTGTGATACCATATTGTAGTCGACATGTGTCTCAGACGACTTTCCCGTTATAATGACGCCAGAAATCGCCAGAGATGGGAACTTGGTACCATAAATTACCTTCTTTCGCGACTTCTTCAGTCATTATGGCGACTTCTAACATAATTATGACGTGGTTGTCGCCTGTGACACACTTCGACTGCAATATGGTAACACCCTTAGTTTAAATTCATCTAGCAAATATTGTAACGTAAATTAAATGCTCCAATAATTAACCGGCATATTTAAACCTGGTAAAAATTTAAAGTTTGAATCAAAAGAAAGACACATAGTGGGTGCACACATATTTTTCAAAATACAATGAAATTACATACAGAGTTGCTGATCAGTTCTATAATGTATTTATGTATACATGCAAAACTGTATGTATGTCCTTTGTATGCGTGCGTAATTTTAAAAAATTTATAAGACAAATTTCACTTATTAAAACTCTAAAGTTTTAATTCAGATTAGTAGTTTGGACCTTCCCCCCAAAAAATATTCTCGCTGGACAGCGTTTTTAGTAACCTTTCCACAGCTGAATAAAACTTTTATAGTAAAAGGAATGTCATTAAAACTTAATAAAACATGATGATGTGTCAAAAAGTTTCTATATTTAAAGGATGTATGATATTTAATTAGGTGTAAGGTGATATAAAAGCTGAAAAACCTGCAACTGTAACAGAGGTAAAAGATAACTTTTTGTGACAAAGAAAAATTATCTAAAGATAATTTGGCTCCAAAAGCGCCAAAAAGTATGTAGCTTACCTCACAAAAATTCACATTGGAATAGATGTTCCCTTACCATCACAATCGCAAACGACAATGAAGTATCTACAAAACACATGCATATGGGTCGTATACTGCCAATTTTTAATACTGAATTAAGTATGATGACATGTTATAAAAGCCATTCAGGACAAAAACCTGTAATTCTGAATCCCACGACTGACAGGGATGTCCATATCTGTTCAGAATTACTTTTAAGTAGTAGATTCTGGTTTAATTGGAACTTCTGTGACAAACGTTTCCTGTAATGTAAAGTTTATAGTAACACTATTCATTAGTGGTCCCCAGAGTTATATGCAGGAGCAACTTTTGTTTTAAACGGAGGTTTACAATATAAGTATCAAAAATTTAACATGCTAATACAATGTAACTTGTATGTTAAAATACATTTCCCTTTTCACAACATAAAGGAAAACAGCAAAGCTATTCAGCTAAAATAGAAATTATCATAGAGAAACAAAAAAAAATTTAAAGTTATATTTCTTACTACAGAATAAAATCTTGGACAGTTGATTACAAAATAGTCTAGTACAATATTTGTAAATTAAATCAACTCATCTATCAGGTTTTATATTGTTTTTTACAACAAACAAATTGATAATGCTTTCATTGAATTTAAACATGACATTTCACAACCAGGCAGTTACTATTACACACATACAAAAATTTAAAAAATATATCAATCCTAGAATATATTAAATATTGTTTCATGATGTACTACAAGTGTGGCTATGACATCACTGCAGAAATCCTAAAAACTACTATTAAGCAAAAATCAGTCATAATTTCAATGCATAAAAAAACCTGACTACACTTACATATATACACATATAATTCCATTAGTAAAATGTGTTATTTCCAAATGTATTAAAAACAAAGATGGGTGACCATACTTTACTATGGTGATTTTCTATACATTAACTCTAATGCCTAGCATCTCATTTTAGATACCACTAAAAAATTGTAGAATTTTTATGTTTTCTTAAAACAAGTTTACCTTTTAAGAGTAGGTTGAAGCAGTCTTATAAACAATCTACAAAATTTATAAGTAATTTCTATTTATAAATTTTCCATTTGGATTGACATTTTGATTCTTTGAACAGTGTACATAAATTTACTTTTTAAGTAGGTACATAAGACTGAAATCATGACAAATCACTTTATTATAAAACCTATAGTTCTTATTTTACATGTAATTCCAAAATAAATCTTTTTCATGAAGTTTCCCTTTTCCGTAAATGGCATCTGATGATGTTTTAAAATGATAGCTGATCACTAATGTTACGTGCTGCATTATTCAGAGTTGATAAAATTTCCTATTTATTTTATTCTGTGCATCCATAATAACTTAGATTTAAGATGTGCATCAATACACAATTGGCAGAAATGATTTGCATCAAACAGTTAATATTAGCAAAAGCATGTTAGATTTTGTTTTCTGAACATACCTCTAACTTCTCGGCAATGCAGTCAAAGTTACAGGTGAATAATCTTTATATTACATGTATATTATAATCACATTTGAATATCCTATCTCCTCTGTTAAGCCTCAAGCTGTGAAAGCATTTCCAGAGTAAGAGCCTCAAAATTTGGCAATAACTACAAAGCACTTGGCATACCTTCTAACATTCTTTTATGCAGTTGGTTTGGTACAATTTTTATTGTATTTTCCTATAATTATAGGATAGATTTTCTCAAGTTTATCTTTATCTCAATATAAATAATATTTAACTACACAGTGAAATATTGTTCCTTCACAAATTATTGCTTGTTAAATTGGGAAGCTAACATTTTGTTCCACATGGTAAAACATAACACTTGTGTACTGCTATCTAACACTGATTGGTAAAAATATCTCTTGCCTAATCATCTAATAGGATAGGCGGAAGAGGTTTTGGTATCAATAGTGTTCATTAAGTAGTATTAAAGAATGATGCCCATAATTTGGGAAATCTGCAATAAACCATGAGGTTTAGATTCGGAGTGCTACAGTCTACTTTTTGCAACATGAGGGCTAATGAGACCGGGACCTACTGTTTAAAGCCAATTCCGAACGGCTACAAACATCCATGCCAATGTAGGATTCGAACCCACAAACCCCGGTTCCGAAGGCCAGCACCCTAACCCTTCGGCCATCGTTCGGCAATAAACCATGAGGAGTTGTATAAAAAGTAAACACATACAACTGGCCATTCAAACAGTTAATACAGTCCGTACCAGCTATATGGTCACCTGCTTATAAAGTCACCCTGGTTATATGGTTAGTTTTCTTAAGTACCATCTAACTTAATAGCGAACATGTGTTAAAGCACACCGCTTATAGTAATTTTCTTGTTACCGGTTATATGGTCAGTTTCATGTTTTCAACGATTATTTTACTAATTTTGAAGCATAGATGAGCATTTAAAAGATATTAGGGACTTAGGAAAAAGTTTTGTTAACAACCAACAAAAGGAAGCAAACTTGTATATCTGATTATTTTTAAATGCATTGAACATGAATGTACGTAAGTGCTGTACTTCGATTGGTAAGGTAAGATAATAAATTCCCCCCCTCCCCTGAAAAAAATTGCTTTTTTTTTACTGTAGTTTTTACTTTTCAAATTATTTTTAAAATGTTAAATGTTAATTATTTGTTTATAAGTACTACATTCTGATAGGTAAATATAATCCTGCCACAATTCAATAGGGTTGTATTGTTCCACATATATGGTCACCCCGCTTATATGGTCTAATTTTTCTGGACCGTTAAGCTGACCATATAACCGATACAGACTGTATATATACATAAATAAACTAAAAGATAAATGCTTATTTCCTTGTGACATGGTCTCCAATGAATTTATTTTAAGGGAAAATGTGTTTATAGATTATTGATGATATGTTTGGTTTTGAGCACTACGTTCTACTATTTTGCTACAAAAGAGTTAATTAATACCAGTACCTACTACTGGTCATATCACTACTTAAAGCTGATTCCAAATGGCTACAAACATTCATACCAGCAGTGGGATTCAAACCCACAAAATCCATGGTAGAGTGCACAAAATGCAAATTTGCACTAGTTAAAAAAACTGACATTTCCCTGGTTATTTAAAATTGTTGGATTTCCCTGACATTTACAAATTTTTCTGCTTTTTCTGGTCTGTGAAGTCCTTATTATACAACAGACAACATGCCTGTAAAGAAGTAGCAATTGAAAGACTTGAACTATGAACAAATTATTACAAATAAACACTCTGCCTAGTATTAAATAATTTATATAAATATAATTAGAAATGTTCATAAAATGACTAATATCATGACCACAAAAATTAGTTTTATATGTTTGTAGCGGTATATTTAATTTAGAATTAATTATAATTTAAACATTATTTACATTTAAATGTTTAAATTATGACTAATTCTAAATTAAATATACCGTTACATATCTTTCTTCATATTCAATGAAACACTTGCAGTTAAAACAAATGAATTAACAATGATTGCTGAAATAGATTTATTAACCATTGGTTTAGTAGTATAAAATATATAAATACACTGATAAACCATTCCTTTAGGCACATTTATAAAAGACATTTGTTATCACTCAGTGATACAACAGAAAGGGTTTCAATATAATTTACATAAATAGGAAAGAATATAAATGTACCCAAAATAGCTATCATGATAACTTTTCTTAAACTATTAGTTTAAGAAAGAGCATTTTAAAGGAAATTCATTATTAACAATGAGAAAATAAATACATTAATCGTTTGTCTAAACCATAAACACTGATAAAATAGTCTGTTAGGCACATTTATCAAGGACATTCATTATAACTCAGAAGAGAAATTATTTAAAAGCCCTTTTCATAAAAAAGAAATATTCCCAAAATGGCTATTATACCTGTTAAACCTTTAGTTTAACATTCTTAATTTAAAATTAATTTATTAATATTAACAATGCCTTGGGAATTAAATGTATTAGCCATTAATCTAAAACAGTGTTTCCCAACCAATGTGTTTCCCAATAAAGAACTGGATTTTGTAGAAAATTGGAAGTGAACAACCATTTTTGTAAATCCAAATAATTATACAGGGTTCATACAAATTATGGAAGTAAAAATTAGAGAATCTTCTAACTTTTTTAAGGACCTCTTTGAGAAAAAAAAATTACAACTGATAGAAGCTTATAATTTTTTGGTTACCCCCATTCATTACAAAATCTTACAGGAAGCTTTTTTTTTTTTAATGATCATAAAAATGTCTCTCCTTGGAGAATCTTTAAATAACCAATTCAGTCTAACACTGGCCAACTATCTAAAGCAATACTCTAATCAGTATATAAAGCTCCTTTTGTAAAAGCATTATTTAAAATAGGATAAGTACAATTATCAATCCAAGCACATCTGCACTTCAAAACTACCAATGTCTGCACATTTCAAACTCCTTTTCTAAATCATTTATTCTGTACTACTCAAAGGCTCTAATTGGCAGATGGACTATCCACTGATTCATGAAAAAGCTTAGAAATAATGATTTGACATTTTCATGAAATTCCCTCAAAAAACATCTTTTACAATAGAATTTTCTTAAAAAAAAAAAAAAAAAAGTTGAAACTACATTTGCGATGAGTCATACAATATAACTTCTTGATAAAAACAGATTAAACTTTTAGCTTTTTCTTTCAAATTCGACGGATTTTAAAAAATTATTTTCTTTAAAAATTAAGGGCTTTAATGGTCTTTTTCTAAGAAGCACCTTAAATTAAGTTTTAAGGAGTGTATGAACCCTGTCATATAACATAAGAAATTTTACATTTTCATCAACTTATCATTTATGTAAACTAGGTTCTTCACCTTGACAAACATAAAAATTAAAAAAAAGGAAAAGACAGATAAGCTTTGTGGAAAAATGAGGAAGGCTTTGTCTTATATACATTGCTTAACTTATATACATATAATATGTAAAAAAATATCAGGCATAAACTTTCATAAAAATTATTTATGTATTTCTTTAACTCAAACTGGCATTAATAGACATTAAAATATAACTATAAATTTTGAATAGCAAGTGTCAAATTCTAATAACATAACTAATGACAAGTTTATGTATTTCATATTAAGGAAATTGTTTACAAAGATGTTCAACATCTTCTGGTCTAAAATATAAAAAAGGTAAAACTACATTTATTATCACACAGTGATATGAAAAAATCATTTAAAAGCAATCTAAATTAATAGGATAGTATTCTAAAAATGGCTATTATACAACCATTAGCTTAATTGTAGGCAATTTCAATTTAAAATAAATTTATAATGTTAACAATAATGAAATAAATATGTTACTCATTGGTTCAATAGCATAAATACATACAAATAAAACATTTGTGTAATAATAAATACATTAACTGTCTCCCTGCCAATATTCAAAAACTGAAAAATATTAGATTTATGATTTATAATGTAGGTGTACAGATAGATGTGCAGGTGTGTGCGTGTGTCAAAATTCTCCAGGCACATTCCAAATTTCTTAATCTCATCCTTCTCAGCCACCCAAAATAAGTCTAGGATTTGTATCATTGATATGGGCATTTCTTCCTCATATCCCAAAACTATTGATTCAATTAAAATTTGCTATATATAGCACTTTTACTTCTTTAGCCAAGCTATCCACTCTCCCTAAAAAAAAAACTGAAGATCTTTACATTTTTAATACCATTGTTTGAAGTTTCCCCAGTAATGTTTTAACATGCCTTAAAATAAATGCTGATCAAAAACTCTTTCTCTTGAGAAGCCATCAATGTGATTTTCATCCCCTCAGGATGAGCTTTTCACAGAACAAACATATGCATGTGAGTCTGTGTGTAAGACACATCAGTTCTCCATTAATATGAAAATAAAGGGTTTTTACTAAGTAATTTGCTTGATCTTGAGTTTGAAGTGAGAGAATTTCTTGCCACAATTACTGCACCTGAGTTACATTGCCAACCAAATGGCTATTTCTCGTGTGTAATTGATGAAGAATATTTATTTATATATATATAATTATTTTATTTTCCTATATATAAAACAGGAATTATTCTTATTATATTATGTTATTGTAACTTTTTTTTGTAAATATTTTATGTTTGTTCTCATCATGTGACCCACTTTGGCATTTAATTTTTTTTTTCTTTTCGAGAAAAAAAAATAAATAAATCCTCAAGTTTTTAGTTTGTTCCTGGATGAGTCTGTCCGCCAATGCCAGCATTGGTGGTCAGCATCTTCCTGGATTGGGGGGGGGATATTCTATAACAGTATAAAATTGAAGTTGGTCAAGGTTCTAAATTATGAGAGTGGCATCGTTGTGTTTTGGGTTTTGATGGTCACGTGACACGGTAAGAGAAAAATTCAATTAGATGACAGAATGTGGTGTGTGGCATAAGGCCTACGTATTTTCGATATGGAAATAAAAGTTATTAACTATGACTACCTTATGTGATTGTGATTATGACTTTATTATGGTGATTGGCGATGAACTCCTGAATATGTTACATATATATGGAGAGAAAGAGAAAATTTCTTGTAGAAATCCTTAGTCAAATATTGTGTTCAAATTTTGGAACATTAGCAGGTAAATGGTTAATATTATCATTGATTGGTGAAATAAATAGATTACTTATTAGTCCAATAGCATAAATACATAAAAAAAAACATTCTTTCAGACACATTTATGAAGTGCATATAATTCATTATCACTTAGTGACATGACAGATCCCATTTATATTTAGTTTTGTTAACTACAGTTTCTTGCAATCACTCTGTAATGTGACAGAAATCATAAACTTCTGTATGATGTTTTTTGAGTTTCTTCAACCATGTTTTCTTCTCTGCCAGTTTAATTTCAGTGCTGTCTACAATAAATGAAGCTAAATCAGCCAGACATTTTTTGGTGTATCCATCTATAGCAGTCTCTAAACATTCTGCTGGCACATTATCACATAACCTGAAACCTGTAATTTATAATATATTTAAAACATTATAAAATCAAAGTCACACACAAAAAACAAAACAACAATTAACAAAACTTAAATAGATGTTGCTTTTATGTACAAATATTACAAAATCTTTTTCAAATTATATTAATATTTCTAAATTTATTATTCACTATTACTACACTATATTTAGTTATATGAAGTATAAGAAGATAAAATAACACTTTTCAAATAAAGTGTTTACATAGTTGATTAAATCAGTTATAAAAAATCATACAATATAAACACAGTAAAATTTTCTCTACCTAAATTTTATGTTATTTAGGTTGCTGACATTAACATGCTCTATGAATAATAAAATGATATAAAATGACACTAGGTCAATTGCAATTTTATGCAGGACAAAATATATACTTCTCTAATATTCATAATAATTTAATTTAATCATGGCAAGCACCATTTTATGGACCAACTGGGGAGAAAAATCTTAATGTATACTAGCTCACAAGCCACGTTCAAACAATTTGACATGCATTCCTGAATCAGACATGAAGTTTTTATTTTGAGAGGAAATTCCTCTTTTATACTGACACAGTTTCCCCATCAGGCACATAAGGTAACTGATTATGGCTGCCATTTTGGTGTATTTCCCTTTCCTCAGATCACAAGGAAGTGAAGAAAGCAGACATGCCAACATTTAGGCACTTGTGTCAGGAGCAACAGCGTGGTTTGAAATTTTAACATACTAATTACAGATTATACATAAGTACATCTTATTGGTTTCTAACTTATATTTAAACTTAAAATATTCACACAGTAGCAAACTGTAAATTAATATACATTTAAAAATGTATGAGTAGCTTTTTCTGCTTTAACAACTTTTTTTTCAAACAGTGTTTCTTGTAGTAACATCGACCCTGGTTAAAATATTTCCATTTTTCCTAGAGTTCATCTACTTAAATTTGAGCGAAATTCAGTGTGGTTTTACCGCACAGTACTGAAAACTCTTTAACATGCAGTATTAATATGGGGAAAGAGTAATATTCAGCATTTTTTAGCTTAACTTTGTATTTAATTGCTGAATTGTAATCTTTTAGCTGTTCAAAAGTTTTGTTATTTTCTGGAGCAATCTGAGAAGTTTCCGAAGTTATCCATTTTTCTCATTTCTCCAGAGCAATTCCGGAGTAGTTGGCATATCTGAGAAAGGTAGTGTTAAGGAAAGACTGTAGGAGATACATTGAGAGCACTCTTCAAAGATAACAGAAAGGAGCGATTTTGCTGTACATAGAAAATCAATCTGGTGTTAATCTTGTTCAAGATACTCAGAACCTAATTCTATGGTTTGTAATAAAAACCATAATTAATTCAAGTTGTTATAGCTTTTCTTTTTCCCTCAGCAGCAGCAAAAAACACTATTTGATAGACAACTAAAACCTCCATGATACATTTAAAAAGATATGAACCATTTCATAACTACAAACATTAAATATAAAACTTGTAATAGTCTTAATAGATCTATAACGAAGATCAATTTTTATGTGTCACTTTATACTTTATAGAGTCACAAAAATAATATTTTGATCCTAGAACATGTAAAACAAGCCATTCCAGAGTAAATTAAGAAATATTTGGTACTCTGTTACCTAAAACAAATACAACACTATTTTTATACAATATACAGTTTATAACTCACCAGCTTCTTTAATCTTCCACAGGATTGGAGGAGCAATGAAAATTTTGTATGATTTTAGTAGAAGAAAATCAAACAGGATCTTCTGAGGTTCTTCTGATACAAGGGGATGTTTAAATACAACAGGAAGAAAATCTCGTACTACTGCTTCATAGTTAGTTATCTAAAAGAGTAATTGAACTTTAAATTTGCAGATGAAACTTTAAATTTTTCACAAAATAAAAAGTATTCATTTTTCATAACAAATTAGTTTTTAAAAGTGTTTTTCAAAAAATGTAGGTTTGAAATAAATTTTTATAGGAAAGTCACTTTTAAAAAAACTCATTTTATTGATCATTTATACTTAGCAATTTTAACAAAACTGATGAGTAAATATCTAAAATTGGTACATGTAAAAATGATTGATGCCTATTTTTCTAGCATAGTTATTCTCAAACTTTTATTTTTTCTACAGTACACCTGGATTACCCAGAATGCTAAGTACCCAATTTGAGAAGTGTTGAAATGAGGAATCAGTCACACCTAAAGGTAAAAAACAAGGATAATTCATACCATGTTACAGCAGTGGTAAGGGAAGATAACTTAAATTTTAACTTATAAGTATCTTTGTGCCTTATTTAATAATTTAACAATTTTTAGCCAACTTCCTTTTAATTATTGCCACAGAAACCCTGCCATACACTTGAGGCATCCAATTTCAAAACCACAGCTGTAGCAAAGTCAAAATTAGAAAAAATTAACATTTTGATGATAATTTCTATTCTCCATTCCTTTCCTAAATATTATTCAATAGTTTTTAATTTCAAAATATGTTTTGTAAAAGAAAGGAATTATGTTTTAGTTGCATAATTAGCAATTTTTATGCCTATAATACATTTTATTGGGACTTTTTAATGGTTTCAAAGAATTGTTATCAACTAAAGGTAAAAAATCTGGTTCTAAAATGCAGTCAGTCACCTAAAATGATATAAACTTAACAATTCTAACAGTTTCAAAAACAATTGGTCCTTACGAGGAATATTACAGCAGGATAAAACATGACCCAAAATATAATCTTTTTTCACATTAAAATATACATTAAGATCATTAAAAATATCGACCAAAATTTTAAATAAAATAATAAAATTGAACTATTTTCATTTAAAAGCTGACTAATCTTTCTAGGAATGCTATTCATAATTATGTTATTAAAAATTAGATTTATTATTCAGGGCTCAGGTTTTGGAAGCAAAAATTAAAGAGCTTTTAATGACTTATTAAACATTCTTTCAACATTTTTAAGGACTTCTAGGAAAGTACAAATTAAAGAGCTTTTAAAAATATTTTAAGGAATCTTTTGACTTTAAGAATTTTTCTGAGAAAGGAATTATGATTGACATCTATTCAGATTTGTAATTTTGATTACAACCCTTAAATACCAAATTATTGCAAGAAGATTTTTTTTCAGTTTTTTAATTCTGATAAAATCCTTTCTGCTTGCTGGAGAATCTTTAAAAAGTCAATTAGTCCAACTAACACTGAAGTAATAACCAGATGATGCTTCTTTTCTTAAAGCATTATTTAAAATATGGAAATTACAACTACCAAACCATGCACATTTGCACTGAACTCATTTTCTGAATCATATTGTAAGGCTTCATAAAAGCTCAAATTTGTAGAAGACCATCTATTGATAACCAAAGAAGCTAAGAAAGAGCTAATGATTTAACTAAATTTCTCTCAAAATATTGTCTGCAATAGAATGTCTTAAAAAGGCAAAATTAAAATAACTTGTTAAAACTTCATTTTGTACTAGAACATACAATGCTACCCATGGCAGTGCTACTTGCTTGGCATTCACTTTAAACAATTTATTCAAAATTAGGCTGTTAAATGATCTTTTAAAACTTAAGAGCTGTAAAGGGAATTTTTTAAGGAGATCCAAAATTAAGAAATTTTTCAGAGCATACAGACTTTGTTAAATTTTTATTAATACAGCATAAAAATAGATTTAAAAAATAAGAAGACTTAAAATGGTCTTTTAAAAATATTGATGCCATAATTACCTTTTTGTCTATACTAACAAACAGATCTTCAACAACAATATGTAAAAAATTCAGCAAGTGTTGTAACTGCTGTCTCCGTTTAATAGGTAAATGAAACACCAAGAGTTGCAATGCATATAATGCCCTATTTCTCTGTTGAGCCTTGAGCATCTTAACAATGGCAGTACAAACTGAAAAATACTCTCCAGGGATGATGGATTCTGCAGAATAAGAAAAGCGTTCATAGACAGATTTGTAACACAAAATTTTACAGGCCTGTACTGACCACAAGCCTGCAAGGCCAGGAGGATAGCCACCTCCAAGACACACTGAAGCAGCCCGAATCCATGGTAAGTCAGTGACAGGACCTTGAAAGTCTTTTTTTAAAGGCCTCATCTTTCTTGGTGTGAAGTCATTTTCTAGAACAAAAGGTTGAGGTGCTTCAGGTAATTCTTCGAGATCAAATGGAACTTCCAATAAACTTTCAAGCACTGGAATGTCTATGAGATGAAGAAGAATGGCCAAAGCAGTTTCCCTGAGTTCCATAAAAGCCACTAAAAGAAAAGTTCCTAGTTTTTAAACTATAAATTTTCTTTCTAAATAAAAAAATTTTGCATATATATATATATATATATATATATAATATATATATATATATATATATATTATTATACAAATTTTAAAATGCAATCATAACACATATGAAAAGAAGATTCATAATAAATAGGAAGAGTTAAATATAAAGCTATTTAAAATTTTATAATTAAAAAGAAACTATTACAATATACTATTTCTAATTTTCTTTAAAAAAATGAAAAATTATAATTTTAAATAATTTTATTAAAATACTTTTTAAAATCAAAGTACTATATCATCCAGAAAACTTGAGAAATCAATTTATAGAATGGCAAAATTTAAAAAACATTCTACAGATAACTATTATATAGTGACGTGTAAAATATTATTTAAAACAATTGTTGAAAGACATGAAAAATGGTGAACTTTAAACATTTAGATATAACACATAAAAGTAAATCAAGAAATCATTTGTCCCTTCAAAATGAAACAAACAACCCAGAAAAAAAAACAAATTCTGTCTTTCCAGATACTTTGTGCTAAATATAAAAGTAATCACTTAAATGTGAAATAATAGATTATTCTTACATTTAGTGAAATACCTAAGAGAAAGATACATATTATAAACTATGGTAATATTTACAGACACAATAAAAACTTTGAACAAAGTCATAAACCAAAGGAACAGAAGAACAGGTATATTAAGGGTGGGACAGGGGGTACAAACTCTTCCGAGTCTTGTGTAACAGAATGCCTCTGTACATGTAGTGTAGCATAAAGCAGTAAGAGTTAAATGAAAGATATGAAAGTAGTGCAAAAAACAGCTCAAGTGCATCTGGACAAATTTTGAGATGTTAATAACTGTTAGAGTAATTTCTGTACTGCAGATTCCTGTAAGCAGACTCAGTTTAGGAGGTCTAGAGTCTTTTTTAATCATATATATAAAAATATTTTTTTAATCAAAAATCGGCAAATTAATAATTTCTTTTAATTGTTTATGTGCTAGATATCAAAGTTCTTATACCTCTCTAAAATATCATAGTTTTTCTTTAGTCTTCAGGGTTTTTTGTCTTTTTGATCACTTTAACTTTTTTTAATTTCTATTAAATAAATGGTAATTCTATATTTTCACCAAAATTTTGTATGGTTATCATTCAACTTAAGAGAGCCCAGGCCTCAAGCCACAGGTGCTCCCCTATGCAGAGCAACAAAGTAAATTGAATATAATGCAAGTTTTACTTTGGTGGCATCAGTTAAAACAAAGTGTTAGCAATAAGCAATGATCTTTATAAAGGTAAAAACATAAATGTTTCATCTCTTCCAAAGAAAGGAATGTTATCAACTGAGAGAAAGCAAATGTCTCTGTGTCTCTATGTGTCTGGATTATCTGAAATCGAACATAGACAATCAAAATGTGGGTACCCCGTTTAATAATAAGTTCTTCCACTTCAGTCAGCAAGGTTTAGAAGTACCCATGGACACCACTATTCGCCTGACCTTTTCAGACTTTTCTTAATTTAATATTTCATCTGGATGCATCTAATTATTTCATCATTCTTTCATTTAAATTAGTCAAAATCCAATTAGGTAAAAAGTGTCTTTTTCATGTGCAGTGAGTACATTACGGTTGCAATTTTTCACCTAGATACTCTAAATTAGAATATTTATGAAAGATACAACTTACAATTTATGAAATAATTTTCTTAAACTTTAATTATGGTGAAAATAATCTAAGTAATTTAAATATACATAAAAATTCTTTTACATTCCATTAAACAGAAAATAAAATATGACCTTAACTTTAAAAAAATAATAATAACACTCTTTAAAGCAGTTTAATAAAATGCAAAACAACTTGTTTTAAATTTGAAGTAGTCGAAATTTTAACTGGAGTATGATTATAACTATTTTTGGTTTTGGTTTGGAGTGCTACGGTCTAATTTTTGCAACATGAGGGCTAATCAGACCGGGACCTGCAGCTTAAAGCCAATTCTGAACGGCTATGAATATCCATGCCACTGTGGGATTCGAACTCACGAACTCTGGTACCAAAGGTCAGCACCCTAACTAATCGGCCATCGTTCGGCTCACTATTTTTGCAATAATAAAAATTTTTTAAAGTTTGAAAAATTTCCTGATTTTTGTGGAATTTGGAAAAGTACCCTGAAATTTCCAGAATACTAAAGTATTCTGACCCTGACAATTCCTTGATTTTTTTTTTGTGTGGGCATCCTGTTTAGAACTTTTTAGGTCAGCATCCCGTATCATACATTCAGTATACTCGTACCAATATGGTTGATATCACAAGTCATGTAAAGAAAAAAATTACATTGTTCAAAGAAGATCTGTCAATACTGACACATTTCATTAAATTGTGTTACTGTTTCCTGTATTCAAAAAGATAAGAGTGTTGCGGCGAATGAAAAATGTGCTAGTAATAAATAACTAGCATTTCACTTTTTTATAGTGGCATCACTTGGTTGTTGTATTCATGTTTTTTTACTTGTTCTTTACTTTGATTGTAGTTAGATTGAAATAAATACTTGTTGAAATTACTATCTACTCCTAATAAAGAGTATTCAAAAGGCATTTGTGTAAGTGGTATGATAAACTTTATTCTGGGCCCTGTATATGAATTTTTCATATACATGGCATTTGTGTAAGTGGTATGATAAGAAGCTTTGTTTTGGGCCATGTATATGAATTTTTCATACACATAGTGATATATCAATTAGAACTTAAAGAAAATAATTCAACATATTTCCAATATTCAGGACTGATTTTTTTTTCTTATTAGGATAATTATTAATAATTAATAAATTATTAAAATTATTTTAAAATGGTTTTATGTTCAAGTGATAAACTTTGTAAAGCTGTTTTCATGGGTTATAGAATCCTTTACCCAAACATTTTAATGTATTTTATTAAACCGTTTCATACAGATATTTATCTTAGTACTTCAAAGCAATATATCTGATAAATATAGAATCAGAAAGTATTTTTTAATTTAAACTTGGATTTATTGTAGGAAAATCGGGAAATTGATAAGAGAGATATCACAAACAGGAATTCCAGCATGTCAAGGTAAAACTGCTTATTGATAAAATATTTTGCTTTTACAAATTCAGGATATAACATATTAATTTTCATTAATTAAAAAAATGCTTTATTTGGTTTGGGATTCGAAAAAAAATCCGACAGAGAAAGTTAACATTGTAAAACTAGACCAACTTTAGAATATTGGAAGATGTTTTGCATGAAAAATAAACTCTTATGCTAAAGTACTTACTCTCTTCATCTGTGTCATGAGCATTTCGCTTTGAAAATCGAACAGGACTGGGTTTTGTTTCTCGAACTCTCATTAATGGGGTTTTGAAACGAAGAGATCGTCTATGTGTACTCCGTTTAATACTGCTTGAGTTGGCAATTTCAGATCCAAGAAAGCTTAAATTATTAGGAGCAGGAGAAAGAAAAGAATTTTCTTTATCTTCTTCACAAATTAAACTGAAATAAGAAAAATATTAAATACACTATAGTAGATTTTAATTTTGAAAACATTCTTATCTCATCACATATTACACACTACAATTTCAAGAATGAGATTTATCTATGAATTAATTTTGTAAGAGCATCACAATAATTTTATATTTTATAGTAAAATTTTTAAGAACATCTGAACATTACACCAAAAAAAAAAAAAAAAGATATATATATTAGAAAAAGTGTTATCAAAACATAAAAAAGGGGGAGGAGAGAGATGGGGATTCAAACAGCATTCTCTGAGCCTAAGTTATGTTTTGTGATTGACAATTAGTACAGAAAAAAGAATAAACTCACTCGATGCCAAATTAATAAATGTGTTGAATTTTTTTTCTTTAGATTACAATAATTTTAGGTACATGAGTTGTTCCTATAAAAAATATAAATCTTTAGATTTTTTTTTTTAACTTGACATTTCTGTACCACCCACCACCATTTAAAAATTCAATAAATTGGCTATTTTTTCATGCCCATGAGTTACATAAATACAGCATTTATTGGAGGAAGCTCATACTGAGCTCACTTTAAAGATATTTTAAACAGCTTTCTAAAGATATGCATTCTGATCATATATATATAAAGTAAAAAAATGAAAATATGATAAAAAAAAATAAGCACTGCAGAATCAGCTACTTTTTAACAAGCTAAGAATGTAAAGTATAAAAAGAAAGGTTATAGAATGCAGAAAAGGACATTTCTAACAAAGAAATAAATAAAATGGGCTTGCATATATCTCTTTTCAAGTAATAAATCAACTAGATACACAGTCCAGTTAATGTGATCACCACCTACTCTTGACATCAACATCAAATAACCAATTGCAAAAGGCACATGTCATCAGCAAATTTGGTGGACATATAAAGTGTGTTGTAGGTATTCGGAAAACATTTCAGTTCTTCCAGTCATGCAGAAATGGAGCTATTTATCCAAAGTCCAAAACGGCATAATCATTGGATTTTGGGCCAAAACAGCTAATTTTGTAAACTTTTGCAGACCACTGTAGTAAAAGTATACCATGCATGGCAAAATGGCACTATCCAAAATCAGTGATATGGCAAATGTGGGACCACCTTGATCGAATTGTTATCCATGTTATCACCATGGATCTTCACCCACGTAACCTAGTGTAGCTAGCCACAGCACGGAGTTGGCATGGCTCAACATTCCAGGGAAACCTTCAGGAATCTAAATGACTCTATTCCTGCACGTCTCGCAGTAGCTTGCTCTGTGAAAGGTAGTTATTCTGGATATTGACAGGTGGTCATATCAATGTGACTGGACTGTGTATTTAGGTTTGGGAACAGGTTAATTTTTAGAAAATTTTAGACAATATTTATCAAACACTTAAAAATATTTTCCTAAATAAATTTAAGCCTAAACTAATCTAGTTTTACAAAAATGCTTCTTTAAACATAAATCTCAATTCTTCTTTCCTTTCAATATATGTTCATTTAAACATTTTTATATTTTTCCACAAATACCAAAATGTAAAAGTAATATAAAAACCATTGAAAAACAA
Organism: Pardosa pseudoannulata; assembly: GCA_032207245.1. Taxonomy (NCBI): domain Eukaryota; kingdom Metazoa; phylum Arthropoda; class Arachnida; order Araneae; family Lycosidae; genus Pardosa; species Pardosa pseudoannulata. The sequence goes on from CM063501.1 coordinate 44,886,202, forward strand.
AGTTATGAAGGAAAAGTTAAACAAACCTCTTCTCTTTGTCCCTTGCAGTTTCATTGGAAATGACTTTGTCATCCTCTTCAATAAAACGATAAAACTTATAAGAACCATCTTCAAATTTTGTATTGTTTTTAGTCAAAACACTTTCAAATAAATTTTTCTCCATTAGAACTTGGCATACCTACAATAGAAATAACATTTACAGTTAAAGTAGAGAATAAACAAAGCTAGGGAAGGGGGCTTCCAAACAAGAAGTAAATTTATATATTTTGAGTAGAAGATTCCTAAAATTTTCTTTCATGTAACATTGTCTAAAAAAAGGTATCAGCATGAAATAACTTACAGGAATACTTTACTTAAAGTAGCTTCATTAAGTTCTGGGTTCTGTATATTATGGTTAGTAATTTTGAGCAATACATTTCAATTAGTACCGATTCGTTCAGAACTATACAATTCAGTTTGGAAGAAGACACTTTCAAAAGCAATCAAAGCAACCTCTGATAAAAATGCCCTATCTTTGATCAAATTTTGGAAAAATTACAATAATCAAAGTGCTATTAATATCAGACCATAACCCTCCAACATTACATTAGTCAGTAACTAATCTGTAGTACTTCATAATATTCCATCATGCACAGCATCACAGTTAAAATATTGTAGTAATGTATAAACAAAAATGTTGTATTCATTTGCACTTATCTTAATTTAAAACTGTACAAAAAATACTAATTTTATAATATAGATAAATGCATACTAGCAACATTTTATTAACTGCAAACTACTACCAAAATAACTTTTTAAATAAGTTAAAATTCTAGAAAACATGTTCTAAACAGGGAGGCATTTAGAAAAACAGGAAATAATTTGATTATAGTGAGCTGAGTGCAATATAGCACACTGAAAAACAAATCTAAACATTTTACAGCATATACACCTATTTACAATTATAACAAACATTTAAAAAACCAACCAGCCTAATTATAATTTCTTAACTGCTCAAAAGTAAAGTCATATAATAAAATATATCAAAAACATGCAGATTAGAATGGAACAGCTTATGGATTTCCATTATGCTATTACATGTACTTTGGAAAAATATGCCATAAAAATCCTACAATCTGTATTTTTTAGCCCTGATGGGCAATCCTGTTATGGAAAATCCCTAATAGAGTGTTTGTATTGGATATGCATGAAATGAAGTAAGTGAAAATAGGAAAATATGTTTTTATTGCATTTATGATTTTTGTATCTTCGATCTTCAAATGGATACAATCTCAATAAACATTGTGAAACTTGAACATAATCTAGGCATCAACAAGTTGGATACGACCAATGTCAAAGTGTATTCAAGCAGACTCAAGCTCCTTGATGAAAAATCTCTGACAGCACTGAAAAAGTTTTATTTAAAAGGTAGTGAAATTGGAGAAATGTGCTAAAAGAAAAAAAAACTTCACATAATCATGAATAATTACTTCTAATATCATTAGCAGAATATGTACACTGATTAAACAATATGAACCAAGTCAAAAAAAAGGAGCACTAAAAAAGAAGGCAAATATTTGAAACAGTATTCTGTGTTATCAACATGATTCAAAAAGAAAAAGAAGTACCAAATATTTTCTAGTTGAAAAAGGCTTTTCTTTTTACACAGTTAGTAATAAAAGCACTTTATTATTTTTACTTTTAATCCTTTTATTTTTTATTCATTTCAAGCAAATATACATATATTTGTTTTAACAAAATTTAATAGGAACAAATTATTTTCTTATCGAAATAATATTTAACACAAGGCAGATTTCATGTGATACTAAAGAGTCGCTACAAACCTGTCAACTATACTAAGTATTCTTATATATGAATATGTCTTATATGAATAAAGGACTCATCCTAACTATATTACATGTTTTAAAAATTTGTGTTAAATCCAAATGTTATTCACAAATATGCAATTTAGTATAAACAAAATGTAAAATCTTCCATGAAAAAGTTTTCAGATAATTATAGATGATTAAAAAAATTACTTTCACAGCATTCATTCTATCTATACGGTTGACATCAAGTTCAGATGAGCACTCTTTCAGAAAGTCCAAAACCACATTAACAATGTCCTCTCCATTAAATACATTATCATAATTTTTCAAGAAATGCCTCTGTCGACAAACTTTAACATTTGAAGTTATTTCTCTTATCATCCTTTGCCATAATCGTGTTGCCCAAAAGGGATCTAAACAAAAAAATTCATAAAAAATTATTAAATATCAAGTTTTTACAGGTACAAATTCCAAATATACAACAATATATCATATTTCCTTTGTCTTGCTTCAAAACACTCTTCAAAAAAATAATATTTATAGAAATACATGGTTGATTTGCAAAGCTCTAAGCAATATTTAAAAAAATTTATAAAAATTTTAAATTTTAAAAATAATTTGAAACAAGTATTGATAATGTAACTATGATATCAGTAAGTTTTTTCATAAAATGCTGTGTTTATAGAAAAAAACTAACTTTTTAACTAATTTTTTAAAATACATTTTTAAAAATTATTTTTTTAACCATTTTTAACACATTGTTACCAGCAATTTTACTGAAAATTTATCTCGTATCACTGCTTATTAGCACAATTTAATTCATAATCACTTGGACAATCAAATAAAGCATTCGCATATAATTCCTTGAAAGATTCTTCATTCAGTTCAGTCATCTTTTTTTTTTAATTTTTTTTATTATTAAATATTTTTTACAACAAAAGATTTGGCGGGTCTTATAAGCGAGAGAAACAGCTTGTGTTATACTGACTAACACTTTCACTGTATGGTCACCAACAGAGAAAACAACAGCTATGTGAAAAAAAAAAAAAAAAATGCATCATGAGTTTACTCGTACCAGATTAGCAACATTCGGCCATAAAAACACGAGTTAACTCGTGACCGGTCAACAACGTGTTAAGATACATTCCTTAAAATTTAGAAGATGGACCAAAAAGATAGAAAATTTTTGTATCAAAACTATAAAAAGCAGAACCAGACTTTTAGGATTTTCAATAAAATATACAGAAATCAAATATTAATAGGGTTTTATCATTTTGTAATGGAAAGATGTTGAACTAAACATTGATATTCTTTTGCAAACCTGAATGGATTGAAAAAGAAATGACAGTTGCACAAAATATCACTTATCACTTATAACAATAGCTGTTGACATTAATATAATAAAAGTTGCTGCAAATAAAACTGCTATAATAAAATTTACAAAATACTTTGTTCAATAACTGATAAATTCATCAATAATTAAAATGTTTTGTATCATGATTGGATTTTAAAAAATCAACAAAAATCCATTTTTATTTATTTATTATGACTATAATAAAAACTTGTAAATTCACAAACAATCCTAAAACTAAAATCATATGCTAAGAACAGATCTGTTGTGGCTGCAGAATATTCTGCGTTTTGTACAATTCATAAAAATAATATTGCTATTCCTTTTTAATTCTAATAGATGTATAGAGTTTATTTCTAATAGATAAATATAAATTTCATATTCTACAAAGAAATCATAAAGCTACTTTAGAAAACCTTCTAGTTTGTTGAATTAACACATAAAAGCTACTATAAATAAGATGTTTCTGCTATATAAAAGTGGTAACTTTGCAGAATTCCTTTTTTTTCAGCTAGTAATTTTTAATAAAAAAAGATAGAAACTGTTTTTAGTTACTCCAAAATATTCACACACACACAACTTTCTACAAACTTTTTCTTCCTTAGAGCCATCATTTTACCATTGAAATAATTCAGAGAGGATCAAATTAAAAATTTATATTAATAAGACAAACAATGTTTCTATTTAGATAGCATATTAATTGAAATATAAGCAATTTACATAAATTTTTATATGTTTAGTGTTAAAATTTCAAATATATATAATCTAAAGTAATGCATTGATATCAGAGTTATAACAAAATATGCTTTATATCATTTATTACAAGGACACAATTTCAACATAAAACTGTTTTGCATTATTAATTGCATTAAAGATAGAAAACTATAATAACAAAAAAAAAAGTGCTGCCAGAGTTCAAATATATTATCAACTAATGTATACAAATATATTATCAACTCTGACTACTACAAATACAGAACATTTAGATATTTAGAAATATATCATTGGGAACAATTTGTTATTTATGTTTCTTCAATTGACTTTTTTTTATTCTTTTGCTTAGAAAGAAGAGAAAAAAAACTTGAGATTTGAAAATAACTATAAATTTGCTTTAATTTATGGCTTCTAAAATGCTAAATATTATCAAAGAGGGAATTTTATGTGTTTTAATAACATTTTGATGCTGAATATGTTAATACTTGTGCAACATGTTATAGATACATGTTCATCTAAACTACCCAGTTTTAGGTTTAAAAATTAAATTACATGTTTTAACACTGGAATATACAGAGATAAAAATGTAAAAGTTTTTGCAAGTATTTTCATTGTAATAAAAAATGTCACTAATCATTGTTTGGAATAAAAACGTTAGAAATTTTATTTATTAAAACTCTACTTCCAATGAAACGCGTATAATTCGAAGCATTTAGCAAATTTATTTGAACTCTTAAACACTAGTTACGCAATTTAGAATAAAAACATATGTAATATCATTTGAAGTTACAGCAGTAAACTGTCAATCAAAACTTATTATACGTTATTATTGAGTAAAATTGTTCAGTTGCTACTGTCTTCAGTTTGAAACAAAACGTTTCTGTCATAAAAGATTTATTCTTCAAAAATTATTACCCAAACGTCGCACATTTGGCTGAATAGTAGACAGAGATTCAAAACTCCCTCCTGAGACATCCATCTTAAATGTTATGATTTACGAAATTTAAAGCTGTGTTGCCAACTTATTATTCAATATTTTAAATCGACAGTATAATTCAACAAGCTTTTTATATAGTAGGATTTCAAGTGATACTTTAACATTCACACATGATTATTTCTTAAATGTTAATTCATACAATTATTATCTACAAACTATTTTGTCAGTTTCGCTCTTGCAATGGCGAAAACGACTGTTACCTTTGACAGACATTCATCTCGACGTTACAGATCCTACATTTCCATTGACATTTTATAAAACATATAATACGGATAAATTTAGCGTAGAGTTCCAAATAAACTCAGTCTTCTCAATAGTTGCTGCTAAAAATACAATACTAGATTACAGTTTTGTCTCATGTGCAAGACCGTAGTCAAAAATTATTTTTGAAGGGGAACCAAAGGGAAAGATTTTGTTTTTGTGAATGATACTTTAGTAAAATTATAAGTTTTCTTATGTATAGCCTTAATGAGTACCATAACAAAATGTGATTTTTAAATCCAAAATAATTAAAAAATGATATAATGAACAAATTTAAAGCTTAGAATAAGTAATGAAGTATCTGCTCAATGAATTTAATAATAAAAATAAAATTAAAACTATTTTTACACTTATTCGTTTAAATTTCTCTCTCATTTAGCTATATACCAAAATCTAGTCTAACATAATAAATTGAAACTAATTTCGAACATAGAATCTGTCTCAAAATACTCATCATGGAGTACCTCTAATAGGAAGACGATATACAATAGATTGCGGAAAACGACCTTGAGACGAATGACCCTAGGGGATGGGGGTGGGTAGATAAAAGCGTGTGGCTCCGCAAGACATTTAGGGCCGAATCATTCTCTTTCTAAGAACACTGTTGTATATCCACAGCTAGACAGATGACACGCCCACACATGTGGTCAATTTTCTTTCTACGAAAAATTCTTTTGGAATTTCGGGGAGGGACTGGTCCCCTAAATCCCCTCCCTTGTCTCCCGTGCCTCATATTTAATTGAACAAATTCTAGGATCCAAATATTCATAAGATAAAGGTTTTGTTTTTTTTAAAAAAATGAAAGCATAATACTCCATTTATTAAATAAAAATAAAGGAGAAATTTTCCGTGTTTTAATAAGACAGACTGGTTTAAACTTATTAATCGGTGTACAAAATAACTGGCATTTTTACATATCTGGTTTCCATACGCACTTTTTTTGAGGATTCAAGCTCGGTTTAATTATTTTTAAAAAATTACCTTCGTGATATCTTTCCTCAACACAACATGACGCTAAACATGTTTGCGTAACTAGAAATCGTAATACTAGATACAAGCATACAAACTACATTATTACGTCGATATTCTCACACGCTGATTCAAGCGAAGGCGAGTTTAAATAAACGCCTCAAAATCTAAATCAATTTTTTCAGCTTTAATAGAATTTTTGGCCTTACTGGTCATGTATGTAGTCAATTAATTCCATTTGAGACAGAAGTTAAATATCTCGGAGTTTATCTAAAAAGAAAACTGACTTGGGAAAAAATGTAAATAATAATGTCCGCAAATTATTTAAAGCAAGAAAGGATATCTCACACTTCATATACCAAAAATATATGGAATTGGGTTATAAACTATTCATATATAAGATAATTCAAACACCCATTCTCCTCTACGCAATCCTGATCTGCATATCAGCGACTGACATTCATGTTCAGAGATTGCAGATCCTACTAAACAAACCCCTTTGCATGTTTAGAAAGGCCCACAGATATCTCAATAATGAATGTCTGTCAAGGGCTTTAACACCGAACTTATTCGTACCACAATTCGACTCGCAATCAAATTCTTTCAGCATCAATAACGAGATCTTCAGCTTATCGTTTAAAAACTAACAGAGTACCACGTGTGACCACAGGGCTTTACCCCAGTCTTCGTCCGCAGAGATTAGTTCCCAATGGGAAAATCAGTGCTGGTTTCTGCGTTATTTATGGGATTTCCCTCGGCATTCTACTCATTTCTGCTTTCGTGCCACCTACCTGATCACAGTATCATAATTATTTTAGACAAATTTTCATAGATAAATACTTTTAAGTTTATTAAAAAACTATCTCTGTTCAACCCATTTTTTTTTTAAATTTAAGTCCACTTAAATCAAATGCCTACCAATAGACTTAAATTCTCTTACTATTTTAATTAATTAAAAAATGTTTGTTTCTTTAATGTCATAATTAATTTAATAAGGCACAAGTAAAAGAAATGGTTCTAACATCCAAAGGTGATACAAATGATAAAGAGCATGAACTCTATCCCTAAAACCAATAGCCATGTCAAACATATAATTAGTCATAAAATAATAAATTTAATTATTCTTAACATTTATAACTCATATATTCTTAAGTTCCATACCTAAAAATAAACATGTTTTGAAAAGTTAATTTGTTCACGAACCATTATTTAAAGAGAATGATCAGATGGGAAATAATGAAAACTGGTTTCTTATCAAGTGTATGTTATTTTACAGATCTTTGTTTTCTTTTCAAGAATATTTTTTAATACAAAGCATGCTTTTTTCATGCTAAAGAAAGTGAAAATTAAATTTTGTTCACATTTAATGTCTATTTCATCAAAATGTATTATTTCACGCTCACACTAGAAATTGGATTTGGATTGCCAGATGGGGACAGATTGTTTCCAAAGGCCTTGTTTGACTAGAACTCACATTTATATCACACAAAAGAATCCCCATGCAGCTCACTTAGCAACAGAATTCATTACAAGGTGAAGATATCTGTTGTGTTGATTCTTTGATGAGAGCACTTGATATGGATAACTTTTTGCCACACGAGCTAATTTGACCAGGATCTGCTTCATAAAACTTATTTTTTTAGTTTTGAACATCCGTCAACAGGATTTAAATTAGCATGCTGAAAAACAGCTTTCTTCATGTTAGTCCATTTGACTTGCATTAAAAAGTATCTTTAGATGGTTTAAATATAGTTCACTTTCTTGTGTACAACTGTGTATGCAGAATAATCATGATTAATATATATATATGCATTTGACATAATTAAAATTTTTAGAGTAAGAAAACTTTGTATGAAATTTTTTTAATCACAAGGTTTTTTAACCTTACCTATAAGTCAAATCACTATATTGTCACTTCATATACTCATCCTTTACAACAAAACCAGAGTTGATACTTTTATACCTCATTTTAAATACAAATTCAGTAAACAAAAAGGAGAAGAAAACAATTTACTTAATACTTTTTAGATTTAATTTATTACTAAATATTACATTAGTATTAGTACTATGTACAAATAAGTGGCATAGACTTTCTTTCGACAATAATTCCAATCCCATTTAAAACCCAAAAGATTGTTCTTGGCTTTGCCATTTCGACTGAAAAAATTTATTCCTTTTGCTTTTATCATTCCCTTAGTGAACTGACACATTTAGGTATGTAATCATGCTAATTCAAATGTAAATTGCTGATAAAATACTTTCATATGTATTAAAGTGGTAATAATTGTACAGTAAACTCCACTTAATGCGAACAGTTTTGGATATGATTTTGATAACAATAAACAATATGCAGAATTAGATAAATTTACCCCCCTCCCTTGAATTCACACGTACTAAATTTCCATGAATTCTTCACGTTCTCAAACATTTTCAAACGAAAGTCTTAGAGCCTTTTCAACTTGCGAATCTTTACTAGCTCTATTACGTTTGCACTCTGTATTTTCATTTTGTTTATCTTTTCTAGTAAGTTCATCAAGATTTTTCAAAATTTTGCACAATAGAGGCTGAGAAACGTTTAACTGCTCTGTAGCATTGTGCTGACTCACTTCTAGTAACCTGTCATAAAAATTTAAATTTTCTTTTATTTTAATGTTAAATCATTTCGCTTTCTGGATTCCATATCGACAAGCTGCAAGCAAGAAAGGCATATGTGAATATGCTTCTTCTTAGTTCCAATAAGTGTGTGTTGCCCGCCACTTATCTGACAACCATTGACCATCAGCAAAGTGTGTGTATTTATGAAAAATTCCAGGAACGGGTAATTTCCCACTTTTTTGGTCATTCTCTATTTCCCTAGATGGAAGAGAGAAAATTCTCAGAAATTCAAATGAAAAGAATGGTTTTCTTTTGAATACATTGGGAATATTCCTTTGCCAGGTTAAATGAGGTTCAAAAACTGATAACATTAACCAATGTAATGATCACATACAACGATAATTTTAACATACAATTGAATAGAGAAAATTGAGACCAAGTGATTTCAATAACAATGAGAGATTTATAACATTAACCGTGATCACATTAAGTGGAGTCCACTGTATATATATATATTTTTTTTAATGTTATTACAAAGCATCGACAGGCAGAAATGTAGATATGAAATTCTGTACATATTTCAAGTCATCAAATAAAGCTGTGCTGTAGCTACTGTACTTATTATTTATATTTTAATTTATTTTAATTGTTATATGAATTAAACAAAAAGAAATTAATATTTCATAGTTAAAAATAAGGTTTTAATGTTTTATGTACCATACTAAATATTACTTAATGAATAAATAATGGGTAAAAATCAAACTGTAGAACAATGTTTAATTAGAAACATAGTTCAGTGTTAATCCTATATGAAATCTTTGTTACATGTGGTATAAAATAAATAAGCTAAAGCTCAGGAAAAAACATTTACCAGATGAATTAGCAGCAATTGTTAAACTTGTTGAAGAATTGACATTTCAAACACATTTAAATGCAGATTTTAAAATGCATGCAAAAAATCATCACCATATTCAAAAGAAAATGTTCAAAAGTAATCTTTAAAACAGGATCACCTGTCATGAAAAATAAAACATTGTTCATAATAATAAAAACCCCATCTCCTGAAAAATTATGTCTTTTTTTTTTTTTTTTTTTGAGCTAAAAGAAATTTCATTAAAAAATTATTAAAAGACCTAACTGAGTCTCAACTTTCAATTTTTGCTTTGTTATGTCCGCTAGGTCCTAAACATAAGCTGTGCTGAATATGGTTCCGCTGGTCTGAAATTCTATAACAGACAAGCTCTTTCACACAGAGAGATATACAGCAAGTCCAAAATACTGACTACTTTAAGGTTTCAACTTCATTAAACATTTCTAAAAAATACATGGTAATTTATTTACTAACTTTGGCCATATAAAAAAGCCATTTAAACTAACTTACATTTTATGATAAAGTTTTCCCAAAATATATATTTATAGGTTTACGTATGTATTGAAAAAGAACAATTTCTTTTTTTATCATTATGTATCATAAATAGTTGGATATAACTTTTGCAAGAATTTTATCCAACTATTGATATGTTTGCATAAACTTTGGAAAGACAGCTCATATATTAAAGATGAATGGATGAAACCACTGAGGACCAAGCATACTTTGGATCTAAACACTGGGGGTTCTGTGTAATGGTTGACCACTTAACCAGGACATATGCTTAGGACCCCAAGTTCCTTAGTCTCAAAAACAGAGATTGGCACCATCAGGCATGGTCTTATGCAGACTGTAGAATCAGGGAATTTAGTTGGAGTTTAGAACATTTATGATTATCTGAAATTTTGTTACAGAACATAAAAAAAAAAAAATTGTTTATTTTTTAAAAAAGTATTTTCACATCTCTCAAAGTTTATGTAGCCTGCTTACAAAATTTACAGGAACTGTTTTTGATAGAACAAAATAATGGAAATTAAGGTTTGAAAAATTGAAACAGTGACAAGATATGAGTATGCAAACAAAATTCTCTTGTAGCACATGCACAAAATATACCCTAAAATTTTGCACCCAATACTACAGGGCAACCTATTAAAAAAGTCCAAGTGTAGATTATGAAAATTTAAAAATATACTGGCATTATATAGTCACACTTTGCCTCTTCCTGAAACTAGCTATAATACAGAAGGGTTCCTTACAAATTTTCAAATAGTAAAATGTTTGAAAACAATTTTTTTAAGTTTATTTATTAGCACTAGAATCTGATATAACACAAAGAATTTAATAATGTATATATGATTTCATAAAAAAGTATGAAAATGATTAGGGATTAATATATTATTCTAATACAGTTTCTTTTATGTCCAAGAGGGAGTTATTTCAATACAATGGAAATGAATGTGTGTAAAATAGGTTAAAGAAAATATATTTTACACAAATTTTTATACATACTTTGGTTCTTTAAAATCTTACTTTCATTAAATATTTTTGAATATGTACAACTGAGACAAAACATCAAAATATTATAAATTTACATTAATTTCCAAACAGTACTGCTACAATGCCATAACAAGATCAGTGGGAGTCCCTGAGATTTTCATTTAAGCAAGAGACCCCTTTATTCCACAAATTGGTTCCTGGTAATACTTAAGAGTAATTAATGTTCATATATAAAGAAATGATAGTGATCTGTGAAATGAGAAAAGACAAAATCTCCAGCACTTGTATCTTTTATTTCTCTGCAAAATTTTATTTCAGTCATACAAAGTTGGTGTTTTACAATCGTTCGTATTATAAAAGGCACATGTTTAATGGCTTCTTAAATTATTTTTAAAAACAAACACTAATGAGAAAAAAAACTGAACAGTACAAAGTATGATGATTCTTGAATAAAACAGTGATTACCAATTTATTAAATTATATTTTTTGCTGCAAGCCTTACCCTGATTAGGGGCCTCCACTTATCTGATAGCAGTAATATAGTTGGTTTATAATAAATTGGGCTTTCTATACAAAAATCAGAGAAATAAATAAAAAATATACAGGTAGAAATAAAATTCTGCTCTATCACTGTGGAGAAAGCAGATATTTTACTAAACAAAAGAAGCCGATAAACATGCATCAAGCTCAAGTGTGCTGGCTCCTGCAATGCTTAGTTTAGGGTAGCTATCTCCACTTTCAGTAATATGTAGGCCTGCCTTTGTTCAAACTTGGGAAATAGTAATACATATATATATACTTCAACTTAACTGTATGCTACATATCATAGTATAAATGAAAACTAATCTTACAAGTTTGTACAGAGACAGCTTGCCAATAGAAAAAAAAGATCACTAACAGTGACCGTGATATATAATTTTTGGTTTTTTTTAATAAGAATTATATAATATATATAATTGCAAAAAGAAACAGTATATAGTTCAAAGTAAAAAAGACTAAATTTTAAAAAAATTAATGCAATGTTAATGATTAGCTAATAGGAATATTTTGAAAGATTTGTTCTATCCACAGTGTGTGATAAACATAGGAGAGAATTCATGCTTAGACATTTGGTGTTAACAGGTTATTCAGGACTGGAATATAGATACTATCCTTGGGAATAAACAACAGGCATGGAATTCCCATTGATGAGATTGACGTCATTACTGACTGGATCTACAATGCTAACACCATTGGTTAATTCTTCGGGAAAGTTGGTGATAACATCTTCTTCAATCTTGCATGGTTTAGCATTACGAGCAAACGTAAAACCAGTGGTTCCATCAGGTCCTTTGGGCTGGCGAATAAGGATGAGCTTGGGGCCACCTCCTTCAGTTGACAAGGTTCGCAAACGATTCAGTCTTTCAGGACGCTGCAATGGTTGACTTTCCCTAGAATAAATCAGAAAAAAACTATAACTATTTTCTAATTACAAAAATTAAGATTATACCACAAATCATGAAGGCCTAAATATATAAATTATATCTTAAATATGAGATAAGATGAAAATAAAAACTTTACTTGAGATTTTTCAATACATTGAGTGCAGATTACAACCAAAGGAGGAGTAGTAACTATTATACAACAGTCCAAAAATGTAAGATTTCAACATTTTAAGGCTAATCATTTTCGTACTTACCCGATTTTGACTACACTGCAGGCAGAGTATTTCCCTGTTCTCTGATGGTGAACTACAACAAATTCCACTTTGTCTCCAGGTTGAATTGTTCCTTCTCCTTTCACTTCTGACATATGGAAAAACAGTTTTTTGCCTTCTTCAGCCTCATACGACAAGAAACCAAAATTTCCTTTGATAGTATCCACTGTAGCCTATTAAGAAAAATTAAATGCTAAATGAAAATACGAAGAATGATGGAATATTCCCAAAATTAACCATTAAAATGCAATATACTAGTAGCTCTAAAACATTTTAGACTTTCAGCAACTTATATAAATTCCATACTATTCTTTTGAAAAATAATCAGTTGTGATATACAGTGTGTCTAAAAAAGAACTGGCACATTTTAATGTAATAATTCATAAAATAATAAAAATAGTTTTAAATTAACAACATTAATAGTTATATAGAAAACTTTGCCTGTGAACTTCAACATGCATGCATTCATCGCATGGAGAATATCAATAGTCAATTTTATGCTAGGTACAGGTATGTCAACATTCATAAAGGTTATGAATGGTTAAAGGTAGGCTTCTGAAATATTTTGATGTTTAATAATTCATTAAAATTCCTTATTTAAGATTAAAATGTGCAAGACCACAATGGTTGATGTGGATACCAACATGTTTGCCCACTCTGGCATGAAATTATCTACAATCTGTATTTTGTGGGGAAGGGCAACCCCCTGTATGGTGATAGATAAGGGTCATAAAGCTTTTTTAACCTATTTAAACCTTTAATTTCATTAAATTGAATCTATATTTTCATTATCTTAAGAACTATTAAATATTAAAATGTGTTACACCTTTTCTCAATATCCTGTATTTCAATTGTAAGAGTTTATTCACAGTTTACCTCCTGACTGTTGAACTTACATAAATAATCATTCAATCTAACTCCGGATAAAATCAAAAGTGTATGGCTTCTAAATTATGATTATAAATTGCAATTATTATATTATTTACCTTTATGTTAAGATTTCAATACTGCCCCCCTCTTATTGATCTCCTAGAACAGATGGACCATTTTGAGAAGGAATAAACATAAAAGGTGATAAATACTCAGTTTATTCTGGAAATCAGGTGCAAAAGAATTAGAGAATAATTTCTGGTTGGCATTGAAGAAATTTAAGAATTTTAATAAATAGATTAATCAGAAATCTTTCGATTTTTACAGTATGAAAATATTATAAAGGAACAGTTAAAAGAGGGCATAATTGAGGAAGGATTGCAAGAAACAAAGCCTCATATTTTATGCCACACAGAGAAGTGATTAAACCCACCAAAACTACACATTGTATGGTTGTATATGATTCAAGCTCTTCAAATTAGTTGACATTGGACCTAGTTTAAACCCACTTGTCTTAAATATAATTTTAGAATTTCAAAAATTTTAAATTGCTTTTAAGGCACATTGCTAAAACCTTTATAAGAACGATTTCAGAAAAGGATAGGATTTTAAAAGAGATAATAGGTAAAATTATAAAATTTTGAGATTTGCACATCCTTCTTCGGTCTTTCTTGTATTCCTGCAATTTAAGCAATGGTAATCTAGCTTCATAATAAAAAAATATCAAAACACAAATCCTGAAGCTTATGCTATGTTAAACTCTTTGATGTACATAGATGATTTGTATTGCGGTTATAATACATTTGAAGATGCATATAGGTGATTGAAATACTTAACACTTTTAAAAATGCTGGGATAAATCTTAGGAAAGTAAACTCTAATTCAAAAGAACTTAATTCATTTTGGATGGAAAGGGGTTATAATGTAGGAGAGTTAAAGAAATCAAAAATGATGGGCATGATCTGGACCCCAGAAATAGACAAATTAAAACTGAATTGCACCAATTTTGACCATATATTTAAAGATAACAAAGAACAATTTTTCATACAGTGGCTAGTATTTATGATCCACCAGGAAAACAAAACAATTCTTAATAAGGATGAAAATCTTTCTACAACAAATAAGGACTCTAGGTCTACATTGGGATGAAACACTTCCACCAGACATAATCAGTGAGTAGTTAAGATGGAAATTAGAATTAAATTCACCTTTAAAAACACTTGAAAATTCCCAGGAAATATTTTCAAAGTTTAAAAAATAAATAAAGTGAGTCTTCATTTGTTTGCTAAGGCTAGCCCTAAAGCCTATGGTGCAATTGCTTATTTTCGATATTTGAACTCAAATGGTTCAATTTCTACGAGCTTCATCACAGCTAAAAGTCATGTAGCACAATTGAAACCAACACTCTCCCACATTTAGAGTTGATAGCCATTTTAGTAGAAGAAAGGTTAGCAAAATATTTGACTGGACTGTTTCCTGAACTGTGTGATCGAATATTCCTTTAAAGTGATAGCCAGATTACTCTTCATTGGGTAAAGGGATATGCTAGAAAATTGGAAGCCCTTTGTTTCTAACAGGGTACCTGAAATTCAATCTCTTACTGATCCCCAGATGTATTTCCAATGTATTGGCAAAGAAAATCCTGCTGATTCATTATCTCATGGAGAAAAGAATTCTAATCTTGTTAAAAATTCTCTTTCCTTGCAGAATACTTACTAATACTTTACTAATTTTACACTAAATATTATTCACATAAGTTTAAAATTATTTTTAAAAAATTGCATTTATTTTAAAATGAACAATTAAAAATTATAATAATAAAAGAAAAATTATGTACCTGTATTCTTGCTCTAATAGCTTTGATGTTTGTAGCTCTTTCTTTCCCTTTCTTAGTAACGCCTATCTGGAACTGAACAACATCCCCTTTTTGGAGAAATTCATGCTTATCTACAAGACTAGTAATTCCGAACTCATATTCAGGAAGTTTTTCATCCACTTCTTCAGCTATAAATATTTAAGGAAATATTTAATTTCAGAAATACAGATTAATTTATATTTCTTTATTTTTTACAGCTTTTAAAGTAAAATTACTAATTTTTTATGCTAAAAGAAAAATATTTCTATATATAAAATCCTTTGTATGTATATGTGTATGCACTATAAATTCTGATATGTGTGGACCAATCTTCATGAAATTTTTATATGGAGATTCAGATAAAATATGGAAAGATTTTAGGAAAGTCAAATAGTTCAATTGGTTTAGCTATATTGTAGCACCATTTGATGTAGTTCTTTTAAATACAAGCTAAAAAAACTAAAATGATTTAAGTAACTTAATAAGAATGTTTTAAGATAATGTTTTAGTACCTTTTGACTAAATATACTTTAGGAATTATTTAATTTCAGCTATTAAGTATATGTCTACCTTTTTAATTTCAATTTTGCTATTTGTGATACCTATTCTGTTGATATGGTAACAGAGTGATTGTTAATAGCACTTTGATTCACTTTAAATAATTGTTCAAAATAACGAATTATTTTTCCTTTAGCAATGTGCAAAGATAAATTGCCAAAGTAATGTTTTTTGAAGTTTAAGAAGAAAATTAAAATGTGTTATGAAACTGAATGGTTTTATTTTTTAAATTTCTAAAATGTCTGATGTAATATATTCAAAGAATTAATTTAAATTTTGAAATAAATGCAGCCTTTCACCTGGAAACCTTAAATACCCAAATCGAATTCTGGAGCAAACTAGTGTATAATAACTCCTGCTAATAAACTTTATTACTCATAGCTCTGACATTTAATTCTGAATACATGCAAATGCAAATTAATACTATCTCTACATGAACAATGTAAATATTGACAAAAAATTACATAATTACTGAGCTTGGAATATAATGTAAAAAATAGAATGATAAGTAATGCTTTAATTTCTCTATATAACGTTTTACTTTTGAGTTAAATGTTTAAACAGAGAAAAATGTAAATTGAATTTACAAATATAATTTCTAGAATCAACATTTACAAAATATTAATAATTTTACTGGTATTTCTCTTACAGAATGGGTCATCTTTCAATTAATTTTTATAATAAAAAATAGCTTCCTTTTATTTTTTAAAACAAATTATAAAACTTATACAACATTCATACGGCTAATATTTTTTTTTTATTATTGCTTTCAATTTTTCAAAATGCAAAAATAACTAAAATAATAAACATGCAATAGCAAATACTGCTTTAGATTATTAAAAAAAAAAAACCTCTAAAATTCATACTTAAAAAACTAACCATATTACTTTAAATTAGAACCCATTTTAATTAATTATTTTCATATAATTTTATAATAAAAGAAAATAAAATTATGTTGAACCTAGATATATGCCTTGAATATTTTCATCTAACTATATAATTATTACAATAACTTCCAATTTTAAGAGAGAAATTTACTTTCACTTACATTCTGCAAGTTTTTCATCTACATCTTCAGCTGAAAGTGTTTAAAAAAAAATTAAATTCAAATACACAACCTCCAACTGCCAAATATACTCTTAATACTAAATCTTTTGTTACCTTTGATATACAATAACATTTCTTTTAGAAAATCATGAGTAATCTTACCTTTATTTTTCTAATGCAGCTGATATAAATAATTTAAATATCTATAATAACCGCTTGTGTACATTAATAAGTTAAATTTTAAATTTAAATTACTTTTATAAAACTTTTAACCATTATAATAATAGTGTTTATCTTTCAGAATGTGTCATCTTTCAGCTAGTTTCTTTATATTTAAAAGATTGATTTCACCTTTTTATTCTTAGAATGAAATATAAATATCATACAACATTAATATGGCCCAAAACTTTTCATACCACAGAAATAAGAGCCACTTCTCAAATTTAAAAAATTAAGTTTGATAACTATGTATTAATTGGCAGTGTTATCATGGAGATTGTCAAAGGAGGTGGGGAAGGAATAATTTTGTCATATGTTTTAGGGCTTATTAATAACCTTTTACACATATGGCACAACTGATTTCCTATTCAGATAGGTAATTAAAGATGGTACCTGTGATAAAATGAAACTTTTAAGAACTTTAATGAAATCTATTAATATTTTATAAGTAACTTTGTCAATGGCATTATTCTACATATATATATATATATATAAATGACTAACACAAATTCTTTTTAAAAAATAAAATAAATAAAAAATTGGTAAAATTTTAAAATAGTTAAATTTTACCACTACCATAAATCAGGTATATTACTTAATTCACAGGCAGCCAAAATAAATCCTTTTAAGCTAAATGTTTAGGCTTAAGATTACTTCTAGAGAAGTAGAACATAATGTTTATGATATGATCTTCTATAGCATATTCAACACTAATAAGGTAATATTGAATATGCTATATTTATTGTCAATGTTTGAAAATATAATTCAAAGGTAAAGTCAAGGGTAAAAACCTTATTTTTTATTGAATTCTAAAAATACAGTTTGTAAAAGACTTTTCGCACCAGAATATTTGGAAGTAAAGAGATAATTTTATTTAACCAAAACATCTTTTTAAAATCAGATGAAAATTTCTACTGTTTGTTCTATTATTAATAATAATATATTTAAATATTACTATAACAGCATTTCAAAAATAAATATCACAAAGAAAGCTAAACTGTTTACAGTTAATGAAGGTCATGAGCTGTTCATGAAGGTAAAATTTTCAGTCTAAATATCAGGCAGTAGAGTTCATACTTAATTTTGAAAAATGTAGGAGTTTTGAAGGAGAAAAATGAGATATTTTAAAACTACTTTTAAAAGTTCAAACTGCTATTTTTCTGATGATTAGCAATAAATGTTATAAAACTTTACACTACTGTGATTACACACGATAGCTCCTGAAAATTTTCTTTTTAATAACCAATCTTCTACAATGTTTAAATTGCAGCTCATCACTAATTAGATCAATCTGTAATATTTAAAATTCTTTAAAATTTACCCTTTTCTTTATTTTCTCCTCTCAAGATATTCAACAAAAACTTAAATTTATAATATTTATCAATATATATTTAGAAGAACTAATTTGAGTATTAATAGATTAATTTAAATTAGTATGTTTACTAATTTAAACTACTAATACAAATTTCACAGAAATTGTTCTATAACACTCACCAACAGAAGCTAGACGAACTCTACCAGGGTAAGATTCTTGATCTGGATTAAAGCATCTTACAGGGTTGAGTATCACACCATTTAATATCTCCGGCTGAATATCCTCTTTCTGAATGGTTCCTGATGGTAGTTTGCGTACACATTCTGCACTAAGTTTATTGCCTTTGTGAGTCATACCAAATTCAACCTCTTGGCCAACTTCCAAATTTGATGCATTCCCATCAAAAACACTGGAAAAATTTAAAACAGTTACAAGGAACTATAGGTATTACTAGATAAATAAACTATAATATTTGTATTTTAAAAAATAATTATTCATCAACAATGTATTTTTATTAAGAATTTGTTTTCTTCACGTTTGTCTTGCAACTGAAAAATATACTAATGGCTATCAAATAATTACTTTAATTGTTGAAAAAGATATCAAAATAAAAATTAAAGGTGACAGCACAAATGCTGCATAAACCAGTGATGGACACGCTCTTTAAAAACAAGCTCCCCCCCTCTCTCAAAATAAATAAATAAAATTAATTAATTAATTAAAAAAATTCAAGGAACCAAAACATTTTTGACAACTTAAGCAAAGTAGAATAACAAAAAAATATTTTGATGAAAATATTTTCATTAACTGTTGTAGAATTCAGTGAGAAAAACAAGATTTTAAAAAACAATTGATGTTAATAAATAAATGGAAAATAAAAATAAAAAAATATAATAAAAAAAAACTTTTTTATAGTTACTATATCTTATTTTATTTAACATCTGGACATTAAAATAATTTAACAGTGTTGAATGGATGAAAGTGCTAATTCCCCCCCAAAAAAAAACCTAAGTAATTTTTTAAATAAATTTAATGTTAATTATTTTCCTGTTGTACTTTGAATGGATATTATACACTGTCGAACTTTTCCCAGGGCTTTGAATGCTTCAGTATTTTTATCTTTACACTCTTAGCTTATTGAATGACTTATTCCAACAAAAAATACCATTTAATATAGTGTTTTTTGACAAAAGCAGCTTTCAAAACATTTGAGTTTTCAAAAATGTGCAGTTAGGATTTATTTTCTTTTAAAAATAATGAGGTAAATATTTGCTTAACTGACATGTTAGAAAATGTAATTGGATCACAAAATTGCAAGAGAAAAACATTTATATTCTATGAAATGAAGTTATACTCAGGTGCGACCAAGAAAAACATTTAGATCCCACAGAGTCGAGTCCCAGTACAAAAATGCTTAGAATGATTTAGCAGCATGATTACAAGAACTCAAATCCCCCAAATATGTAGGAAAAGAATGCTTAATAAAAATAAGGAGTTTTAGGTATGTTATTGAAGAAGCATGGACAAACATTCTCCAAAAAGGTTTGGCTTTCTTAAAATGAAAGGAGCAGGGCTGAAAAGGTAATATGATGGCATACAAAATGGAGAAGGAGGATGCTTTTAACTATTTTTTTAAGGTGACTAGTTATACAGAATAAAATTAAATTTGGTGATGTGTAAAGAAAGGTTATTTTATATTATTGTGTAAGAGATCTTGTTGGGATCAAAGGAAAATTACTTAAAGGGAATCACAACTTAATAATGTTTTACTGTAATATAATGTGAAAATTCTTATACTAATAAAGTAAATGCAATTGTGACTACATTTGAAAAAGGCCATCCTTCAGTTTTACACAATGATTCTACAGTTAACAAATTCCTAAACTAATATTATATAAAGGACAAATATGTGCTCCTAATATAAAAATTGTAAGCAATAAAATAAAATTCTTTTTAGCATTTTTACATATACTTATTAACACATATTTACTTTTTTGTCTATACTAGTTTTAAATGCTTTACAAATAAAAGTTTTCACAACTATATTGTGCATATGTAAAAATAAAATATTTTAATGCCTAAGGAAATTATTACCTATGTAAAAATCAAACACACATTTTAATCTAATGATATAAACAGAATAAAGGAGAAAAAGAAATTTTGACCTATTAGAAGCATAAAAATTTTCATAACTTTCTTAATGTTAAACTAATTCTACCTTAAATTCAGAATTGCTTGAACTTATTACCTGTAGTGAAAAAAGACTTCTTTGTCATGTTCTTCAGTTTCAATGAATCCAAAAGTATCTTTGAGAGCTGCAACAAATCCTCGGTGTGAATAGCGAAAACCATTTCTTATCTTGGTCATAACTTTCACATGTGCAGCATACAATTTATCATCCTTGGGACAAATTATGAATTCAACCTACAAGACATTAATGTCAGTTACATTTCAAAACAGAGAACAGTAATAACATTAAATGAGAGAGAATAAAACAAAATTAATATAAAACAGCATCTGAAAATTAATATACACTAAAACAATTACAAAAATTTTATCAAAGGATTATTTTTCTGTGGTTACATTATTTTTTCCAATAATAGAATGTTTATTTTAACTCACAACGGACTGCTCACCTTTTTCCAGAGTCATTTTGGCTAAAGATGACATTTTCTGTTTGTGCCTCAACTAACTTTGAATAGTTTTAACTATATCTGTCAAATGGATTTTAAAATGGGCTTATTTAAATAGTTCAGTTATCAATATATCAACAAAAATTAAATGGGATTGCCTGAAAAACAAAACAAAACTGGAAAAACATAAGATCCTGATGCAGATATCTCAAAGAAAGAAATAAAAAGGAAAAAATGAAATAAAGCTACATCAAAGGTAGTTTTTAAACAGGAAAATACATAAATTATTAAAATAAAACAAGGGCATATACAAAATAAGTATTTTTGAATAAGAAAATATGTTGAATGAATTTTGAAGTATTTACTTATAGATGAGAAAAATGATAACTTTTACTATGAATTTATATAAACATTTAAGATATTAGCCAGGAGTGACTGGGGCTCAACTTCAAAAATACCAAAAACTACCCAAGAACAAAATTCCATCAAATAATTTCAAATATAACCTTAATTGCATATTTTATGAAAATTCCTTTATATACATTACCCCACAGTCAGAGGGATGCTGACACTCATATATTCAAAAGTTACTGTGCTTTTGTTTGGGTGCCTGGGAAAGTTAAGATTAAAAAATGAAATGTCAGAGATATTTCAAGAGTTTTAGGGGTAATATTTTTTGTATAAGTATAATATATAACTAATTAACATACTTTCCAAAATTCCTACAAATTACTTAATTTAAAAATAACCATAAAATTGTAATAAACTGTTCATATTTTCATAAAACATAAAAAATGAATAAAAACTGGTATGCACTCTCAACATTTTCTTTTAATTACTAAGTTGAGCTTCCTTTTCTTTAAAACTTGCTAACAAATCCAGATTTCAGGGGGGAAAAAAACTTACAGACAAATCTACAATTACAGTCACTCCTAATAATACAAGCTTTTCAATAATAAAATACCATAAATTTAACCACTACCATATATAAAAATGAGCTATACAATTATTTAATCTAAACAGCAACTTACTTTGTCACCAACACGGGGTGAAGATCGAGGTTCACAATCCTGGGTTGTATAAAATACCTTTTCTTTCATTCCATTTCTATGGAAAACAATTATACCCTCTTCAGAATTGGCATCAGATCCGATTTCTTCTTGGTGAGTTTTCTTGTTGCCTTTCTGTGGACTGTCAGAAGACCAACGAGAATGGGCTTCCTTTTCAATCATTCCAATAAAGCTGTAATCTTCACTAATGTGGTCATCAACTTTGCTGGAACCATTTACAGATGATGATACATAACTTACAGTACCCGATGGCAATACCTGAATTCTTATTGCATGACACCGATTTTGGGTACTAGGATCCTAAAAATAAAAATGTATTGAGTAAATGATGAGAAAAGTCATAGCACATCTATTCATATATTTGTCATCATACAAATTCCATATTGATTTTTAAAAATAACATTGACAGTAGTAACTAGTCAGTAGATAATCATTACTTAAATTCCATTATCATCAAAATTACTATTATTTGCAGGGTATCTGTCAAAATAAAATTTTTCAAATCCATAACTTTTCATGACTTTCCCTGATTTAGCAGATCATTTTCCATGACTTTAAAAAGCTTTCGTTAAAAGTATATATGAATAAAACTTTTGATGTACATACAAATAAAATATATGCTTTTAGAGAAATTACAGAAATTTTATTATAAAAAAACTATAAACTTCTTTATAAGTGTTAATAAACTCACATAAAAATAAATTGTTGTATCTACATACCTAAGTTTAATCATATAGCAATTTTTTAATCAAAATGTTTCCAATTTGAATTCAGGGTACTTTGGTATTATCCAGGTGACCATGAATAATAGACAAATATAACCCTATAATGTTTATATACAATATCCCAAGAGATAAACTTATATTTTGTGCAAAAATCTTAACTAATCTTTATTAAAAAATAATTATTATATTAATAAAATTTTAATCTACAATTTAAGAAAAAAAACAAGAATAATATACATTTACCCAACCATTAAGCTTTCTTGCTTTGAGTTTCCTTGGTGAACGAATTTTACTTGGCAATTGGTCAATGGGATTTAATACATAAATACCAAACTCAGTAACTTTAGCCAAATGACAAGTAAAAATATAATTAAACAATTCAATGCATTTTTTAATCGGTAGTTTAGCGGATCCATGATTTTTACTCATTTAGCTTGAAAAATCAAGACTTTCCATGACAAAATTAATCCATTGTCTAAATCCATGATTTTCCAGGTGCGCGGAAACCATGTATTTGGTTTGGT
The DNA here is from genome assembly GCA_032207245.1 of Pardosa pseudoannulata. NCBI lineage: Eukaryota > Metazoa > Arthropoda > Arachnida > Araneae > Lycosidae > Pardosa > Pardosa pseudoannulata. The sequence continues at coordinate 44,909,774 of CM063501.1, forward strand.
TTTGGAGTACTACAGTCTACTTTTTGCAACACGAGGGCTAATGAGACCAGGATCTACTGCTTAAAGCTAATTCCAAATGGCTATGAATGTCCATGCAACTGTGGGATTCGAACCCACAAACTCCAGTTTCGAAGACCAGCACCCTAACCATTCAGCCATAGTTCAGCCAAATTACTATTATATTTGCTAGCCAAACAAAATTTACAGAATTCAAAATACCATCCTTTATTTTATAATTTAGAAATTAAATTCAACAATTTTATTCTTATGAAAAAATTCTATAATTTATGTAGCTACAGTAACTTTCCAAGATATAACCTTTTCATAGAAAACATAGAATAGTCATAATAAATTTTTTTGCTTGATATAACTTACTATATATTATTCAAACATTATAGATTTGTGTAATATATAGTTGTGATTTGTTTTCTATCTCAGTATTTCAAGTTTTGAAATTGTAAGAAATAGACCCTTTAAATGAACTTTTTTATAGCTTAGTTTGAGTTATTGCAACTCACTTGTACAGATATTTTACTGTATACTATCATAATTATGAAATGAATCAAGTTAAAATAAACATACCTGAGCAACAGTAAACTCTACTTCATCCTGAACTTTTAGAGGCTCTTCAGGATTCAGAGATTCTGATAATCGAAAGTATAAACGTGCATCTCTTTGTCCATATGTGATAAAACCAAATGTATCTTTAACAGCACTGACAAATCCCTGAAATCAAACAATGAAATTATTATATTTAACTGCCTTAATTCTATGAATCATATGTTTAATTTCTGCAATCATGAAGAAGAAAATTCAAAATCTTTTAAATTATTTTTTATAAGTACTTTATTATATTATTATTGTAAAAAGTTTAAAGCAAAACTTTCTAACGAAAACAATGGGAATAAGTTTATTGCGGAGTAAAATGAATAACACAATTTAACTATTAAAAGCTCAAATGCACTTTCATAATCAACATTTGTGAATCTATCATCTTAATACCAAAAATAAATAAATTGCAAAGTAATAAATTTCTTAATCTTAGAAAACATTACTTACTGCCACAAAGTAATTTAAAAAAAAAAACTGTTTGCAAAACATATAAACAAGGAATTTCATAGCAATTACTAAAACTTATAAAAATTGAAAATAAATAAGATAAAAGTTTGAAATTATTTAAGTTTTGAAGGAAAAATACAATATTATGATAAGTAAAATTTTCATTTGCCACAATAGAGTAATAAATTTAGCATAATATGTTAAAGCTAACATTCTGTTTGTGCTATGTTATAGAAATTAAAATATAAATATAGAAAGAGGAAAATAATTTCAAAATTTAAATATGTTAAATATATATTTTCAGTGAATTACCTGTTCTCTTTTCTCTTTTGAAAATGTCAAGCCATTAAACAGGAGTTCTATGTTTGTAGCTCGCTGAAGATTGTCCCTGCGATCAGTTGCAACATTAAACTGAACCCAATCTCCAACTTGAAGAGTATATTCCGCTTTTGGATCACGATCTCCAAATGGATAATATATCACTCTAGTAAGAAAACATATAATTTACTTTTTACTGCTCAATCAGGATATTTATAAAATGCTTCCTCTAAAATAATTAATATTCAGCAAATTCTAGAGGACAACAAAAGAAGCTAAATGAAAAGTGCTAAAGGAAAAGTTAAAAAATAAAACTATGCAAAAAATAAATACAGGGTATCTGCCAAAATAAAATTTTTCAAATCCATGAGTTTCCCTGATTTAGCGGATCATTTTCAAAGACTTTAAAAAGCTTTTGTTAAAGTATATATGAATAAAACTTCTGATGTACATACAAATAAAATATATGCTTTTAAAGAAATTACAGGAATTTTATCATAAAAAAAACTATAAACTTACTTTATAAGTGTTAATAAACTCACATACGTAAAAATAAATTGTTGTATCTACATACCTAAGTTTAATCATATAGCAATTTTTCAATCAAAATGTTTCCAATTTGAATTCAGGGTCTTTGGTATTATCCAGGTGAAAATGAATAATAGCCAAATGTAACCCTATAATGCTTATATACAATATCCCCAGAGATAAACTTATATTTTGTGCAAAAATCTTAACTAATTTTTATTAAAATATAATTATTATTATATTAATAAAATTTTAATCTACAATTTAAGAAAAAAACCAGAATAATTTGCATTTACCCACCCATTAAGCTTTCTTGCTTTGAGTTTCCTTGGTGAACGAATTTTACTTGGCAATAGGATCAATAAGATAATACATAAATACCAAACTCAGTAACTTCAGCAAAATGACAAGTAAAAATAGAATTAAACAATTCAATGCATTTTTATTTAATCGGTAGTTTAGCGGATCCATGACTTTCCATGACTTTTACTCATTTTACTTGAAAAATCAAGACTTTCCATGACAAAATTAATCCATTATCTAAATCCATGATTTTCCCTGACTTTCCAGGTGCGCGGAAACCATGTAAATACTAAAATCACTAGACCAAGACTTACTGTTTAAAGCACACTGCTATGAACTATTTCAGAGTGGGCATTGATCTCATGAATATACCTTTTATATTACCAAATTAGCCATTGTTTGGCTAGAAATTTGGTGAAAGAACACTTTAGTGTAAAGAAAAGGAAAATTTTAAGCTTGAGGCCAAGAATAGACTACAAAAAGAAAATGTTTGATACTGATGGCTAGTATTTTCTTTTAGTAACAATAAACGCAATGAAAAAAGTTATGTGACTTGCAGAAGTGTTGACTATGTGGCATTGGGAATGTCCTTAAATCTAGTATTGTGCACTTCCTTGCAAAATTTTTACACAAAATCCTTTAGAGTTAACTGCTGTGATCTTAGATCAAGTGCTTATGAATATATTACTGATAAAAATTAAAATCTGTTGTTTCACAATTAAAAGTAGAGATTTTTCTCAACTGCTCATTTAAAACAGATGAGAAAAATCTTAATATTGAGAAGATTCTTCAATGAAATGATATATTAAATATTTTTCTCCTCTCATATACCTCTTACTTGTGTAATAGTTTTGACAGTTTCATAAATTTAAAAAAAAAGGGAGGGGGGATTTAACACTTAGTAGATATCCCATGTGGAATAGCACCAATGTATCCCAATGCATGTCGTAAGAGGAGACTAAAATAGGGTTGGGCCTAGGGTTAAATGCCCTACCACGTAAAAAACAACTGGTTACGAAAGCCAAAGATAGAAATACCTGTCTGCCCAAAGGAAATCGATCTGGAAACAGATTAAAGACTTGGCACTTTGGTACATGTTATATATTAGATTTCTTTTCTTTAGTAAGGGATTGTAATTCTTGATTGAAGAATTTAGCTCGTAAAAGGGGAAGACCAAGAATTCAGTGGATTGACTGCCTTAGACTTAAAAATTTTAAAAATCAAAAGCTGGAAGAGTCTTTTTTTAAAAATCAAAAGCTGGAAGAGTCTTTCCAAGAAAAGAGACACCTGGAACTCGATTCTGTGGAAGGCCATGGCCCACCCTGGACTGGCGTGCCATTGAAGAAGAAATCTCATGTAAATTTACATTTCTACTCTAATTTTTGTTATGCTGCATTAGTTTTGCCTCTTTATACACAATAGCTGCCCTATCTATTTAATAGTGTTTCAAAAAATTACACACTTTAAAGCCAATTGTACATGCTTAATTAAAACAAATAAAAGTGCCTGGAAACCAAGAATAAAGAGAAACAACAAGTTCATTAATATACATATTTCAAAACACTTCTGAATAAACTTTTTCTTGTTCTCAATAACTATGTATGCATAATTTTACTCCATTTTATTAATATTTTATTTAAATACTTTTTTGAAATAAAATAACACTAAGTCAATTGTACCGCTACTTTAAAAAAATTTATAACTTAAAATTTATAACTAATTTATAAATATGAAATTTATAATTAACATTTCAGTAAATAAGACATTATTTTTTTTTTTAAATTTCAATTATTAATATAATTACAGCCACAAATTCTAATGGATGATAGTAGTAGTTTCAGCATTTATAGCATAATACCAGTAGGTTTAATAATTCTATTTACACAAAAATAAACCATATATACTTACTCATCATTTAACTGACATTGAATTTTTCCAGGAAGAGCATCACTAGATCTCATTCTTCCTTTTTCTAAAGCTTCTTTGATCTCACCAATCAGAATTTCAGGATTGATGTCTTCAAAAATTACTGTCCCAAGTGGCAAAGTTACCACATTGACTGCAACTTCTTTGTTCTAGAGAATAAACATTTTATGCAAAATTTTATGATACATCATATTTGATTTTGAAATGTAGAAAAGAGTTAAAGAATTAATCCTTAAGAGTAAACATTAAAAGTAGTTGATGGTCTTTCATTTAATAAAATAAATAAATGAAATTGTGTAATTTTGCACCCACTCCCCTTTATTAAGAGTTAATAAAACATGTTAAACATTATAGTGTACAACACAGATCTGCCAACATTCAGGCATTTATTTCAGGAACAACAGTGCATATTTAAAATTTAACATATATGATACCCAAAGTATATACATATGCAATTTACATATATAATAAAAACAAAATTATCCAAACAAATTAAACATAATTATGTATTTTATTGGTGTCTAAATTAAATCAAGCAAACTAAATTAAAATAAACACACAGCAGTAAACTATAAAGGGTAAATTAAAATTTATGAATTTAATAATGTATAAGTAGGTTTTGTATCTTTCACAACTTGTTTCTCGAAAACTATTTTCTTGCAGCACATTGAACCTGATTAAAATATTTACATTTTCCTATCATTAGGGATTCTATAGTTTGTCTACTCAGATTTGACCTAAATTTAATTTGATTTTTCTGCATAGTACTGAAAACTCTTTAACCTGCAGCATTATTGTGTGGATTATGATTAATTACTAATTATATAGTGAATTGTTCTTTAAGTTAAACATCTTTAAAAATTTTATTAAGTCAGCAGTATAAAACATAAATTATAACTTTTCTTCAGTTTATATATATATATATATATATATATAAACCTTTTTGCTGATGTCCTGGCAAAAATTCAACCCGCCTCTGCTCAATGTAGAAATGGGTTAAAAATTTTAAGTTGACATTGATGGAAAAAATTGTTTTAAATTTTACAAAATGCTGAAGATTAAAAAGAAAAATTACATCATATATAAGGTAAGGTATCAATTCAATGTATTCTTTGAAACTTTTCGATTCCTTTCAATGGTTTGAGTAAATTAGTAAATTGTTTAACATAACTACTTGAAAGTGAGAAAATCCTCTTAAACATTCTTGTAAAATTTGTATTATTTTCACCTTCCTTCAAATCTTAAAACCAAAATCAAACCTGATTTTTGCTTCATTATTCATAACCCATTAAATATAATAAACTTTAAATATTTGTTTTATTACTAAAAAAAAGTTAATGATTGTAAAGTATGTTTCTAGCCCATTGCTAATCATTTTCAAATTTTTAAAATGTTCTTGTTTTCTTATACAATGAAACTCTGATAAAATGTAATAATTATTTAAATACAGGAATTTATATTATCATCTGAAATACTTTTGTTTAATTAGAAAAATATGAAGACTAACTTTGTAATACTATGGAATAGCTATCTGAATGGATGAACAGATTATAAAAATTGAAAAATTGTTTTATGAAGAAGTTTAAAATAATAATAAAAAATAGCTCAAATAATAAGTCAATAGAAATTTATAAACTACTTTTTTCCTAAAATTGAATAATTCATACAGCAAACTAAAAATTAGCAGTTTTAATGTAAAATTTAAAAGAGGAAGTAAAAAGAATGTACCTACCCTGTTTTATAGCCAAGCCCTTTAGTTAATTTTAGTTAAATCCAAATCAGATGATTAAAGTGCAAAATACACCAGAATTTACTACTAAATCTAGACTTTAGCTAGTACATAATGCAAACAAAAACAACTTGTATTCTTTAAAAAATCTATTTTTCCATTACTATTTACTCTATTAAGATAATTTAGATGCTTTAAAAATATATCAAAAAGAAAACTGAAACAACTACTCAAAACCTTAATCCAGATAATTCAAAATAGATTTATCATTATAACATCCTTGTACAATTATTTTATAATGTAAATTTTAATCAATACATGCTAATATTTTATACACTACACAATTTATGAAATTTTCTTTTAATATTATTTTTATCCTTTTATTCCTTTTTCATTTCCTTTCAAATATCAAAAAACAATTTGCTTACCCTCCTTATTAGTTTTGCCTGTTCAATGATAAGGCAAATCATTTTGATATTTATTTGTTACTTGGAATCTAGATATTTCAGAATTTTTGGAAATGTTGTATGGAATTACGAAGAATATTTAAATACAGTTTGTTTGCTTATTATGTGTAATTATTCAAAATCAGAACCTATAGCATACAATAATATATATTGTACATACTAACAATTATATACATATATAAATAAAATGACTTACATTCCTAGTTTGTATACTGAATTCTACATCATCTCCTAAAGCAAGTTCTCTAAAGGATTTGCATTCACTTGAGTGGAAAAATATCTAAAATGATGAACAGTAATTGTATTTTATGTAAAATTAGTTTCAAACAAGACTATATGAAAGGCAGCAGAGGAAAAAAATTTCAATTATATTTTAACATAACTTAACTTACAAAATAAAAGATAATATTTACAGTACAAGAAAAGTGAAATAATCAATAGAAAAGCAACTAAAAAAAATATTTAATCTGTTTGTGGTGTTTGAAAGTTTTGAGATCACATTACAAACTTGTCTTAATACTGCTGTTGTTGAAGGAACATTTTAAAATTTTACTTTTGTTCATTCTGATATAGAAATACTTTCAATGAAAAATAGCTCAGAATGTTTATTTTGTTATGCAGATATTAAAAATATTTAAACAATACAGCAATTTTAGCTCTAAATGAGGCATATCTATTGTTTTATCAAAATAAAAATCTTACATTGTACATTTTTTAATTGATTTACAATACCTTTTTATAGGACATTTAAAAGCAAAGAATTAAAAATGCTTAAAGAATTTTATTAAAGCTGCACTTGCAACATAAAGTGAAAACTATATAAAATGTATGATAAAAATTTAACTCTATTTAGCTTTTCTATTTTTTCTAATTTTTGCCACTATCCTGATAAAAATTCATTTATGCAGGCAAAATCCCAAGCTTGACCCAAGCAAGAAAAAAGTTTATATTACTGAATTTAATTAAAATTGAAAAAGTTTTTTTTAAAGCAAATTAACTCTTGAAATTTATTTAAATTCAGGATATATCTCACTATGAAAAAGAAACTTTCATACAGATATTTGTTATTAGAACTGCTAAATTACACACACAAAATTTTATCTGCAGCAATAATACACAAATTTTAAAACTTTAGCCACAGAAAAAGTGTCTCTTACTTCTTTGACCACATCTGCTCTCTCTATAAATCCAAACGTTTCCTTCAGTGCACAAATGACACCCTGGTAACGAGCTGGTAAAGGTTTTTCCAAACGTATATTACGAGCTCTTAGATTTCCAGTATTTTTATCAGTAGCCAGTCGAAATGTAACTTTATCTTGAGGTCGAAGTTCACAGGAACCATCAACATCATCAGCAGAATAAGGCAAAAAGAAGCATTCTCCCCGACTTTCATAAGCAACTCTTCCCTATAAGTCAGAAATATTATTTATAAATAGTTACATAAACTTACTCATAGACAATGATTTACTCTTAAATTATTCACATACAAACTATCCCTCCTAAAAAAAGTCCATAAATTTTATCATTTAAAAATTTTATAAATAATCCATGAAAGTATGCAGCTATGTGAATGTATACTCAGACTAATCTACAGAGCACTCTGAAGCAAGTCAAAACTTTATTGAGATGCTTTATGATCATATGTATTACTGTAATTCCATGTTAAATGCGACTGATCATCACCTTTAATAATTTACCTGTAATATCATCATCTTTGAAAATGCCTTTTCCGACAACTACTACGGTAAGTTATTTCTTCTGTTGCTGTATTCTACACACAAAATTTTTTTTATCTTTTGTTAAACTGCATAACACAGTAACTCGAAAATATATTCAAAAAGAGTAAATTCAGGAAGAATAATTTTTATTTGTCAGGCAATTAAAAATTACTACAGTGGACTCTGCTTAATGATCAGTTTGGGACACTGTGATTTTGATAACAATAACTGAATGATTATAATAAACGATATGAAAAAATTAGATAAATTTCCCCCCCCCTTTAATTCACACTTACTAAATTTCAAAATGAAATTTAAAAACTCACTATATTTATGGACTGTATAGTATCCAAACATAAGAATTGTATACATCATTTAAAAAATTAATCAATTGTTAACTTCTACAATTTTTTCTAAGTAGTTCGTTGATAAATTGTTCATAATCATGTTTTTTAAAATCACCAAAGCAGTGTTGTACTTCATGTTTCAACACTTTCCACACAAAAGCTGTTGCACTCCGTATTTTTATTTTGTTTATATCTTCTAGTAAGTTCATCACGATTTTTCAAAATTTAGTCCAATAGAAGCTGAGAAATCTCTAACTACTCTGAAGTATTGTGCTGACTCATTTTTGGTAATCTGTCATAACGATTTAAAATTTTGATCATTTGTTTTAATGTGATTTAACATTTTTGCTTTCAGGATTGCATATTGACAAGCTGCATGTAAGCGAGCATGGCATAAAATGTGAATACCCTCTTTCACATTTCCAATAAGAATGTGTTGCCTTCTGCTTATCTGACAGCCATTGACCAAAAACAGTGAGTATTTCTGAAAAATTTCGGGAACGTATAATTCCCATTCCTTTGTTCATTCCTTATTTCCCTAGGTGGTTGAGGGAGATTTCTCGGAAATTCAAATAACAGCGAAGGGAAAGAAAAGAATGGGTTTCTTCTGAATACAATGTGAATATTCCTTTGCCAGTTAAAATGAGCATCGAAAATTGATAACATTAACCAATGTAACAATCACATAAAGTGATAATTTTAACATACAAATGAATAGAGAAAATCGGGACCAAGTGATTTCGATAACAATAAGCAATTGATAACATTAACCGTAATCCCATTAAGCAGAGTCCACTGTAAGACATCTCAAGCTATTGTATATGCAATTTAACTTTATGTAAGAAAAATGCTACATTGGTTAAGAACAAAAGAGATGGATCATTTAAGAATAAGAGAGTCAAAAACTTCCCTTTTGCATTATTTAACCTTTTTACACATATATGTTTTTGATGCAATAAAAAACTCCACATCTATGTAATTTTTTTCAATTTGCAATTTTAAGGACCAACATGATTGCTAGTTGTTCTGCATTTGGAAGAGAGTTATGAACCCATACCGTATTGGTGGGGTTAGTGCAAAATTGGAAATGAAACAGTTTTTCATCAAATTGATAATAATCCTTTGGATATCAGATAAAAGAACTATATTGTTAAAAAAAATAAAGTTTAAAATACGAAAGGGAAAAAAGATCTAGCATTTATAAGTTATTTGTTATACCTGGTTGAAATAGAATTTTACATCTCATATGACATACTTGCTCTAACTCATTATCTTACCTTTACAATTTTAAACAAATTTACTTAATCTTCCAAATTTCAACATCATTACCTTAAATATGATGGTCAAAATGATTTAAAGTTGGTGTATAAGATAAATTCTCAAACAGATGAACATTATATTTTTGTTATATACTTTAAAGTATTTTATTATCTTTCTAGGTTAATAGATATCTGACATCTTGACTTATTTGATTTTAAAAAGGTTACTTTGGTAGTAATTATTATAATTTATAACAAATATTTTTAATAAACCAAAATTTAAAAAATTAATCTATTAAAAATAATATTCCTGATTTTTTCTTTCAAATAACTGCATTAGCTTTTGAGCAATTCAAATAATAGTCATACTACAGTATATAAAGATAAACTGTTAAATTTTTATTATTATTATTACAAATTCAGTTTGAAGATAATTTTTCATAAATGATAATGTAGAATACCAAAACTTTTTATTAAAAAACTAGCATATAGCCTGTTCTATGACGGGATCAGTAAAATTTTTAATTTTCCAGAATTGTAAAGTACCCTATGAAGCAGGTAGAAAAATGGTTTGTTTTTTGGGTGAGAATTATCGTTCTACAAAAATAATCGATTAAAATGATCACATATGTACCTAATCTATTATTTAAGACAAATATAAAAGAAAATTACTTATGTAATATCTTAGTTTAGTGATAAAATGTATGAGAATAATACAGAAGATATTTAAATAATCTAAAATAAATGATTAAATGAGATAGTTAAAGGAATGACGTCATAAAGCTAGAAAAAATTGTTATTTTTACCTATTTATTATGTGATAAATTGATAAATTCAATAGCCTGCTCCTAAAATATGGCTTGATATAATGGCACTAAATGCTCGAAAAGGGGGACGAGGTGAATTTTGAACATTTTAAATATTATAGTATTTTTCGCTGTGATACGACACTTATTCAAAACAATTTATTTTAGAATCTGATCTATAGTTTAGGAAAAAATAAACTTTACTCGCTTTGAATTTTGCTAACCCTAAGTCATCAAAAATCCAATATGGATGCTCTATCTATACTACATCCAACCGCTTCATAAATTTGAGGACAGATAGGCAGATAACTTAGGCTATTATTACATAAAGAGAAAAAAGTTTAAGTCATAAAAAGTTGAAAAATAATAAACATTTATTTTAAAAATAATAAACAATTTTGAAAATAATGAAACAACTATAGGAATAAGAATTTTAAAAGAAAAATCAGAAAATATTAAATTAATTAGACATTTAGAAAAATTTGGCTGAGTCGGGGACAGAACTGTCACCCCGAGAAGTACACTGATCAAATGGGCAGACCCTCTACCGAACGTGCTAAGCCTACACTCGATGATGGAACAAATTAGAGTATATGAGGGTCGAGTAAACACAGTCCAGTTTAAATATTACGCTCCGCCCTCGCTGCTCCCTATTATTCTATACTAAATTCATATCAAGAATGAATTTAGTATAGAATAAGAGGGAGAATAAGACTTGAAATAATAGCATTAAACGCTCGAAAAGGGAGGGATGGGGTGGATTTCGAACTCGCTTCGAATTTTGCTAATCCTAACTCATAAAAAATCCAATATGGATGCCTGTATCCATTCCAGGTACAAACACTTCATAAATTAACGGACAGACAACTTAGCCTATTATTATATAGGGGATGGAGAAAAGAAACCTCCATCATAAATGTGCTTTGAGAAGTATGTAACATTTCAACTTTTCTGTAATTTAACTAAAAAGAAATTTTAAATAAAATCCTGAAACTGGTAAAATATAGGTATCTCCAAAGCCATAAAAACTAAAATAATAATAATGAAAATGCTTTGAATTTCTTTTTTATAAGTACAATATACATTTCTGCATAACATACCAGCAAATTCAGCTTAAAATTAAGTTAGAATATTATATATAAAATGCGAAAGTTTATCAAAGACATTTAAAAAACAATGCTGTAAAAAAATTTGTTAATGAAGAATTGTTAAAAGAATACTTAAATAATAAAATAGAAAAATAAATATTATACTTTAGTACTGTAACCAAGGAGAACTTCATATAGAAAATACTTTAAGTAAGTAAAATAATAATGATAATAAAAAGTGAAGACAACACATAAAGAAAAGAATTTTGTTTAATTCTTTACTTCAGTATTTTCTTTAACTTCAGTTGTGATAAAGCCAGATACTCGCTCCTCACATAATACTTCACCTACTTCAGGAGTGATCTTGCATACAGCACTTGCTATAGGTTTTCCAGTTCGACGATCATAAGTCATTTCAAATTCAACAGCATCTAAAAAACATAAAATATCTATAAATATAATGTCTAGTTCCTTTTAAATTTCAAATAATGTTGATCAAAAAAGTATCTTTACTTATAAAATTACTCATAAAAACCTAACAAGTACAAGGAAAACACCAAAAATCAATTTACTGTCCTTATGAATAACTATCAAACAATTATAAACAGATTTTTTTTATAACACTTCAACTTTGATTTTTCTCCATTTATTTAAGACCTTAACCTTTGTATCAGCATGTTGCAGATATGCAACATACACAAAAAGTCAATGTCATTTCTTCAGTGAGCTCAAATCCTTTCAAGTATGATATGCATTACAGAATTTTTCCAGACAACTTTGTGTTCTATTAATTTTATGATTCTCTTATTGCATTTTATGATTCTCCTAAAAGAAGCTATGCCTGTCTGACAATACTCCTTCAAAGGCTACCCTTTATATCAAATCCATTATGTATCAGATCCTGCAGGACTATATGATGAGCTGATGAACCTGATTTTACGACTGGCTAATCATGGACTTATCCAAAATGATTTTAATGAGTTTAATCTGATTCTTGATAATGATGGCAAGCCCATATTGATTGATTTCCTTTAGATGGTGTCTACATTGCATCCAAATGCTGAAAGGTACTTGACAGAGTTGTGACTTATATTCGGGAATTTTTCAAGAAAAAATTGAACTATGAGAGTGAATTGCATCCTACATTTAAAGACATTGTTTGTGAAGATACATTGCACCTCACGATATCAGCTAGTGGATATTCAAAAGGAGTTAGAAGAGGCTGTAAGGTTAATGGTCAAAGATTGTTTGGATGAAGAAGACAGCAAATTAATAGATACTTCAGAAAATGATTATGTGGAAACTCTTAAAAATAGAAGAAGCAAGAATTATCAAAAGACAGAAATTACTTTGAAGAAAATCCTATTAATATAGAAAATGAACAAGTTAAAATGTCTGCTAACGAAGATAATTCTGCTCTGTTTTGAGATAGTAAGGAAGAAAATGGCACCTTGGCAAAGGACAATAAAACTATTTCTAAAATCCCGACAGAAGAAATTAAAAGGAGAGTGAAAAGAGAGCAACAAAAACAGCAGAAAAAGAGCTCAAGCCATTATCAAAGGACATAATGTTTTTCTTCCTAAATCTGGATCAGGACCCTAGAAAGGCAGAAAAATTATTTCAAATGCAAACAGACCACACTCTTATAAAATTCAGAAGTCTGAAAGAAATCGCACAGCAATACTAAAAGGTCCTAGAAACAAAGTTTCAGATAAGAAAATCTCATTTAGTACAGAATAGTGAAAACCTGCAGTTAACTGAAAATAATTTCAGACAAGATATTGTGGAAAAAGAGAGAGAAGAGCCAAGTATGAGGGATATTCTTGATAATATATCTCCCAAAAAAGTATTCTCCAATTCAAATCATATACAAAAGCCTAAGTTTACAAGAACTGCTAGACTTGTCCTAAAACCTATGTACCTTAGAGACTTTGAAACTTCTTAACTGTAAATGTTTTTTTTTTTATTGTTTAAATGTTTAATTGTCAGTTTAAATTTTTTTGAGGAGCTGTCATATATCGATACCTGTGCTTCTCTTTATCATATCAATAACTGTTTGTGAGATGTAACTATACCTGAGTCAGGGAGTATAAAATGTTGTTGTCATCTAGCTTGTGCCCTAGTAATTTGTTGAACATACTTTATACTTTTGAAGTATTGAAAATAATTATATTTGTGGTTTAGAGGTATTTGGGTATGTATCCTAAAATCCAAACTGTTTGTTGAAAATAATAAAACTTGATGCAAACCTTTTAGAAGAAACTATATATAATAAACTTCAATGGGTCCCAACTTTTTTTCCTAAAAACAAAATTTGAACCTGGAAGAATTAATAATAGTTTTGTTGACTGTTTCAATCCATCAACAATACAAGTAGTTTGAAGAATCCCCAATTAAGGGCAAAATGAAGTTTACAATCCCTACTAAAGTTTCATTCATCACTTGATCTGTATAAAAATTATTATTTTTCAAACTTTGTATAAGGCAAATAAAAAAAAAAAAAAGAAAAAAAAAGAAACTGATTACTCACACTAGAGTTTTACAAATGAAAGTTTAAAATCATTACAGAAAAAAATTTTTTCAAGGTAAATTTATAATGTTTCTAATATGTAATTTTCTTGCATATGTAGTATGAAGAAAGTATTACATTTGATCTTAAGATTCTGACTGATTTTCATACTTAGGAACTAAGTCTGAAAATACCATTTTCAGAATCATGTAAATGATTACAGAATCTACTGTAAATGAACGTAATAACTCAACTACGTTTTGATTTAGATAAATCCAAATTTTCAATATGCACATTAAAGCAAAACTGTACTTTTCTAAAATCTTTTGGGCTACTTCTATTTATTGAATAACTACTTCTGGTTACTCTCCATTTTTCAGTTCCAATTCTTTAAGTTTATAAAATGACATGTTAGAGTAGCTAAAAGACAGATATTATTAATAGTTTTTATTAAAGTAAGAAAAAAACATTACTAACAAAAATTTCTTTTCTATGAGCATACAAAAAAGTTGAGGGCAGGATACTCCTGATTTCTATGTTTGTTGTAGTATCCCAATAAATCTTTATTATTTGTGCTATAAGTTTTTTTTTTTTTCATACTTGAAAGGATGCATTTTACAATCTGAGTAAATATTTTTCAAATTTGAGTTTTTGAGATACAAAAGGAATAATTACATTTCAATCAGGATTATTCTAAAAAATTCTGGCATTAAATGTTACATTTATTTAGCCTGTTTGAAAAATATAAAGGATAGTTTACAAAATTCTTATGGGAAAATGCTGTAAAAAAATTTTTATGTGATTATAATATCTAATATTTGAAACTTGATGCAAACCTTTTAGAAGAAACTATATATAATAAACTTCAATGGGTCCCAACTTTTTTTTCCTAAAAACAAAATTTGAACCTGGAAGAATTAATAATAGTTTTGTTGACTGTTTCAATCCATCAACAATACAAGTAGTTTGAAGAATCCCCAATTAAGGGCAAAATGAAGTTTACAATCCCTACTAAAGTTTCATTCATCACTTGATCTGTATAAAAATTATTATTTTTCAAACTTTGTATAAGGCAAATAAAAAAAAAAAAAAAAGAAAAAAAAGAAACTGATTACTCACACTAGAGTTTTACAAATGAAAGTTTAAAATCATTACAGAAAAAAATTTTTTCAAGGTAAATTTATAATGTTTCTAATATGTAATTTTCTTGCATATATAGTATGAAGAAAGTATTACATTTGATCTTAAGATTCTGACTGATTTTCATACTTAGGAACTAAGTCTGAAAATACCATTTTCAGAATCATGTAAATGATTACAGAATCTACTGTAAATGAACGTAATAACTCAACTACGTTTTGATTTAGATAAATCAAATTTTCAATATGCACATTAAAGCAAAACTGTACTTTTCTAAAATCTTTTGGGCTACTTCTATTTATTGAATAACTACTTCTGGTTACTCTCCATTTTTCAGTTCCAATTCTTTAAGTTTATAAAATGACATGTTAGAGTAGCTAAAAGACAGATATTATTAATAGTTTTTATTAAAGTAAGAAAAAAACATTACTAACAAAAATTTCTTTTCTATGAGCATACAAAAAAGTTGAGGGCAGGATACTCCTGATTTCTATGTTTGTTGTAGTATCCCAATAAATCTTTATTATTTGTGCTATAAGTTTTTTTTTTTTCATACTTGAAAGGATGCATTTTACAATCTGAGTAAATATTTTTCAAATTTGAGTTTTTGAGATACAAAAGGAATAATTACATTTCAATCAGGATTATTCTAAAAAATTCTGGCATTAAATGTTACATTTATTTAGCCTGTTTGAAAAATATAAAGGATAGTTTACAAAATTCTTATGGGAAAATGCTGTAAAAAAATTTTTATGTGATTATAATATCTAATATTTGCTAACACATTCAATTTTAACAAAACAAAAATTTTCTTACCCCCAAGTTTTAAATGTTCTATGTTTCCAGAATATTGACTATAATGAAAAAAAAGTCTTGCTTGTCGTTCACAGCACTGAATGAAACCATATGAATGCTAAAAAGAAATAACAAAAAATGTATAAAATTACATGTTTCTTACAAATATGAAATTACAGTTTAAAAAAAAAAAAAAAAAAATCACTGAAAATAAGTTTTTTTTATGATTATAAATTTGCAATTGGAGTAATAAGGTTTAAAATAAATAAATCCTACAGTTTCACCCAATTAAACATAAACATCTTACCAGTAATTTTTCAACAATTCCAGTTTCCCTAGGGGTTAAACCACTGGGACTGGAACTATTGCTATCATGCAGGCAGTCATCATTCGATGTATTGTTGAAAGATGGAGAACGCTGGCAACTAGGCGTTGCAGTATCTTGAGCTGACGGCTGGAATTTCTATGAAAAAGAAAAAGTATAATTGAAAAAAATAATTCAAGCAATTTACATTTATATAAACTATTGATATTGATTTAAACAAAAGAAAAATAGTTAACAGTGAGATATAATCCAGTATTTAAATTAACAAAAACAAACTACTTTAATTTTCTTTTGAATTTTTTCCTCCCTATTTTAATTATCAGATGACTGACTGTAGTAGCATAACATCATTTCAAAATAACGAACTTTGAATAATTATCATCAGAATTTTACAATATTCAACTATGAATTCAACCAAGTACTATCAGAATATATCTACCCATTCAGTCATAGTTTGGTTTTGGGACAAAATCAGAAATTTAATAATCCACAAATTAATATTGATATTATTGGTATATTGTGATACTACTTTAATGTAGGAGTGAACAGGTATCACTATTCTTGAAGGGCTAATAGAATGGTACTAGTAATAGAGTCACAAAAGATGTATAAAGTAGTGCATTAGAGTTTATTAACCATACTTACACATTACCAATCTCCTAATTATTCAGAAAATATTGTATGTACACTACTTATTTAGTAATGGCTTTATATTTATTAAAATTAATAATTTTTATAAATATATTTTTAAAACTTCTAAAACAAAATATTATTTCTGAATAAATTTTAATTATAGACAATTAAAAACTTTAAAAAAAAAACATTAATTTGAAATTTTGTTAGTATGTTCAATATGTACAAACCACTTAATTTGGTAGTATCAAACTTTTATTTCACAAGATTAATTTTGCTATTCAAGAAAAAACATTTAAAAGGTTAACTGAATTAGAAAGACTATTACACATCATTTTTGATGCTGTAAAATTATAAATAAAATTTTTTCTCAAAATATTTGCTGGCATGCATTAAAAATATGGAATATTTATAAATAATGCACATGTAAATTATAGGTATGTTTCAGCAGTTTTTAATGACAAGATGACAAATTGCATATTGATCTATTTTTATTTATTATTTTGTCATTTTCCTCTTCAGGTAAATCAAAAACACTGCTTAACATTGCTTTTTGTCAGTTTTGGTTGTCCTAAACCATAAGCCTCTGATATTAATAGATGATGCAAATAAGAAAGTAAAGAACTATTAAGATATAACATGTATACATGCCAGTGATTATTCCAATTAAACTATTCAGAAATATCAGAATGTGCACACATTACCAACAGTGAATATTAAAATCTCAACTTTAATATACCTCAATAGATACAAGCCAGCAGTAAGTGCAAAAACAAGACACTAATGAACTTCCGGTTTTTACCCAACTGCATTAGGATTTATTGGGATATATTAACATGGAATTGATGTTAAAATGAAACATTTTAAAATATAGGATTCTCAGAGAAATTTTCATACTGACTGAATTACAAATTTTCATACTGACTAAATTACAAATTTGTTGACTTATTAATAAAGATATCAACCCCAAAATGTTAAAAACCCATCTAGTAAAACACAAAATAACCCACTTAAAAGTAAATTTTTTTCATTAGTTATTGAAATAGTTATAAAAAATTAGGAAGAAATTTATAGATATTTAGTATTCAAAGATGCCAGAATAGTTACAATAAAACATATAGTGACATATATAGTAACAATGAACAATGAACTAAATTAAAAAATTGTTTTTTCTAAAAAACGTTTCTAAAAAATCGTTTAATATTTTCAGTTGCTAATACTGATTTACTGCTAATTTCCAGAAGAAATAAAGCACTCAAAAATGGGACAAAAATATAATTGCACAGAAATGTTGCATCAGTGTGAATTCTGCACTAGGTAAACATATGGCAATACTATCACAGTCGTATATTCTTGACCTAATCTAATGCTGCTGCTTTATTTATGATTTGTTCAGCACTGGATAATACACTAAGCTTAAAACGATTAGCATGGCTTTTATACCATTTAGGTGATATTGTTAAAAAATTTCTACTTCCTTCTTACTTAAAAACTATCTAATAAGCATTTAACCAAATGATAGGATGCTGACTTTAGGTCCCTAAATCTGTAGTTCTGAATCCCACTGATGGTTATATTTTAATAGTTTAAGAAATATTTTAGCTGCAAAAACTTGGTTTTTTTTACTACCAGATTTTTTAAAAATTATTTCAGCGATGAAGAAAAAAAAGATTGACAACTTTTTATAAAAGTTGACATCTTTGTATATATTCAGCTTAACCTCGTAATTCATGAGGCAATATATTTCACTGCACTTTTTCTATTAAACATCTAAATGCATAAATGTACACAGTGGCACTAACATAAGTCACCAACAACGTGAATTAGAAAAATAGTCATAATTGTAACATTTGATGCATCAATTTTCTTGGTTTAATAGGGAAGAAAGTGAGATTGCAATGTATTTTTTTTTTTTTAATAAAAAAAACTACAACTAGTAGATTCCATACAGAGGAATTTTGTTTTTTTATGAAAGTGTCCTCTAGTTAGGGCCTGATTATCGAATGGGCACTTGGGGCACGTGCCGTGGGCATGAAAATTTACTAATTGTACTAATTTACTAATGCACTAGTTGTTATATATTGCTGCTTACTTGATAACTTTTTTTTTCTTATGCCAGCTGTATATATTACTACTGCTTTAGTTAAAGCTTTTTGTATGCATATCTTCTTGTATTCATCTCCTAGTAAAATTTATAATTTTTTACCTTTATCATTTTATAAGGTTATTATAATTTGCAGTAGTTAATATCAATTTCTGTGCTTAAATTTTACCTGATAAATATTTAATCCTGATAAATTTCAATCAATATCTTTGACATTTTGTGCATAACAGGTGAATTTTATGCCAATGTCATTGTAGTAATTTCATTTCCCTCGTGATATCTTGTTCATTTGAACTTCTTCAATATAATTTTTAATCCACATGCACAATTCCCCCTTCATTATGCTTTAATAAATTATTGTACAAGGTAATTGTATTTGTCATAAACCATATTAACCATATTGTTTCCTATTTAATTTTACTGTTATTTACCTGATTCCTCAATGAACTTGCTCTTTTTATCCTATGGATTATTGCATATTTATAAGACAGATTATTAGCAACATACCACTATAAACCATTAAATCATCTCATCAACTTAAATTATTTTTAATTCTATTATTAATATTTATTTTCTGTACCACAGAGCTTGTGAGTAGGACAAGATAGGAAATAAAAAAGTGGGTCACTCTAGGTCCTTAAAAGTCCTTAATTTTTAGCATGGCTAAACAGAAATAATAATGATTACGTAAAATGAAAATTTGCTGTTTTTGATTTTGAATATTACTTTAATGCTAATTTCTTAAATCTGTTTGCTAATTAATTCAATGTTATAATTTTTATATGACTGTAATGATAATAACTTGTCGCTA
>CM063501.1:44932238-44937238 GCA_032207245.1 Pardosa pseudoannulata
GTTATTAGTCACATAAATACAGCTCACGCGCAGTGATATGTGCAGAGAGAGAGCAGGATGCACTGTCCACGGTCAGACATGGCTCCTCGAAGCAGTGAAAACTGCCTTTGTTGGCAGTTGGGCGCCAATATGAGACGCCATTATTGAGTAGAGTGTGAGTGAATTTAAATAAAGATATGAAGCTGATGTCAGGACTCTAGTGTGTTTACTGGGAACCTGTCAATTATATATATATATATATATATATATATATATATATATATATATATATATATATATATGATATTTTTATCACTTTCGGTTCAGATTCTGTTTTTCCTGTAATTCTTTTCAAGCAACCCTAGCGAATGTTCTTGAATGTTCCCTAGTAGAATCCTTCCGATTCCATAGCTAAAATTAGAGTTCTGGCGCTAAAGTTAAGTCATCCATGTGACATGTAGTGATCGCTAAATGGCTGGCACCTAAAACTATAAAAGCAGACGTATGGTATTTGAAAAGAGTTTCTGCAAAGTTCGGGCTTTCGCCAGTTGAGTTGGCAAGATGAGTAAACTACGATAGTTTGATTGTTGAGTGTCTTTATTTCGTTGTCATTCATGTCCCAATGTTTCACGACTGCATGATAGCAATAATCGCCCGGAGCTCCACTTCGAGATGAAGCCAAACGCCTTATTATATATATATATATATATATATATATATATATATATATATATATATATATATATATATATATATATATAGAGAGAGAGAGAGAGAGAGAGAGAGATTGATTTATAGTATATAGATATATATAGTAGAAGTAGATAATGAAAAGTGAATTAGCAAAATATAGAACTAAAAAACAAAGGTTGAATGATGGTGAGTCTCATCAGCAGCATAGACAAACATCATTAATTAAAAAGATTATTTCTAAAAGATGCGATTTATATAATAAATACATTTTGGAACTATACAATCCTTATAAGAAAAAGTACAAAAAATAGAAACATCTCATGCTTCAACACTAAGTAAAGATGCGCCAGACAAGGTAGCAGTTAGTGATGCAAAGCGCTAATATTGTATTGTCAATGAATTGGAAAAATAAATCCAGGGAGTTAAATTAATAGGAACTATATCATTAAGCCAAATACTAATACATAAATATTATATTATGACACTAAGCCGCAATTCTAAAACACTAGCATAAAATAAGTTACTTTAATTAATTACAATATTCAAAAACTTTGTAATAATATTGTTGTTTATCATAATATTATATTGTAATAAACAACAATATGAAAAGCGCCTATATTGTCAATGGATTAGAAAAATAAATCCTGGGAGTAAATATATATATATGAATAATTCATTTATAATTAAATAATGAGAATAATTTTTAAGTACCTAAAATTTAAATAATATTATATTATAATAAACAACAATATTATTACAAGGGATTTGAATATTACAATTAATGTAATTATTTTATACTTGTTTTAGAATAGTGGCTTAGTGTCATAATACATAACTTAATACTTATTATTAGTATTTGGCTTAATGATGAAGGTGATCATAATTTTACTTTCTAGATTTATTTTTCTAATCCATTGACAATATTAATAAAAATTACGAGGAACTTCCTCATTAAGCCAAATACTAATACATAAGTATTATATTATAACACTAATCCGCTATTCTAAGGCAAAAGTATAAAATGTTACATTAATTGCAATATTCAAATCCTTTGTAACAATATTGTTGTTTATCATAATATAATATTATGATAAACAACATAAAACAACAATATGCAAAGCGCTAATATTGTCAATGGATTAGAAAAATAAATCCAGGGAGTAAAATTACGAGGAACTTCATCATTAAGCCAAATACTAATACATGAGTATTATATTATGGCACTAAGCCGCCATTCTAAAACAAGTATAAAATAATTACATTAATTGTAATATTCAAATCCTTTGTAATAATATTGTTGTTTATTATAATATAATATTATTTAAATTTTAGATATTTAAAAATTATTATATTTTTAATTATCATATGCATATATTATATATATTAAGCTATAGTAATATATATATATTATATATATATTTATATAATCTATTTATATATATATATATATATAATATGTATATATTATATGTTATAATATATATTATAGTATATATATAATATATATATATATATATATCATATTTGTATATATGTATTTATGTAATATATATGTATAATATATATATATATGTATATATATATATATATATATATATATATGTATATATATATATGTATTTTTTATATATATATATATATATATATATATTTATATATATATATATCATGTATATAATACATATATGTTTATATATATATATATATATGTATGTATGTATATATATATGTATATATATATATGTATATATATATATGTATATATATGTATATATGTATATACGTGTATATAATATATATATATGTATTATATATATATGTATATATTATATATATATATAATTATATATATATATATATGTATATAAATATATATATATATATATATATGTATATATATATATATATATGTATATATATATATGTATATATATATATATATATATATATATATATGGTATATATATATATGTATATATATATATATATATATATTGTATATATATATATGTATATATATATATATATATTATATATATATATATATATATTATAGTATACGTATATAGCACTTAAAATACTATATATGTATATTGTATATACATGTTATATGTAAATCATATATATATATTCAATATAAAAAAGCAAATTTATATATATATCCTTTCGTATATATATATAGTTCTTTAGATTTGAATTATATATATTTTTATATACAGAGAGAGAGAGATTTACACGTATAAAGCACTTAAAATACTATGGCTGAAGCATAGTATTTGTAGGGGTTAACAGTAGGACATTGAGTTAAATGTAGCCAAAAATGCCGATGTTTAACAAAAGCTTTAAATTCAAACAGAGAAATAAAAAAGCAAATTTGATTTTCCTTTCGTATATTTTACAGTTTCTTCAAAATTGATATTCTTACATTCACTCTCAGAAATATTAGAAGCAACAAAAATTTCTACATGCGAAAGAAAATCAGTATTTCTTTAATAACACCTACCATGAACAAAATATGGCTGAAAGCATAGTATTTGTAGTAGAGTTAACAAAGAAAAAGAATTGAGTTGATTCCAAAAATGCCGATTTTAACAAAAGCTTTAAAAATATAAATTACAAAAATACCATACAATGAATGTTATCTCCAGTTTTTCTTACATTTTTCAAAATGTATATCTCTTACATATGGAGACACTTGAGAAATATTAAAGATACAGCCTTAAAAATTTCTACAATGAAAGAAAATAACGTATTTCTTTAATAACACCTACCATGAAAGAGCTGTAGATTCCATGACATACAACCTCTTCCCCTTTTTCCTAATGCAGTAGGCAGAATAGATAATAATATTAAAACTGTTTATCATTCAGTATCAATCGGGAAGCACTTGTAGCTTAAAGAATCCCATAGATGCTAGAAACATTGCCCCCGATGGGTCCTACTTAACTTGGACCAAACAGAAAGCTCCTCAGGCTTGGCCTTCCACTTCCAGAGGTTTTGTTTAAACTTGAAAGACATCACGACTACGCACTAGTTTTACATGTTCCAGCTGTTTTTAGCAAACACGATGGTCTTTAGCTGGTTCAAGCCTTGAAAATACAATCCTCCGAGTATGAGTTCACCACCATAGTCGACCGATCTACCAGGGATATTTCATTCTTCTTTTTAAAACAGCATTTCATCACTCTTTTTACAGCATTTTATTTACTCCAAAATAAATAACGCTAAATGTGCATCTAGAAAACCATATAACACATAATATAAACAAATTAACGTTTAATTGCTGCTGAACGATCTCATAGATTTCCTTCCCAAGCATTTTCATCCCTCTAAATTACAAGTGATCCAAGTCTTTCTCAGTGTCTTCCTGCAGCTTACTGTAGATCACTTACAAGCACGTTGCAATAAATTGTAAGTTAACTAAAAATTAATTTAAAGGAGCAGCTGGTGGTAATTTTATCTCAGAAAATACGTCTTTAGCCCGCCCAAGCCTCGAAAAAACAACCCTCCTGGTATGAGTTTACCACCATAGTCAACTGATCTACCTTGGCTCTTTCATACTTCCTTTAAAACAGCATTTCATCACCCTTTTAAACAGCCTTTCATTTACTCCAGAATAAATAAAACTCTAAACGTGTATCTAGAAAACCATATAACACTTAATATAAATTAATTAACATTTAATTGCTTCTGTACGATCTCATAGATTTCCCCCCCAAGCATTTTCATCCCTCTAAATCACAACTGATCCATGTCTTTCTCAGTGTCTTCCTGCAGAGTGCTGTAGATCACTTACAAGCAAGTTGCAGGAAGTTGCAAGTCAACTAAAATTTAATTTAAAGGAGCAGCTGGTGGTAATTTTATCACAGAAAATACGTCTTTAGCCGGCTCAAGCCTCGAAAATACAACCCTCCGAGTATGAGTTTACCACCATAGTCGACTGAGCTACCGTCGCTCTTTTATACTTCCTTTAAAACAGCATTTCATTTACTCCAAAATAAATAACGCTAAATGTGTATCTAGAAAACCATATAACACTTAATATAAATTAATTAACGTTTAATTGCTGTTGTACCATCTCATAGATTTCCTCTCCAAGCATTTTCACCAATCTAAATCACAACTAATCCAAGTCTTTCAGTATCTTCCTGCAGCGTGCTGTAGATCACTTACAAGCACGTTGCAGGAAATTGCAAGTCAACTAGAGTCAAGCAAATCAACGTGCATTTAGAAAACCATATAATACTTAATATAAATTAGTTAACATTTATTCGTTGTTGTACGATCTCATAGATTTCTCCCGTAAAGCATTTTCACCCCTCTAAATC
>CM063501.1:44942238-44967238 GCA_032207245.1 Pardosa pseudoannulata
AAAATTTATTTTTAATCATAAGTATAAAAACTTTATTCAAATGATAAAAAATACTTCAGAATATTATTAATGTGCAGAAATAAAAACTTAGTATTTTAAATATTATTTGTTGGAGAAATCTTTAGTTAAATGTCATGTTCCAATTTCAGAAGATTCACAGGTAAATAGTAAAGATCTGACTTTATAAAAATTATTTAGGTATGCCATATGAAGTAAGGCATTTTTAAAAGACTTAAAATATTTACACAAAGTGAAGAAAATAGAATCCCATTTATCTACAGAAGAATTTTTGAAATACGCAAATTATCTTTTATATTCTGTGAGCTTATATCAATACAAGTGATACATTTTATTTTATGATATTAAAAAAGTCTAATTATTTGACGTAAAAGAATAAATTTTAAATATAAATATTTCATAAGTTATCTTACGGGAATTTAAACCTTAAGATGATTGAGTATCGAGCATATTAGTCTACTTCTACTCAGTGTTAATCTACAGGGAAAATATCCCTACTGTATAAATCTTGTACCGCAAGATTTATCAAAGAAGTGGAAGCAGAAACAAAACGTGTTTAAATTTTGTCTCTTTACTAATTGTAACTGTTTGAAATACTATTTAAAATACAATCTTAAACACAACGATTTACAAAAGGATATCTTTTGTTGATTTTTATACAATATGTGAGCGAAGATATTAAAATACTTTACAACATAAACCAAACAAGGCATTTAAATATTGCTTTGAATTTCAATCTTAAGATGGGCTAGATATCGATCATATTGGATTGCTTCTTCTCAGTGTTAATCTACAGGAAAAATATCTCTACCTATGGATGTCTTGTATCGTAAGAATTATCCAAGAAGTGAAGGGAAAAACAAAATGTGTTTAATTTTTGTATCTCTATGAATTATAACTGTCCAAAATTGCATTTAAATCAGTATGAAATGTCAATAGAATCATGATAAATTAATTTTCTACACATATAATTTTCTAGATAATTTAAAATGTCATTTTAAGCAAATTTACAAAATGATCTCTTTTATTGAATTTCATATAATATATGAGTGAGGGAGTTAAAATACTTTACAAACGAGGCAAACGAGGCATTTAAATATTGCTTCGAATTTCAGCCTTAAGGTAGGTTGGATATCGATCATATTGGATTGCTTCTTTTCATTGTTAATCTACAGAAAAAATATCACTACCTATGGATGTCTTGTATCGTAAGAGTTATCTAAGAATAAGAAGTGAAGGCAAAAACAAAACGTGTTTAATTTTTGTATCTCTATTAATTATAACTGTCCGAAATAGCATTTAAATCAATATGAAATGTCAATAGTTTAATGATAAACAGACTAATTTTCTACATACTTTAAAATGTAATCTTATGCATAATGATTTACAAAATTATTTCTTTTGTTGAATTTCATATATGAGCGAGGGGGTTAAAATACTTTACAACAAAATTCAAACGAGGCATTTAAATATTGCTTCGAATTTCAACCTCAAGGTAGGTTGGATATCGATCATATTGGATTCCTTCTGCTCAGTGTTAACCTGCTGTTAAAATATCATCTATTAATATATTGTATCTCAAGAATTATCAAAGAAGTGGATGCAAAAGCAAAACATTGTGTTTAATTTTTGCGTCTCTACTAACTATAACTGTCTGAAATAGCATTTAAGAAATCAATATGAAATGCCAATATGATAATGATGAAAAAAATAATTTTTCTACATAATTTAAAATACAATTTTAAGAACAATGATTTACAAAATGATATCTTTTGTTGAATTTTATGCAATATGTGAGCAAAGGGATTAAAATACTTTACAATATAAACCAAACAAGGCATTTAAATATTGCTTCGAATTTCAACCTTAAGATGAGTTGGGTATCGATCATATTGGATTGCTTCTTTTCAGTGTTAATCTACAAGGAAAATATCACTATGTATGGATGTTTTGTATCGTAAGAATTATCAAAGAAATGAATGCAAAAACAAAATGTCGTGTTTAGTTTTTGCCTATCTACTAACTATAACTGTCTGAAATAGCATTTAATAAATCAATATGAATCAGGATCATGAGGAACAAATTAATTTTTCTACATAATTTAAAATACAATTGAAGAACAATGATTTACAAAATGATATCTTTTGTTGATTTTTAGACAATATGTGAGCGAAGAGATTAAAATACTTTACAATATAAACCAAACAAGGCATTTAAATATTGCTTTGAATTTCAACCTTAAGATGGGTTGGCTATCGATCCTATTGGATTGCTTCTTCTCAGTGTTAATCTACAGGAAAAATATCACTACCTATGGATGTCTTGTATCGTAAAAGTTATCTAAGAATAAGAATAAATGCAAAAACAAATCGTGTTTAATTTTTTTCTCTCTTCTAATTATAACTGTTTGAAATAGCAATTAAATCAATATGAAATGTCAATAGGATCATGATGAAAAAATTAATTTTCTTGCTTTATTTAAAATACAATTTTAAGCACAACGATTTACAAAATGATATCTTTTTTTGACTTTTATACAATATGTGAGTGAAGGGATTAAAATACTTTACAACAAAATCCAAACGAGGCATTTAAATATTGCTCCGAATTTCAACCTTAAGATGGATTGGGTATCGATCATATTGAATTGCTTCTCAGTGTTAATCTGCAGAGAAAATATCTAAACTAATGGATGTCGTGTATCACAAGAATTATCAAAGAAGTGAATCCAAAAACAAAAATTCTATATGTTTAAGTTTTGTCCTTCTACTTATTGCAATTATTTGAAATACCATTTAAGTCAATATAAAATGTTATAGGTATACATTTTATTAAGACTCTTATGAGGCTTATTGAATTTTAATCAGTAGAAGCAAGATGAACAAATTTTTCTACATAATTTATAATACCATTTTAAGCATAACGATTGGCAAAATGATTTCGTTTGTTGATTTTCATACAATTAAAATACTTTATTGCAAAATCCAAACGAGATATATAAATTTTACTTCGAATTCCTGCCTAATGGTTGTGATCATACTGGATTCTGCCCATTGTTAAACTAGATAAATGGATAGCTATATTGAAGAGTTCATTCGAATCACAGATGGATGTTATAATCGAAGCATAATAGATGTACAAAAAGTAAACCGTTATTCGTTCAATACCTACAGGTAAAATATTTATAGGGTTTGTATGACGAGATTTCTTTTGACAATCTGGACCACGTGATAAATAATAAAATTCGTTACTTCAATGTCTTAATTTTCTTTTTGATAATTTTGGTTAAAAATTTGCATGAATTTATTCACAAATAATTTAAAATGAGATCCATTTTTTGCCCTTTTTTATTTATATTTTTTTTTCAAGAGACAGACATAAACTTAAGTAATTTCTATTTTGTCACATGGTAAAGTTTGATTGGAAAAATATTTCAAAGCTAGCTGTCCACTGGCTTAAGTGATTTTCTCTCCAAATAGTCAGCTAAAAGAATCCAATATTGTCGGTAGCAAACCACCTCCATGATCGGATGCAATGCAATGTAAAAAGCATGTTGTGACTTACTTTTATGCAGCCCTGATCTATTAGGAGTTTTGCTTTCGACTGTTACATTCTTTATAAAAGTATCCGTGTGCGCAGACAGTTCAAATCATCGTAGCGAAGAATCGGGGCTTAGTTTCTGCCCCTTCTGAAACGACACGAGTTCATTTTAATATTTACGTCAACTGTGACGTCAGTCGTCGTGGTTAATAAAGGAATAAATGAGATAACTTTTACGAACACTGATGAAGTGACGGCAAAGCAAAAAATCAAAAACAAGTGGAAACAGTTCATTCACTGCGGTGAAAATAAACCCACAAATTTCGAGGCCAGTTTATAAATAGGTAGAAGAAAATTGGATTTTATGGGATTTACGAGAAATTCATTTTTCGGCAAAACAGAGTCAGCTTCAACGTACTTGTTCAAGTTACTAGTCGTAAGTTAGGTAGTAGTCCTTTAGTTAAAAGCAGGGCTTCGAACCGTAATTTTTTTTGTTCCGGTTTTCGTTCCGGTTCAACTAAAAAATTAATATCGGTTCAGTTCCGGTTTTCGCTCCGCCAAAAATAACTGTTTTCGTTTCAGTTCCAAATGAATAATTTCATTTTATGTATATTTTTATTTGTACTAAAAATGTAATTCTATCAAAATTTAGAAGATTTTATTCTTTTTTTTTAATTGGTACACTATGTGAATTGATACAAACAGCAGGGACGATAAGAGCGGTGAGCATTGGCATTGTTATCCATTATCAAAATCGCATTTGACAACTAGGTTCATGATTTACCCACATTCGTCGTTTGACTCTCACATCGTGCACTTGGCCTTGCAATAATTATGTAAAAAAATATTTTATTTGTTTAACATATGAAAATTGCCTCTAATTATTAATATATCTTCTAACGTGGTTTCACTGAGATTACTCTGTCTCGGAGAATAAATTTCAAACCTGAAAACGCTCTTTCACAATAACTTGTGTAGCTGGAGCTGCCAAAACCACCATTGCAATCTTATACAAGTGCGGATATGTAATTATAAAGTTGACGTTAAATTAGAAACTATTGATAAGTTGGTAACGGTAGCAAAATGACTGAAAGATATATCGAACCGAAATAAACCGATATTTTTTTCGGTTCAGTTCCGGTTTTCGTTCCGACCAAAATAACGGTTTTTTTTATTTTCTCTCAGTTCCGTTAAGAATAAAGTTAATATATTAAAGTTTAAAAAGGTAGAAGAAAACAGTATTTTATGGGATTTACAAGAAATTCATTTTTCGATAATACAGTGTCAGATTCAATGTACTTGTTCAAGTTACTAGACGGCAGTTAGGTAGTAATCCTTTAGTAAAGTGATAATATTTACAGCAACGGTGGACATGTCGGCCCGAAAATACTTTATGAAAACATTGCAAAATCTCTTATATGCGATTTTGTTGAAAGCAACAGTATTTGTATGTGTAGTGTACATAAATAATGAAATTTGCTTAAGATATTTAATAAATATGCAAAATAAAATCTTTCATTAACTGATTTTTTTATGACCTTAATTTAATATAATGGATATATTTCTTTAAAAAAATTTAATGATTATTTTTGCCACTTGTTCGCATATAAAAGTAACAAATTATTATTACTATTATTTTTATAACTGTTCAAATTTCTCCGTCCAATGCTAAAATGATCATGTGGTTTTGTCAAAAAAAACTTCTCGGGAAAGGAATAAACTACCAAAACATTCCGTGTGCACAGCGTAAGTTATCACCTCCGGAAGAAAATTTCATTTGCCCGCGCCTAAAAGTATTTGCCCATATTTACAGTTTAGATAGGTAGAAAAAAAAATATTATTGTATGGGATTTACAGAAATTCTTTTTTTGGCAATACAGATAGAAGCTTCAACGCGTTCACCTAAGTTAAGTTTTTTTCGCATTAGTAGTTCCTTCTCAGTTAAAGTCCCAGATAAATATTAAGTTTAAATAGGTAGAAAAAAAATATTTTATGGATTTACAAGAAATTCATCTTTTGGCAATATAGCGTCAGCTTCAACGTACTTTTCAAATTACTAGTCGTCAGGTAGTAGTCCTTTAGTTAGAATTAGACATATATTTAAAGTTTAAATATGGTAGAGAAAATATTTTATGGGATTTACAAGAAATTCATCTTTTGGCATACAGCTTTAGCTTCAATGTACTTGATCAAGTTACTATTTTAGATAGTAGTCCTTTAATTAGAGCCCTGGATAATAAAATATAAATAAGTTAACTTTTATAACTTAACGTACTTTTTCAAGTTTATGTGTAGTAGTCCTTTAGATAGAAGTACATGATAATATATTAAAGTTTAAATAGGTAGAAAAAAATATTATTTTATGGGATTTACAAGAAATTCATCTTTTGGCAATACAGCTTCAGCTTCAAAGTATTTGATCAAGTTAGTAGTCGTCAGTTAAATAGTAATCCTTTAGTTAGAAGTCATGGATAATATATTACAGTTTAAATAGGTAGAAGAAAATATTATTTCATGGGATTTACAAAAAATTCATTTTTTGGCAATACAGCATCAGCTTCAACGTATTTGTTCAAGGTACTAGTCGTCAGTTAGGTAGTAGTCCTTCATTGAAGTCCTAGTTATATATTAAAGTTTAAATAGGTAGAGATATTTTATGGGATTTACAAGAATTCATCTTTTGGCAATACAGCTTCATTCAACGTTTGTTCAAGTTACTAGTCGGTTCAGTATAGTACCCTGTTAGAAGTCCTAGATAATATATTAAAGTTTAAATAGCTAGAAGAAATATATTTTATGGGATTTACAAAAATTCATCTTTCGGCAATACAGCTGTCAGCTTCAACGTTTTGTTCAAGTTACTAGTCGTCAGTTAGGTAGTAGTCCTTTAATTAGAAGATCCTGGATAATTTATTAATAAAAGATATTTTATAACTTCAACGTACTTGGCAAGTTACTAGTCGTCAGGTAGTAGTCTTTAGTTAGAAGTTAAATAATATATTAAAGTTTAAATAGGTAGAAAATATTTTATGGATTGTTCAATAAATTCATCTTTCGGCAATACAGCGTCAGCTTCAAGGTACTTGTTCAAGTTATTAGTCGTCAGTTAAGTAGTAGTCCTTTAGTTAGAAGTCCTAGATATATTACAGTTTAAATAGGTAGAAGAAAATATTATTTTATGGGATTTACAAGAAATTCATTTTTTGGCAATACAGCATCAGCTTCAACGTACTTGTTCAAGTTACTAGTCGTCGCGTAGTAGTCCTTTAGATAGAAGTACATGATAATATATTAAAGTTTAAATAGGTAGAAAAAAATATTATTTTATGGGATTTACAAGAAATTCATCTTTTGGCAATACAGCTTCAGCTTCAAAGTATTTGATCAAGTTAGTAGTCGTCAGTTAAATAGTAATCCTTTAGTTAGAAGTCATGGATAATATATTACAGTTTAAATAGGTAGAAGAAAATATTATTTTATGGAATTTACAAGAAATTCATTTTTTGGCAATACAGAATCAGCTTCAACGTACTTGTTCAAGGTACTAGTCGTCAGTTAGGTAGTAGTCCTTCAGTTAGAAGTCCTAGATAATATATTAAAGTTTAAATAAGTAGAAGAAAATATTTTATGGGATTAACAAGAAATTCATCTTTCGGCAATACAGCTTCAGCTTCAACGTACTTGTTCAAGTTACTAGTCGTCAGTTAAGTAGTAATCCTTTAGTTAGAAGTCCTGGATAATATATTACAGTTCAAATAGGTAGAAGAAAATATTATTTCTTGGCATTTATAAAAAATTCATTTTTTTCACAATACAGCGTCAGCTTCAACGTATTTGTTCAAGGTACTAGTCGTGAGTTAGATAGTAGTCCTTTAATTAGAAGCCCTGGATAATAAATTAATAAATAAGATAACTTTTATTACTTCAACGTACTTGTTCAAGTTACTAGTCGTCGCGTAGTAGTCCTTTAGATAGAAGTACATGATAATATATTAAAGTTTAAATAGGTAGATTATTTTATGGGATTTACAAGAAATTCCTTTTTCGGCAGTACAGCATCAGCTTCAACCTACTTGTTCAAATTACTAGTCGTCAGTTAGGTAGCAGTCCTTTAACTAGAAGCCCTGGATAATAAATTAGTAAATAAGATAACTTTTATAAACAATGGTAAAGAGATAACAAGAAATAATTTGTACAATTCGAAACAGTTCACTGCAGTAGAAATAAACTTACAAATTTTGTGGTCGGTGATAAGTAAGTCTGTTTAAAAGTATGAAATATTTTTTTTTAAATTTATATGACATGCTAGACATTCGTGTTTCGCTTAAACGTCGTTAGATACAAAGTGGATATTGAAGTTACTAGTTGTTAATAACTGTTTACTACTTAGTTTACTACTTAGTAATCTTATTTAGTAGAATCATTAGTTTGGATCTGCTGTAGCTGAATCGGCAAAGGCAGCGATCTCGTAACAGGCAGGTTCGAGTCTCGGGCCGGCCAAAAATCCTCTGTTTATTGTTGGCCATTAAGCCATGTAAATTAGGTTTGTGGTTATAATGTTACCAAAGTTCCCAAACGATTCCTCTGGAGTTGTGATTGCAGTGGCCCGTGAGTGCCTGACCACTAACTATTTGACTGCTTCCTCATTAGGGATTGGCATTTCAAGCGCCCCAGACCAGGCCTGGAGTGTATCTGGGCTGATCAGCTAAATTGTAAAAAAAAACCTCTCATCCAAACTATGCAAACTGTTTGGTTTGCTAATGGAAAATTCGGAGAGTCTGCAAGCACCGCAACCAGGCTGAATCCGAATATGTATCTGCAACTGTACCGCCCTATATTTATTTTCATGCATTTTTTTAATTGCACTTCTAAGTGTTATTTTGTTTGTTTTGTATTTGTATGTAATGTGTTTGTATGAGTTTGCTTGTAATATTTTTACTGTATTTATACTGCATTATATATTATGAGCTGCTGTAGATTGTACATCCAGGGACACCCAAAACATCTTAAACTTTTGTTTTAAGGTAGATGGTACTCGTTGGTGCAGCCTATACTTCTGGAGGTGGCAGGTTAAGCTTGGGGATCTTCTACTTGGTCACGGCTTATAAATTACGAGAACCCACTTTGTTTGTGTTGTCTTAGTATTGTTGATCACCTACAGGATGTTCCTATTATAATTCCGAGCTCAACATATTCCGAGGCGTTGGTATGGTCAAATGCTTAACAAGTAAACACCTCCTATAAAAAAGATAAGTATTTGTTACCTATTTAAAAAAAAGTATTTGTTTATCCCTTAGTACTCCTCTAGCTTAAAGTTAGTAGTTCGAAATAGCGGTTAAAAAGCGAATAAGCGAAAAATCTTTAAGAACACTGATTAAACGATGACGAAGAAAATAATCCCTTCTCCCCCCCCCAAAAAAAAAAACTGCGAAACAGTGCATTCATTCACTGTGGTGCAAATAAACCCAAAAACATTGAATTAATTTTAAATATATCTATTTAAAAAATCAGAAGAAAATTTTGTTGTATATGATTTACAAGAAATTCATTTTCAGCAGTACATCATCAGTTTCGTTGTACTTCTTGACTATTAGACATTTATGTTTCGCTGGAACAGTGTAATATATGCCGCATTTATTGCAGTTGCTAGTTATTAATAAACAGAACAGTAGTTTATTGTGTAGTTTAATACTTAGTAGTCTGTTTAATTGTATAAAAATATTTTTCTTTAACTTACATAACAGACTAGAAATTCGTGTTTTGCTGAAACAGCTTAAAGTACAACGCATTTATTGCAGTTGCTAGTTATTAATAAATATAACTTAGTAATTTACAGCTTTGTTTAGTACTTAGTAGTCTGTTTAGTAGTTTAAAAATATTTTTTTTTTTTTTAAATCTATATGATTCAGTGAAACATCATCAGAAACGACGCATTTATTGAAGTTGCTAGCTGTTTCTAATTAAAAATCCTTACTAACTAATGGAATTCTAATTAGAAGTAGTTATTAAAAAGGGATGATTTTTTGTGAGAAACAAATGAAACAACTTTTACGGACACTGATGATGGTTGGTTTGGAGCGCTAAGGTCTTCTGTTTTGCTACCTTAGGGTTAATGAGACTATTATCCTAATGCTTGAAGAGCAGCAGGCTTCGAACGACTACGAACATCAATGCCAGCAGTGGGATTTGAAGCCATGAAATCCGGTACCGAAGAGCAGTGCTTACACATTAGGCTATTGTTCGGCTTGAACACTGATAAATTGATGACGTTATCTCCAACATCTAATTAGTTCTCTAATTAGAACTTACTAGGTCGAAGTAGTGGTTAATAAAGGAAAAACTTTTCAGACAAACATATGATACAGCTTTTGATACTGATAAAGAGATGACTTTAATAACAAAAAGAAAATTTAATAACGAAAAATAAAGAAATAATAAAATAAAGAAAATATAAAGAAATAATAATAATAAAGAAAATATAAATAATAATTTAATAACAAAAAGAAGTTAAAAACAAAAATCCAAACTAGTCGAAACGTTTTATTAACTGATTTGAAAAACTTTCGTTTAAGGTCAGTAATAAGTAAGTTTTTTTTAAAAGCGAGGAAATATTATTAAACTTTAACGTGTTTCACTGAAACAGCTTCAAATACAACGCCTTTTCTTGTAGTTACTAGTTGTTACTAATTAAAAGTCATTATTATTTAGTAGTCTCCTAATTAGAAGTTGCTTGTTAGAAGTAAAGGTTAAAAAAGAATAAATGAGACACTTTACGAACACTGAATGAAGCAATGACGGCGGGAGGGGGAGAAATCAAAACAAGTCGAAGCAATTTATTTACTGTACTGAAACACTCACAAATTTCGAGGTAAAATTAAAATATGTAAATTTAATAGTACAAAAATATTTTTTAATTTATATTACGTGTTAAACATTTATGTTTCGATGAAATAACCTCAGCTAAAGGCATTTATTGGAGTTACTGTAAAGTAAATGATTAAGAAAAACACAAGTAAGAATTGATTGACTCTCTACTTTTTTTTTAGCTAATTGTGTTAAAATACTCGTCTTTAAAAAAAATCAGCATCTCCTTTGACACATTTTTGAGCGCAAGAGTAAATAAAGTTCATCCACTTAAATCTAGATGAACTAAAAGCTTTCTTTTTTTAACGAAAAAAAAACTTTTAACTTTGATAACGTTTTAAAGAAACTCGGTATTGATTTTTAAGAAGGCTATTGAAACTTTGAAAAATATTTTGACATAATACGTATTTATCTTTATATATAAAATTCTTCTGCCCGTATATTTATAGTAGAACTCCTCCTAAACGGCTGGACTGATTTTGATGAAATTTTGTGTATGTAATTAAGTTGATTCGAGAATGGTGTAGATTCCCAATTTGATCCGATAAAAAATGTTTTTTTTTTGTATTAAAAATCCAGAATGTCGAGCTTATTGAGATTATTGTAATGATGCTAAAGTAGAAAAGTGGTCAGCGCAAGGGGCTTCAGTATGAAAAGTCCTAGGATCGAATCCTAGTAATATTAATTTAATATAATTACGTTTGTGATGACTGTACGTGTAGGGGCGTTAAGTATTTTTAAAATAACTTTTTTTCTTACTTTTCCATCAAAATGGTACAATTCATAATTTATTTAAAAACATTTTGCAATTTTTGGATTTACAGCGTTAAAACAGGACGACGTCTATCGGGTCGTCTAGTTTCTTTAAGAATTTGGAGCCTTGAAAATCTCGAATATGCATCTAAAACAATAATTTTTGTAGAACTCCATGTGGCATTTTAATATTTAATAAACCCAAGTAACGTAGAATGAGAAAATGGTGTATGTATCACTTTTGCATAAGGCATTATTTGGGTTAAATCTAGAAGGTTATGCTCTACAGAGTATTAATCCTCTCGCTGTCGTATATGAAAGTTGAAGATAAAAATCATTTTGTGTGTTATTATAAATGGTATTTTAGATTATGTAGAAAAATAGCTTTCTCAACATGTCCTTATTAAGAAAAATTCAAGGAGCCTCAAAAGAAAGTTGAATGTCTGGAGCTACAAATGCATGTACATTTAGAAAATTAAACGAAACAGATGGTGCATTGAGATAATAAAATTTATATATATATATGTAAACATTATGCTTATTTTAAATACATCTCAAAAAATTATTAGTAGTAAAGAGTAAATAATCGAACCCAAGCAAAATGTTTTAGTTCTATATTCATTTCTTCAACAAGTCTTAATCATTGACTTTTCAATCTTTTGCTAGTATTTGTTATTGGGCAATAAAAAAATTAATGACTATTGGTACCAGTATAAATCATAATATACTGAATAGTAGCAGGAAACACAACCGTTTTAAACACAGGATACAAAATATGTTTTGCTAATTTAATTCACTCAAAATAGTAATATACCTCGATCGTAGCAATTGATTGAGCAATAAAAAAATGAATGAGTATTGGTGTCAATAGTAAATCATAATGCACTGAATAGTAGCAGGAAACACAACCGTTTTAAACACAGGATACAAAATATGTTTTGCTAATTTAATTCACTCAAAATAGTAATATACCTCGATCGTAGCAATTGATTGAGCAATAAAAAAATGAATGAGTATTGGTGTCAATAGTAAATCATAATGCACTGAATAGTAGCAGGGAACACAACCTTTTTAAACACAGGATACAAAATATTACAATGCTTTGCTAACTTTATTCCCTCAATAATAATAATAATATACCTCGATCGTAGCTGCGAAATAACACGTTTAATTTTTTTTTCTGTTTGTGCCTTATTTAGGTTGGCATTGCATATATTGCTATGACCTTAGTATTTAGTTTTATCTGGAGCGTACAGTCTACTTTTTTTTCCAGCGCGAAGATTAATGAAACAGGGACCTACTGCTTAAAGCCAACTATGAACAGTTATCAATATCCATGCCACAGTGGGATTCAAATCCACGCTTTCCGGTATTGAAGATCAACTTCTTAATCATTCAGCGATCGTTCGGTTGATCGTTAGTGTCAAATCATAAAACTCAGCAGGAATTAAAAACAACTAGACAAAAAAAAATTCTTACAGTGTAGAAAGTCCTCGTAAAATTATATAAAAGGTGCATCGATAACGAACATTTTATATCGTTCTTTCCAAATGGTATCCTGCTGCCGAGAATGCATGTCTTCAATGAGCACTCTTCGCAATTCTTGCTGCGCTGGATGACTAGGAGCAACTTCTCTTCGTAAAAAAACAGTGCTTTCTGTGCGAGATTTAAGCCAATAATCTTGTGGTCCAATCTATTCAACAATTACCTTCCTTTTTAAGCTAGCCATCTCGAAGTTCTGTGTTTAAAAATATGTATCAGCGTCCACCAACACGACAGTTGGACTAGAATAAGAAGTAGAAAATGAGTCTTTTCACTAGCAAGCTTTTTTTGTACCTGATCATAAGTTCCAATCTATTTATCCCTCAATTCCTACTCTGACGCTATATTCACAACCCAATGACTACTGGAATTTGTCAGTAATGCACGAGAATCGGAAGTTTTTTTTATTCCTTCTTTAAAAACTCTAAAAAACAAAAATCATCGATTATTGAGAGCATGAAAAGCTTTTAGGTCCATTGCCGGTCTTAAGAATTGTTGCCACATAATTATTGCACAAATTGGTGTGAACTTGAAACTCTCTTGCTCATCAAAATCTTTTATGAGACTTCAAATTGAAATTTTAACTATTACTGCGTTTGACCGCTCTAAATTACAACTGATTTATGACTTTTTCGGTACTTTCCTACAGCATTCTGTTAAGAAAACTGGGGCGTTTCAGAATTTAAAAAACGAAATCTTCAGTATTTTTTAATTAAATGAATTTTTCAAGTAAAATAGTACATTGAATTACTACTAAATACTTATTCATTTATATTACAGTGCAAAAGTCTTCATTATTTTCATTTTTTAACTAAATATAGTTAATCAAATAAAAACTTTCCATTAACAATAGTAAAATAATTTATAATACACAAATACGCTTGAAAACTTTTATATTGCTTTTAAAACTTTTATTAGGCTCTTTGAATTTAACTTAATAGTAAAAATTTAACTTAATAGTACTTAATATTAAAAAAAAATTCTACATAATACAGAACAGTGGTTTTCAAACTTTTTCTCCACAGCATCCTTGGTTATGCGTCACCAAGTTTGAGAATGAGTTAAAGGTTATGGCACACATCGAGATATATACGGTGACCAATTTTCATCACGTTTCGGCAATGGAATAGCAGCGAGGGAAAACAACCTTAATTTTAACTTAATTTCGAAACTTAATTCGAACAACCTTAATTTCGAATAGCTTCTTTAGGTGACGTTTCTTGATTTATTCCTGTGACATCACTGACATAATCTCGTGGCATCTTCGGATACCCTGGCACCCAGTTTGAGAGCCATGAATATACCATTTTAAATGTGACAATTCATAAGAATATTTTCTTTTGATATTCATAAAATGAATGAAATAGATTTGTTATAAAATTTAGAGTATGTACCTGTTTATACCAGAGATTGCCAAACTATCAATCACTAGCTAATAATGACTCGCGGGGAAATTTTCGGTAGATCGCAGGGACTGCTTCGTTTAGCTTCCTAGAGTTGCCTTTTCTTTAAAATTACTTTCTATAAGCCCTAAAATTATTTGGCCTCTCACTACTAAAGAAAAATACTCAATGTTGGTCTTGGAATAAGTGAAAGAAAACTATAAATAAATTACAGAATTTAGAGAATTATCTATTTATACCATAGATAGACGAACTATCAATTACGAGCTAATAGTGGGTTGCGAGGAAATTTCTGGTAGACCTCGAGTTGCTTTATTTTTAAATAAAGCAACTCGAGGTCTATAAACTCTGAAAATATTTGGTCTCTTATTCCTAAATAAAAATACTCAATGTTGGTCCAAGTTTTCTAAAAGGAAATACAATATTCAACAATATTATGTTTTCTTTTCTCAGTATGAAATTAAAAAAAATTTAAGGAAATAAAGAAATGAAATAAAGGAATAAAGAAACGAAATATTTGGAAAAAAAAATCTTATTTTTGTATCTGTTTCTTTTGGTAGCTCTCTGAAAGTTTTAAAAATGCTACAGCTGCCCAGAAGGTTCATGAGTTTGGTAACCACTAGTTTAAACATTCACATACAGAAAGTATGTGCAAATATGTTCATAAAAACATCTATTTACACACTTGTGCGTAATCTTCACATAAATTGATGTGCCTATTTGAGAACAATATATTAAACGTTTGTTTCTTACATATAGTTTTACCAATATTGATTTTCTATTCCCTAGAATTTTTACTGGAACTGGTTTCATATTTCTGTTCAGAAGAAATTAAAAAGCATAATGTTTTTAAAAAATTTTTCATTTTTGTACCAGTATCATTTGGTACATAACTGAAGGAACTAAAAATGTTACAGTTTCCCAGAAGCTTCAGGAATTTGGTAACAACTAGTTTAAACATTGAGATACACAAAGTATGTGCAAAAATGTTCATACACAAAACACCTACTTACTCGATCGTACGTAGCCTTCATATACATTGATGTATCTATTTGTGAACAACATATTAAACCATTTTTGCTTCTTTTCCTTTCTTAAAAAAGATCAGGAGGCACACAAAGCACAGCCAGTGCTTTCAAGCGATTAAAGGCACTAATGCGATTAATTATATTCTCGCACAGCCCAGGCTGATGGGCTTTAATCGATCTAAATTAGAAGCCCATCTAGCTTCTAAAGGTGCTACAACAGAATCTCCCGATAAAAAAGTTCGTAAAATTTTTCCAGATCTACTTTATTTTATGCATTTTCATAGAGTCTGTAAAAACTCTAGTCTTGTTTCTACGAAGAGGTCACATCTAATTTTACAACAAAAAAATGTATCTCCATGAAGAAATACTCTAATTAAGGATATTTTTACAGACAAGGAAGTTTTTACAGATAAATTCTGAAAGTAAAATAAATGTTAAAAAATAGCTGAAGTGGATCATATAAGAGGATTTTCACTTACGGTTTGGTTTGGTTCGAAGAACTAGTCTACTTTTTCCTAAACGAGGACTTTATAGACCGAAACCTACTGCACAGTTCCCTCTAGCCATTTTGCATTGTATATTATGTATATACAATATCATATATATATATATATATATATATATATATATATATATACATATATGTATATATATATATATATATATATATATATATATATATATATATATATATGTAAGGAAAATTCTCAGGGGTTTTCAAAACTTAAATCAAGGGTAAAAATTCCCGCGTCATTTTCCATTTTCCTTTTTAACCCCTAACCTAAATTGACCACTGGGGCTACAGGTTACGCCCTCGGAGAAGGGGCCTGGCCAGTTATAAACCTACATGGCCCTAGCGGACAATTTAGAAAATTTCCAAATAAAAAGGAGATACACGCTAGAGGAGACAGATTTTTCTAGAGATATTTTCCCACAGATGTTGACCCAGGTGTTACTTGTCTTGTACATAGAACTTCATGCTAGCTGACCCTTCAGTTTGTCCCTATGATGAAGTGGGAACCCGTCCTTCAAAGTTGTCTTAATAAAGGCCTTTAGCTGAAACGGTATCATTTTTATGGCCATGACTGCAACCCCCCATCGAGAAGTCAGTCTCATTACATATATGTATATGTATATTTATATATATATATATATGTATATATATATATATTTATATATGCATATATATATATATACATTTATATATATATATATATATATATATATATATATATATATATATATATTTATATATATAATATATATAAATATATATATATATATATATATATATTTATATATATATATATATATATATATATATATATATATATATATATATATATATATATATATATATATATATATATATATATATATATATATATATATATATATATATATATATATATATATATATATATATATATATATATATATATATATATATATATATATATATATATATATATATATATATATATATATATATATATATATATATATATATATATATTATATATATATATATGTATATATATATGTATATATATATGTATATATATATATATGTATATATATACAGATATATACATGTATATGTATATATATATATATATATATATATATATATATACATATATATATATACAGATATATATATACATATATATATATATATATACACATATATATACATATATATATATATACGAATATATATGTATATATATATATATATATATGTATATATATATATATATATGTAATATATCAAAATTATTTCACTTTAATATTTCCTTAAAAAACCTCCTCGCTCCCAATGTAGTTTCTTAATATCTTTTTCCAAGCCTCTAAATGTCTTATCAAAAGTGTGTACTCGACTTAAAATTCTTTCAATTCTTTCCCTTGAAATGCTGCCCTCTAAGTCTTCTGGGTTGCCCAGATTTGATTTACAATACCCTTTTAAAAAATTCTCAAAATAATTTTCTTCCTCTATTTTTGTATAATGGGTACGATAGCGAAAGGGTTAAAATTACTTTAAAAGGACTTTCTCTCTCACCCTTTATCAATCAATCTTTTTTTTATTTATTTTTTTAACTCTTTATTTCCAGCATGGCAGTTATAGCTTTCAAAATGCATGTAATGAGTCAACTTGTTTTCGAAATATCTTCAAGATGATTTCACGCCTTATCAAAGACGGCTGATATATTCGTCTGTCGAATTTATCAATTATCGCTCTGTTTATGGGGGTATTAAGAGAGCTAATAAGCCGTGACGTCACTGCGGGAGAAATGAGAGTAGACGGAGATCGGTGTTTGTCATGAAGAAACAGCCAATTTTCTGTGCACGTCGTGCTATGACGCACGTCGGTTTAATTGACTTACCAGATTTGCTTGATCTCCCACCGATTGCAGCAGCAACCGAAAACGTCAGCACCTGCTGTCAGGAAATGGAGAGTGGCTGATAGAGACTGATGGATTGTGGTCGGGGTGGAGTTGCCTTCCGACTTCTTTTAATTGAAAACAATTTTTCTCTCTTAGTTGCTTTTGCCTGTTTTGGCAACAGCGGAATATTTAAACTCCACATCATTGCTGTTACTTTCCATATAATTATACTCAGTCTCCCAGAAAAAATGATTAGTTCTTATTATTCAATTTAGTGTAAAACTTTCTACGAATGGTAACCATATCCGTTAGGTCAGCGGTGGGCAAATGGCGACCAGACAGTAAAATTTTGCAGTGCGCCACGGAATTCACAAAATTTAAAACCGAAACAAGTATGGTATTTAAAGTGAATATAATATTATTGGATTGATTTACTAATGATTATATTTGTTTATATACGTTTAAAAAGTTATTTCTTTTCTGATGTTAATTTATGAATAAAACAAAACTTTTATAATGATGTACTGTTTTCAGCTTTCAGCTAATATTCATATATATATATATATATATATATATATATATATATATATATATATATATATATATATATATATATATATATATATATAATAGATATGTATATATATATATATGTATAAATATATATATATATATAATAGATATGTATATATATATATATATATATATATATATATATATATATATATATATAGGTAGATAGATAGATAGATAGACAGATAGATATACATATACATATATATATATATATATATATATATATATATGCAGCACAGGGGGTAGTAGGTGTGCATTGCATGCATGCACACAGGTGGCCAAATTTCTAGGGCCGGTGATGAAATACCTACTAGGTAGAAATTGAGAGGTTGAAACAAGAAATTGCCACGTTTGACAATAATAACCATGTAAGATTTTACGAAGATTGATCCAGCCATTAAGAAATGCATAGCGAACATAGGTATACAAACAAAGGATTACATATGTGTGCGTGGGTATAATACATTAAAAATTTATCTTTAATCAACTAAATTATTTTTCCAATTTTAATTCTGTATCGTGGTATAAAAAGAACTTTATTCCAGGAGCATTTTTAATTCTATTCAACTTTATTAAGTCTTCTATTTTTCCATACGGCTCTCACGAGACACGCCTGATTGAAACTGGCGAAGTCACTTTTACTGTTCATTTGAGCATCTTCAGAAGACCAAAAACTGGACTATGCTACTTTTCATAGCCTGAAAGAGCCTAAAAGAGCCTGACAGTGGCGTTTTGGGGAAGTCACGTCTAGGGACCACGTTTCTATCAGAACGCTGGTATATCTCTTGCTAAAAGGACGCTCTCAAATTGCGCTAAGAGATGGGAGACGATAAACTAAGAGAGATTTTAAAAACGACTTCTGCGTCGACTTGTTCTCTGTTTTTGGAGTGAGTTTAATACCATACTAAAATACGTTATCGGACCTATCGAGTCCCGGTAAATCAAATATGGGCTAGATATTTCTCAGAAATTGCCTCCTCGCGAAAAGCAGGCAATTTTTGCGAAAACGGAGCATTTCCCAAAACCGGTGGCATTTGAATCCCGAGATCATCGTTACATATTTTTTTATGTGAAAATTAGAAAAAATACATTATTATCATAATTTTTATTAGATAATAATGTATTGATCTAATAAAAACTATGTATAGTATGATATATATGTGATATGTATATATATATATCATATATATGTGTATGATAATCATACTAAACTATGTATAGTATAATATGATTATCATCTGCGTCGACTTGTTCTTTGTTTTTGGAGTGAGTTTAATGCCTGACTGAAAGACTTTGTCCAGCCTATCCCCGGTAAATCAAATATGGGCTATATATTCGTCAGAAATTACCTGCTCACAAAAAACTGAGCACTTCTGAGAACCGGTGACATTTGAACCCCAAGTTCATAGTTACATATTTTTTATGTGAAAATTAGAAAAAAATACATTATTATCATAGTTTTTATTAGATAATAATGTATGGATCTAATAAAAACTATGTATAGTATGATATATATGTGATATGTATATATGTATGATATATATATGTGTATGATAATCATACTAAACTATGTATAGTATAATATGATTATCATCTACGTCGACTTGTTTTCTGTTTTTGGAATGAGTTCAATGCCTGACTGAATGACTTTGTCGAGCCTATCTCCGGTAAATTAATTATGGGCTATATATTCCTCAGAAATTACCTGCTCACAAAAAACTGAGCATTTCTGAGAACCGGTGGCATTTGAACCCCAAGTTCATGGTTACATATTTTTTATGTG
The DNA here is from genome assembly GCA_032207245.1 of Pardosa pseudoannulata. NCBI lineage: Eukaryota > Metazoa > Arthropoda > Arachnida > Araneae > Lycosidae > Pardosa > Pardosa pseudoannulata. The sequence goes on from CM063501.1 coordinate 44,962,133, forward strand.
AAAATTAAAAAAAATACATTAGTATCATAGATTTTATTAGTAGTATGATTATCATCTGCGTCAACTTGTTTTCTTTTTTAAGGAGTGAGTTTAATTCCTGACTGAATACCTATCGAGCCTATCACCAGTAAATCAAATTTGTAACTAGAGTCCTTATTAGTATAGGAGCATAGGACTTACTAGATATTCCTCAGAAATTACCTGCTCACGAAAATTGATCATTTCCGAGAGCCTGTGGCATTTGAACCCCGAGTTTATCGTTACATATTAAGTGAAAATTTTAAAAAATACATTATTATTATAATTTTTATTAGTATTATGATTTCCAATCATCTGTATCTAAAAAGCCTGGAATAGAAATATTACATTATGGAGTCACTGGCAAAAATAAATTTAATTTTTTTGGTAAACATTTTGACGGTAAATTTCACAACTGATATTTTTCTGACATATATATATATATATATATATATATATATATATATATATATATATATATATATATATACGTGTGTGTGTGCATATATGATACACAGAGTAGCATGCTATGCTTCAGGAGTGTACGTGGTCGAAGGGGTGTAGTCGGCGGCGAAAAGAATAAGATTTATCACGAGAACTTTAGCAGCATCTTTATTTAGCAACGTCCAACAGCAAAATCATTCAAAAAATGGTCGTGCGGCCTTTTATAACTTTGGGGACGCCACAAGCGTGAGAAAAGGAATGTGCTTAATCAGTAAAGTAGGTTGATTAGTTAATTTCTCCAACAGGAAGGAGATTTTTCCAAGACAAAAGAGTTTAACACTAAGAGGCTACTAAGAAGATGACGAAATCGCAGATTTGGTGGTGTTTTAATATAAGAGTTAGCTATTTTAGTTTAAGACTAAAGTATTAAATTTTTACATTACACACACACACACACACACACACACACATATATATATATATATTTATATATATATATATATATATATATATATATATATATATATATATATATATATATATATATATATATATATATATATATAATGTATAAGACTCATTCAAAATCACAACACAGTTTATTTCTGGTAATAAACATGAAATCCGAACATCAGGCAGACAGCTTTACAACTTCGTGCAAACAGACAAAGTGATACCGCACATACACTTTTCAAGTAGGGATTCCTAAGGTAAAAGACTACGAATAATCCTTAAGCACAATTGATAACGTGATACAAAATACCCATGTTTAAAGAGCTAACTATTGGATAAAGTATTCCAGACAGAGGCTGAACTAAGTCTATAGTGTGTCTGGAGGGAAAAATCAGAATTACCGCGCAAACCCCGAACTCACTTTATGAACAAAAGTTATTAAATTAATAATAAAATACGTAAATAAGGGATTTTAATATTACACACACACACACACACATATATATATATGTATATACATGTATATGTGAGTGTGTATTTATACATATATATATATATATGTGTGTGTGTGCGTGTGCGTATGTGTGCGTATATGTGCGTGTGTGTGTGAGTAAAAGAGAAGGGGGGAGAGAAAGACAGAAAAACTCGTAGATAGATAGATAGAAAGGTAAATTAAGTGATATAAAATTATTTTGTAACCCTACAATTCTTGTTGTTTCCATACCATAGCCAGATCCTTCAATTATAATCAAAATATTTTAATATAATTTCCTGAAAGTTTTTTCTTCTCATGTCAACTTCTCTCAAAATATTTATTCCATGATAACGTCTAAATTCAAAAGAAAAAAAAAAGAGGGAATCTTAGTTTCCAAGGAGACGCATGTTTAGAACTGAATCCAAGAAAGAAAGTTGAGAAATAAAATCGGTTCATGTCTCTTGTCACGTATCTTTTTTCAAGTGGAACGTAGATTTTGCGTTACATCTGAGTCATTATCGTCATTTGTTTCAAAACTTTTCCTAAAGTTTCTAGTTATTCACAAATGCAACGTAAGAGAATTACGTAATTTGTTTTCTCTTAAAGGTCATCGATCTAGTAGAAAACACACTTTAACAGCGTTTTATTACAATAACTTTTCATTCTCATAGTAGTATTCAATCTATGAATTTTATACAGTCATGGTGAATCGTAGTCGAGTGGAAAAGAACAAAGAGAAATTTGGATCAATATAAACAGTTTGAGACAACTTCTCTCACAGACGTCTGTCCACAAAACATGTACATCTAGGTTAAATAGTAGTCTGGGCCAACCAATCAGAAGTTTTAATTAGCAGTCACATGTATGATGCCGATTAAGTAAGGGCGACATGAGTTATTTTAATGTACTTATGCAACGGAAAACTTGGCTGTGCGAAATTGTCAAATTAATAGGGAAAACAAAGACATCCATCAAAGTTGCCAAAAAAGGATACAACCGCTAGAAAATTACCTTAAGATAGACATAATTGCGTTGGTAATTTTTTAGGATAAAATATTATTGCATATATGACATAACTTAATATAACGTCCACGTAAATTAAAAATACTTTAGAGTAATGTAGCCGAGTTGATTGATGCAGACTTACAAAAGCATCTTTTATTTAGAACATCAGATAACACACAAGTTTCCGAAAGGAAAACGAACACAAAACAGAAAATATTTGATGTTATATTACATCGCGTTCTCAAAGGAAAAAGCCTTGAAATCTATGTGCTAGGCCTTATATTAACTTCTGGAAGGGGAGTGACTCCAGGAATGATATCATTCCGGTAACCAATCACCTTACTTTATTTACTTCTAGTTTATGCTAGAAGGTAGTACTTCACAATGTGCGAGAAAAAATAAATAAACTGGGCTGCGATTCTAAATTTAAGGTGCCAGTAAATGAGCGTTCACCGCCATATTTAAAAAAGATGTGTTTTAGAATTTTACTATTACAAATATATATATATATATGTATTTCTATTTATATGTATTTGTATTTATATGCATATGTATGTATGCATGTATGTATGTGTGTATATTCTTTTAGAAAAAATATAGTATGTTGCATGTCATTATATATAAAAAAATAACATCTAACCCTTGTTATGATTCTAAAACCCCCATCGTCTTGCAGCGAGACCAGCCGTTTTGTAATGAACATCTTGTTATTTTGTAACTCGCCTATAGTAGCGGCCTATTAAAACAAAAAGTGTATGAATATTGCTGAGTTCTTAGAGACGGGGAGGGTACCCTGTTTGTGAAACCGGGTTCCAGTTATGTCTTTTGTTTTTTAACTCCCCCGACGCGTTGCTTTCGGTGAGAATCCCAAGTTATTATGGAGCACGGTGGCTGTTTTTAATGGAGTAATAGACACCTGTTCGCGTCGTAAATCTTAGAAAATGGGCATCTTTTTATTTCACCCTTTTTAAAATGAGCTTGTTCGTTAATAGTTCGGAAATGATTATTTTCGTGCCGGCTGAATTTAGGCATCAAAGGATGGTTATTTGACAATGACTCATCGATGGATGGAATTATTATAATTTGTTTTTCATTAAGTGTTACTTACTGTTTGATCGTTTTTCAACTCTATTGCTTGCATGGACGTTATATTTTCATTGTTTTCTCTCGTTTTCAATTTCTCGAAATTTTTCATCGGATACTGTCTAAATATTTCTTCTTGCCAAAATATTGAAGAATACGAAATATTTTTCTGGTTTTACTTATAAAGATATTCCTTATGATGATTAACCCGTGCCACATCAAGCTCGATTGCATACATATGTGGAAGAAAAATATGTCCAAAAAATTTAGCATCCTATTTTTAAAAGCTGGAAGAAATGCTATTTTTAAACTTTTGAAATCTTTCGAATGTCCATCTGTTGTTTTTGTTGATTCTCATGCCTTTTAGACAAATCAAGCACGATTTGAGCCAGATGCTACTTGTATTAAAGCAAATATTTACATCATCCGTTTTAATGAACACCTCTTGGATTAACTCATTGCCTGTTTTGCACGTACACCGTACGGGCGTGGTTATTGTGCTTTTAATGATTTGCCCGTAGGCTGTACGAGCAATCTGATTTATTTGTCGTTCTCAATGTTTTAGCTGTATATTTTTTTTAAAGGTTAAATTAGTCGTACAGATGTCCACAAGATGTTAGTTTTCGAAGTGTATTCTGTTTCGTTTAAAAGTTTGGGCTTTCTGATATGTTTTACATTTCACCGCGAGTTTTTATCTTTGAGTTTTTGGCTTGATTTTGGTTTGAGGTTTTGGAAGACTGACCGAGAGAGACTTTTTAGAGGTAATCCCACCTGCAGACAAAAAACTAAGACTTACAAACCAGTGCTGTGTGTGTTCTCTGAAGAAAAATGACAGCAGCAAAAGAATTCGAAAAGAAACTAGATATTTTTGTCCTGGCTGGGACATTGGACTAAGCCTCTTGCTCTCTTTCAAGATTTATCGCACTAAAACTGATCTTTGAAAAAAACAGGTTAAATAAATGTATTTGTAGTATTGAAATCGAAAATAATTGTGCAGTAATTGTAATCGAAGATATTTGTTATCTGCATAACTGTAAATGTCTCTTCCCTATCTAGTGTACATGAGAGAGAAAATCAACTCTAATTTCCTGTAAATAAGTTGTTATAAATGCTTTAAATAATTAGAAATATTACTTTTAATAACATTTTCCAGCTTACAAATGTAAAAGGAACAATATGAAAAGTATGCAATAAAAAACGTGACATTTTTCGGGTGGAATTCCGGAAAAATGAAACTGTTAAGGAGTTAAAGTACGACTTAGTTCAAGTGGGTTCTCATAATTTAGAAGCAAAGACCAAGTAGAAGACCCATAGGCTTGGTCTGACACCCCCAGAGGTATTTTTTTGATAACTTGGGGAACACTGTGACCACGAAACTATTTTACGTGTCAAATTCCCATCTCTAGCGGGTTCTGACGTCATTATGACGATAAAGTCACCTATGACATATCACGACCGCAATATGATAGTACCTTTAAGTGAAGTAGCAAAAATCTTGGCACTTTTCTGCTAGCCCATGCAAAGATTAATCGCTAAATATAACTATTTTATTTGGCGTGACAGAAATATTTTCTGACTTTCCAAACTTGGTACTACCATCCCTTGTTTTAGCTCTTTGTCTGCGAATT
>CM063501.1:44972238-45017238 GCA_032207245.1 Pardosa pseudoannulata
TTTTAATTACGATTTTTTTTCAACCACCAAAGATTTTAACCATAGTTTCAATTATGTTGGATAACTCCGATTTTAGTAAGAAAATTTTTTTGTTCTCTTAGTATCTTTATTATTTTTCTTAAATGATTTTTTTTTACATCTTGATAAAAATTATATCAATCCTTGAACAGTTTTAAATAGAAAAAATAAGATTTATAAGCCGTGTTCTTAAGTTTTCACTACTCCGTAACTTTACACTTTATAGCTAAATTGTTTCTTTCAGGGTGATGACGCTATACACATTGTTAATATGTACGTGTAGTTTGCTACACGTACTCATAGTATTGAGCTACTACCTATATTTCTAACCCTTTTGTGCGCTTGGCCAAAAATAATTACTAACACTTTGGCGTAAAAACTTAATATTTTAATATTTATATCTATTTGCTGGCGCCGAAACTCAGTACCAAAAACGAAAGTCAAAAAACATAACTATCAAATGAACGACAGCGGATTGTATCTTAATCATACTTATTGCAAAACAAACTAACGCCAATATTTCAAAGATAAGAATTATAATTAAATTCCAATGAGGGAGTTTTCACAATAGCAGGTTCGGATCCCTATAGAACCGAACGTCTGCTCTAGGCGACGACCAACTAGAGATTACTGACCGTTCTCGCCAGATGGCGCTCATGAAATACAACAAGCGCTTACAACGCGGGAGCTTGAACACTACTATTTACACTTCATAATTAATCTAATCAGGATTATAATGAGGCAACAACATTCAACGATTTAACTTTCTAAATCTGAGAGGTAGTAACTGTAATTGTAAAAGGCAGTACATTCATGACTTACTCCGACGAATTTCAGAGATGAGGCACAGTGAAGACAACTGGGGAGCACATCTAAGGGCGATATAATGACTTGAACGCTAAACTATTAACTCGAAACACAACTGGCTTCGTACTACAAAAAATATTTAATATTTACAGTGCCATATACATACTATGTACATTAAAAAAATAATCAGCCTGTGTTTTCTCCACATATAAGAGCTGGGGAAAGAGGGTTCTCATGTAGAATGTGGTCGTTCAATAATTGTTAGATTTCCAAAGACCGAAATAGTTGACTCTGTTCTTTTCCTTGTTTCGCCGTCCCCTCATGGATCTTTCACCCAGTCTCTCCAAGCAAACAAACTCATACGCAACTTCGAACGAAAAAAACACTCTCGAAAAAAACATCACAAAAGCCACTCTGCACCACCTCCGACTCTTTTTTAACCTTCATTCCAGGGGCTATTCAGGCAACGCCCATTCAAAGGAGATTCGCCGAACCCGGCGAAAAAGGCGGTAGTTGACCAAATCCTTTCTCTCTTACTACCTCGGTAATGGAGACACAATGTCTGATCCTACACAGGTTCTTCTTCCGTTGTTGGTACCATGACGATGCTTCCAAAATTCTTTGAAGAACCCGGCCATAGAAATCTTTAAGACGCCAAGTCTGGAAACCATGCCGTGATGAATTTGGCTTTTGTCAGGTCCCCTGTAACTGTCCGTAAAACCACATGCACACAATACATGTTGACAAGGGGACTCTTTCGACACATTCCCGATCGCTTTGCAGCGATAGGGCTGGGAATCCTTACAGCGACAAGCGAGCGCAGTGTTGCCAACCTTCAAAGGCAAAATTATGGATTCTAGGTCCTAAAATTATGGCATTGGCTTATAAATTATCTTACATTTTTGTAATAGTTAAAAATAGTGTTAATAGATGGCGCTTGTATGATATATTTTTCTCGCTATACATTTCTCTCTCCCTCCACACTTTTTTATTGTGGGGGGTAGCAAAAAATATGTAAATATTTTAATATGATTCATTAAATATTTTTTCTATCATCCCGTATTTTACTTTAAATGAAACACCAGACATGTGATTTTTCTTTACTGATCTAAGAATAAAATTGTGTGTGTATATATATATATATATATATATATATATATATATATATATATATATGTGTATATACTTTTTAATAATGTTATAATTCATTATTTACTGTGGTTTTTTTTAAATATGAAATATTCAGTAATAAAACCGATTATTATTTAATAATTGGTTTAATTACTAAAAATACCATATTTTAGTGAAAACTGCAATAGAACAAGTAAAATGCAAAATTACTTCTAATTATCCATAATTATGTAATCATTAAAGAAATATCTCCAGTATAATTGTGAATATTCAGTAATTTTGCATTTAACAATTTTATGTTTTAGACTGATTTAAATAATTTGAAATAACTAACAGATAAAAACACTGGACATAAAAATTTTTAAAATTCTTTATTTTATATTCGTTTTAAAAAATATCAAACATTAGTACCTAAGTCATTTTCAATTTCACAAATATATATATTTTTTTATTATTGACACTTTCCTTTCTTTTATTACACAGTACGTATGGGCTTTCGAAACCTCTGTGTCAGGATTATTTACTTTCATTTAATGAAGAAGCACCTCAACACATGCTCCTTAAGCTGCTCTAAAATCTACAATAATTATTTGATGGGAAAAAGTGATAAAAAAATTAATTAGACATTCTCTATTTTTTGTTGTTGATCTTTATAGAGTTACAGTTAAATTATCAGTTCTTTTAATTCTTCATTAGTCTAATGTTGTTTTATCGTACAAATCAGGAAATTATCGTACAGTTTTTCAGAATTATGTCACATAATTTTGAGATTATTTTTCATCGTACAGTGTCCTAATTTATCGTACATATACGATAATTATAGTATGGTTGGCAACACTGAGCGAGCGTCAAACGCGGGACGGCTCAGGCAACACCTCCTAGAGACTCTAGGAGGTGTTGGCTCAGGCGTCATTGAGGAACAAATCGCCTACAATGAATGTGTACACATACCTATATTATCGGTAATATACATTTGCACACACACCCACATAGCAATGACAACATCCACAACCAATTATTAATTTCTGGGTACGCCACTGTGTGTGAATACATAGATATATAACACATACTATACTTATGTTCACATAGACGCATGCCATGGCGATATGCCCTCCACCCTAAAATAACAATATTAATTTAAGGGATATATCCCTGTATGTGTACACATACATATATACACTATTTATGTACGCACACACATATACATGCATGCATCTGTTTTTCCAGTTTCATATTTCTACCAATGGTCGCAGTCCTGTTTTTCACCACTCGAATAAGCAAATGAATGTCCTTTACCTTTACCTTGTCTCACCTTGCTTGCTTTCTTTAAAAATCTTCGCTCTCGTAAGTAAAGATGGATTTTTTTTCCATCGACGTCAGAGCTTTTCCAGAAGGAGCTTATAAAAGTCGGCATTTGCATGAAAATATCCGAGATCCCACACTCTTGTTGCAGGAACGAAAGAAAAACCTATTTTGTTTTCCGACTCCGTCTATTTTAAACTCGCAGACGAGACTAGCATTATTTCAGGTGAAACCAGATGCAAGTCATTTTAGCTGCCGAGTCTAGGAACATATATATTTCTCAATAAGATATTTTTTAAAAATTCCTATATAATAATAGCCTAAGTTATCTGTCCGTCTGTCCTCAAATTTATGAAGCGGTTGGACTTGGAATGGATAGAGGCATCAATATTGGATTATTGATGAGTTAGGGTATCCAACGTTCGAAATCCATCCCCTTCTCCTCTTTTCTAGCATTTTAATGCCATTATTTCAAGCTTTATTTTCCGCGGTTAAGAGCAGGCGATTAAATTTATCAATATGTCACATAATAAATAGGTAAAAATAAAATTTTTTTTGTAACATTGTGACGTTATTCCTTTAACCATCTCATTATTTCTTATTTTAAATTACTTAAATATCGTCTGCATTATTTTCATACGTGTTGTCACTGAATTTAGATATTACGTAAATAATTTTCTTTTATATTTGGATTAAATAATAGATTAGGTACATATGTGATAATTTTAAATTTAATCATCGATTATTTTTTGTTGCAATGAAAATTTTATCACCGGTATTAACAACAAATTCTATATACCTTCAGATTGTAGTGAAAATGATAGTTTCATTCTTTTACTTCCATTAATTACTGTATCAAAAAAATGGGAAAACTTAACGATAATTTCGACGTAGCTAAGAAAACTTTGAATTATCTTTCTAAATGAATTCAACGTGATTCTAAACTGCATTCACAGTATCGGGAGACTTTAGAGGAGTATGAAGATAAACAAATTGTGGAGCGTGTACCAGATAACTTTCAACCAAAAAACAAACTCCTTTTTCTATTACCAGTGTCATAGGGTACTTTATAATTCTGGAAAATTAAAAATTTTACTGATCCTGTCATATGTTGGGCTATATGCTAGTGTTTCTAAATAATTAAGATTAAGGTGACATGATACCTTTTGAATTTTCATTACAAGAACCCTTTTTTGCGATTGATCGTAAAACAAAAACTTTCGTTTCGTTCAGAATAAATTTTTACAAGATTTGTAATAACGCTGTAGCTTTGAAAAAAAAAGGGAATCAGATTTGTCATTTCCACTAGTATATTTTTAAAAATAGACTAGAAAATATACTCCATGAGAAAAAAAAAAGTCACCTACTCGTAGGGTATCTTGTAAAATATGTAGGTTAGAACCTAAATTTTTATATCAAAGTGAAGTCAAATATATCTTCCAGTTCGTAAATCTATGTTAACCAGAACCTGCAACCTTTCAGTTACGAGTTACCACTACTCCAAGATTAATTTTCTTTTAATAAACAACTAAATATTTAACTTCGGATTAAAAACAATTAAATAGGAGTATTTAAAAAAATTATTACATTATAAAATCAATAATTTCAATAGAAAATAAACATTGGACAAGTATGCTAGAAATTAAATTCTAATATAAAATACCAAATTTGTTAAATGTCTCGCATATTAAAATATAATTTAATTCTTTTGCTGGAAAAGGTTTTTTTAATACGGTAGTGTTAAATTTAAAACCAGCGTAAATAATGGATTATATGAATCTTAATTATAATAGAGATATAAATTAAAAATAATTTTAAATTTTTAAATATTTCCTACAAAAAGATAGATATTGAATTCATTTAGTAGAAAAGTTTTTTCTTTATAAATTAAGAAATACGGTAGCATTAAATATAAAAACTAAAATAAAGCATTGATATAATTATTAATAATAATAGATACAATTAAAAATAATTTCAAAATTTTAAATATTTCATACGCTCATAAATTGTTTTGCTGGAAAATTTTGTTTAGATAAATTAATAAATATCATAGCATTAAATGTAGAGTAAGTAAAGTTCAAATACATTTACTGCTCTCTTGCATTATCAACTTTTATAGAGAAATCCAATAGAGTTTTCTAACATATATTTTGGTCCAAGCAATAAATTGTTATTGTATTGCATATACCATAACTAAGGAACCTTTTTACCATTAGAGGCCAAGTGTAAATTAGGTATTTAATAAACGAGATAGCATAATTTGATATACCTATCAGGGCCGTAACTAGGTCTGGTGGCGCCTGTGACAAAAAAACTGGCTTGCTCCTCCTACCACCAAATGTATGAAAATGTATAAAAATATTTTCTCTTAATAGGATATATTCAGAACAAACTCCTAACTTACAAAATTAAAAACTAATAACTTTATACTCATGGATTGTATAAACAGGAAAACGAATTTATAACCTTACTTTCCAAAGCCTCTTCCAAAAAATGGTTCATGATTGACCTCTGCAGTGCTGACCTGATCATCACCTTGATACGATGGTTCAAGGATTGCATACACACACTTGGTCATTAAATAAGCCGAGCGCGTGGATGCATCATCTATCTACTGTGGCGTCTGTCATAAATCTTTGGAGGTAATTTGCTTCCGAAGCCTTTTCTCTTGCACATCTGGTCGGCATAAGTGTCGTAACCTAAAGCTGTAATATTCTTGGAATTGTTTGCCAGACTGGGCTAAGTATTTTAACTAAGTCATTAAATAACCGTCATATAATTTTAAATAGGGAAGACGATTCAAAAATCGTAAGCATACAGAACTCGTAGAAATTTCCAAGCGTACCTTACAGCTGTATATCAAGTGACTGATTTAACTAGAGAGAAACCCCCAGGGACTCCAATAGAAAGAGATGACGACGATACCGGTCCATTTAAACCACCATTAAATTAAGTGACATTGAAAGGATACTAGTAAAAAATAAGTAACATCATCATTAAATTTTATCTCTATACAAATATATTATTGTTTAGTTTCTGTTGAGCACGCACGTACATATTTTGTTTTAGATATATAAAAACAATACTTTACATCTATACAAAATTTGATTCTTATTTCATTTGGAGCACTACATTTTGCAACAGGACTAGCACCTCCTGCTTCACTGTAATCAATATACACATTTCTTTAAAATGTTGGCCTATATAAAAGAATTGGCCATAAAAATTTTAATAAATATTCTTCATATATAACATGATTAGTTTCTTAAATACAAGAAACTTTACTCGTCAAAGTTATTGAACAATATTTCGTCTCTTCAGTATATTTAAAAATTATCACATAGAAACATAAAACCCTTTCACACCTTATTAACCCTTTCGTGGGCTGTGGGAAGATTACTTTCCATCTACACGATCTTACAAAACACACCTGTGGGAAGAGCAAAACTCATTCTAATATATTGGTCTTGCTATTGGAATGACGGGAAGACTAATTCCCGCTTCGGTTTTTCGCTGACATCTATTGTTCGTTCGATTGAATAAAATTAGCAGTTCTGTTTTGAAAGTTTGGAAACGTGGAGTGAGAAATAAATGGCCCACAAAGGGGTTAAGTATGTGTTTACGTTAAAGTGTTTGAGTACTGGCTTTGTTGGATTCTCTAGTTTCGTGTTAATCTATGCTAAACGATGGCCGAATGGATGCTGTTATTCAATACAGGAGTTCGCATGGATGTTCGGAATCGACTTGAAGAAGTAGGTCACGATATCGCTTGGTGTTAATCTATGCCAAACGATGGACGAATGGTAGGATTGCTGCTATTCAACACAGAAATTAGTGGTTTCTAATCCCGCCGCTGGCATGGATGTTCAGAATCGACTTTAAGCAGTAGTCCCAATCTAGCGTAGTAAAACATCAGACCGTAGTGTCCTAAATCTAACAATCGTGTTAATTCAATGAGAATATCGTTGTACATCTGGGAGGTTTGTATTGAAAGATTTATATATATATATATATATATATATATATATATATATATATATATATATATATAATATATATATATATTCTACACAGAGGAAAATTCTGCAAGTTGTGCTTTACCCAATTTTTAATAAAAGGGTGAAAAACAGAGTTAATTTTTAATCTTTTTAATGGAAGTCTTTTACGTAATTGTCCCTTTTTTGCTTGTCATTGGCAACTATAAGAACTCTTAAAAACAAAAAAGGAAACGTGTACCTTTTTAGAGGACTTTAAACTTGAAAATGGATCCACTTAAAATATTCTAAATTTAGTTTTATTCCAATGAGGTCATCTATTCTTAAAATAAAAAAGTGCCTGTGACAAATCAAGGATGCATTGCCTAACAATTGATTAAAAATAACCGTAGATTAATCGCTATGAAATTGAATTACGTGAGACCTTAACATTGATTTTGCAATTACCGATTTATGATTTCGTTATAATTAAATGATTAGTTAATTACGATAAGTCAGGCTTTTGTTGTATTTTTTATAAAGGGATTTGTACTTTTTGTTGATATTGGTTATCTCTAAATTTTGTTGAAAAGGGGAACGTACTTTTGTGCAAGCTTTAGGGCAGTCTCACCAAAGTCGTTTAACAGCTAACCAAGATTAACACATGGCACCAACCAATGGTGGGACACAATTCTCCGTTTAAACAGAGATTAATCGTGGTTAACTGTCAAACGATTTTGATAAGATCGGCCCATAAACAATTCCTTTGTTGCCACACCTCTCGACTTTTGAAATTTGTTCTCGACTTTGCAGCAATACCTTAAGCTACATGGGCTTGTTAACATGTCAGGATAATATCTGTATCGCCTGATGTATTGGGAAAAAAACTTTGCAGCGATGAACTGAAAATGTTACAGAAAAGTGTGGCATTAACAGTTTTAAACAGATTTTAAGAGTTGCGAGAAGATTTAGTTTGACTTTTATTATCTAATGGTAATGTAGTTTCTTGACGGTCTATGACATCAGGATTTTTTTCTTCACTCAGCAGTTAGTCTTATGTCATTCAGTCACCTCTCGAATTGTTCTCGACTCAGCAGTGAACTAAAAATTGTACAGAAAAATATAAATTTGGTAGCATTAACGGTTGAAAAAAGATTAAATTTGACGGTTTATTTCTTTAATGGTTGAATGAACGAATATTTCTTGATAGGCCCTTATTCTGGACATTGCGGTTCATTTCGAACCTTCATTGTGACGTCATTTTGACGCCAGCGAGCTACCATTATGTGAGCAAATGATCAAGCTGACATCAAAGTGACATTACAACGAACTTCCAGACTCGCAACATCCAGAATAAGCCTCTATGAAGTCTTGATTTTTCTGACGCAATCACTTTTGACCGTCGACAGCTCCATCAGAGTCATAGCTACGGGGTTCTACTTACATCGAACACGACGTTTTCAATGGCCAACTATCAAATGTACATGTAAGGTAAGTAATTCTTTTTTATGAAGTTTGTGAATTCTTATACAGTTTTACAATTTGATACACTTGTCTGTTTTACATGACAAAGTCAATTGAAGGGGCTTTAACAGAGAGGATATCAAATTGTTTGAACTGGGTAATAGGCGGTCTCACATTTATAAATATGTACGGAAAATATTATATCTATATATTCACTATTTTGAAAGTTACTAGTGCACATAGTGAAAGTTACAGCATTTCTTTGAAAATGAAAACTATCAATGTCTTTTTACCGCGTTTTGTTTTTCTTCAAATTCTATGCATTACAAACTCCAAGACTTATTTTGTTGAACATGCAAGCTTTAAACTATGTTTACGAACTTTCTGTAATGTATAGGATAAAACTGTGAATGGAATAAGTAAAAATTTGACTCGTTATTTTGATATACACAAATGTTTAAAAAAAACTGTCAAAATACATTGTATTTAACTGTCAGTTATTTTTAATAATATATAATTCTAGAGGTATCTAAAACTACCTGCATAGATTTACATAGAAAGCATTTATAGAACAGATTTGAAGTAGACTTGAGATGCAAAAATTATAAAAGCTTAAATGACTTGATTAGACTTTATTCTCCTAAATTGCCTTAAATTGGATTCTAAATTGCAAAACAGTTTTGATATTTACTGTAATAATGGTTTATTTTTAAACAATTGTCCAGTTTCCTGAAAATTCAACGGCGTTAAGGTCCAATTTGATGTTTTTCAAACGAGTTTACTCGAACAGCTATATATTAAATTGCTTTACGTATGCATTCTAGTTTGATTACAAGATTAAATGTTTGTATTCTATAGATAAATATATATTAATACGCTTACAATCTGAATATTTTAAGTATTTATACGAGTATAAATGCCTTTAACAAGAGATTTTTATGTCTATTAACAGATTCAAGATAGCGTTTTACATTTGTGTTAACAAACGTGGTCTAAACGAGTCTCCTTACATTTTAGCAATTTTTTTAAGTGTCCAGTAACCTATAAAATAGCGATTAAAAATGGAAGAACATTTCAAATTTTGTCAGCATGTTATTTCAAAAATTTTTAAGAAATATTTTAAGTTGAGAGAAAACGTTAAACTATGATCTAACAGATTTAGTTGTTAACGATTTGTTCCATATTTTTACTAACCACCAGAATGCAGCATCCTATTTATCCTCATAGAATTTGGTTATAAATGATTCCACATTTCTTCTTAAATTTTCTTCATATTACGTTTTATTTGGGGGATTTATCTTTTTACTTGGCTAATTTCTTTCGCGTTTGTGAAAAGTTATCTGAAAAAATATTAATGATCATTCTATTTCCTTAATCGATTGAATCCATTGTAACGTTTTTAAATATAATTTTATTTATTAGTAATTTTTATATATTAGTTTATTTATTAGTTTATTAGTTTAACAGTTTTATTATTAGTTTATTGATTAGTATCCATTGGTAGCGACTTATTTGTTTATTGTAAGACTTTTAGAACTGATTGGCCTTCGTAAGCTTCCATATCCTTTAATCTAAATTTCAATAACTTTTGAATGTATTCCACTCGTTGGGACAACCATCAAAGTTTTTATACATATAGAAATTCGATGTTATTTGTCTGTCAATTTCATGATATAACACTAAAAGGGTTAAATTCTTTTTTTCCTTTTATATAAATCGGGTACGAAGTTATCTTTTTTTATCATAGAAATTATTTTAGAAACCATTTTTTTCTATTGAAAATGTGTTGTACTTTTCCTATATACTGCTTTTTATTAATGGGTGAAATCATGGTTAGAAAGTTTCCATAGTCATAATTGTTACTGAATTTGTTTATAATTGTGCTACTGTTTAATTTATTATGCGTCCATTTGTACCCAATGGAGACTTATTAGTATATGTGTCTGCTCCAAATGCACATATCTAACGAATCTCTTTTCGGTTGGATCACTTCTCTGTATTTTGTAAGGTAAGTATGAAACATTTTAAATGTGATCTCTTCACTAAATTCTTGATTATTTTTACGTCCACTTATTACAAGACATTTTATAAACTTTAAAGATATATCTTAGAACCGAAGTGTATATAATCCTCGGATCTTCTTAAGATATATTTGAAAGCATGTTGTCAGCTTCAGTATATCCAAAACTGATTCGAGGAAAAGTTTCTATAGCAAAACGAGAAATACTTTTCATTTTTGCTTTCTAAAAATTAATAAAAAAAATCTCTACTATTAAGAAATTGTCTCCGAATTTTGTCAATTTAAAAACTTTTTAAACAAAGATTGTGATGTCACACTTCTTGTTAACCCCTTTCCCAGGGCAATAGGTCTCGTGTAGCAAAACAGTAGACCGCAGCGTTCCAAATTATCCTTTTGGTTCCTTATTTTTTTCTTAATGTTAATCGGATGTGGAGTTTTTTTCGATTAGTAGAGCTCTGTAGCGAATGATTGGCGGTTTCAAACCCTACAGTCTTTGGACTTATAAGACTCTGAAGGTCTCTATTCCATCTCACGAAAGGCCATATAGTGTGCAAAATGAACTTGTGTGCTATGTTACTTACTTTTGTATTTTAATTGAAAACCTAGAAATCAAGGATTGTGTTGGATCTCCGGAGCTGTGGTAAATGTATAGATATTATACTGGAAAATAACTCTGTAGTACTTTTGAAGTAAATGTTTAGATTTTATTACATATTTCATTGTATTAGTGTCAATGTGTATTCCTTCCTGATTTTTGAAATGACATCCATATTGGATTTTTTTCTTTCAAATATGGCGAACATTCTACCATTTACATAGATTGTCCTCTTAAGTCACTATAAGAAAAGTTACAAATATTGACAACCGTTAAATCGTTCACGATATTGAGAAAGAGGAAGTGGTCCATCCCTTTCTTGTTCCCAGTGGTCAGTATGCTAATTATCAATACAGTTCAGAGCCCTCTACTAAGAGTTGGCTTTAAATGGGATAAAGGCATGGATGGAAATAGATAGGATCTTGAGAAGAACCCGCACAACACTGTAAGCTAGAATGGAACTAGAAACCTGTAGCAAGTGATTTCCCGACCCGCCCTCCCTTCTAGGTGTAGTTACTTTTATACATTTTCTATGTCAAAAGCCCTCTAGCGGCCACCATCGAATTCCACAACAGCGCCACCTATTGGTGTTACAAAAATCGTTATGAGCTAGAATGTAAGACACTAGGAAGCTGGGTAGGAAGAGAGTTCCCAACCCACCCTCCCTTCCAGGTGTAGTTACTTTTATACATTTTCTATGTCAAAAGCCCTCTAGCGGCTACCAGCGAATTCCACAACAGCGCCACCTATTGGTGTTACAAAAATCGTTATAAACTAGAATGTAAGAACTAGGAAGGAAGAGAGTACCAGCGAATTCCACAACAGCGCCACCTATTGGTGTTACAAAAATCGTTATAAACTAGAATGTAAGAACTAGGAAGGAAGAGAGTTCCCAACCCACCCTCCCTTCTAGGTGTAGCTACTTTTATAAATTTTCTATGTCAAAAGCCCTCTAGCGGCGACCAGAAAATTCCCCAACAGCGCCATCTATTGGTGTACAAAAATCGTTATAAGCTAGAATGTAAAGACTAGAGAGCTGAGGCCCCAACCCACCCTCCCTTCCAGGTGCAGTTACTTTTATACATTTTGTATGTCAAAAGCCCTCTAGCGGTCATCAATAAATTCCATAACAGCGCCACCTAGCCGTATTACGAAAATCCATTTTGTCTAAACGTCTTGTAACATGGCTTATTGATAATAGAATAAAAGCTCCTTCCGACCCACCCTTCTAGATGCAGTTTCTTTTTTAGTTTTTAGCCATCTAGGTGCTGAAAACAAATCGGACGACAGCGCCATCTATCGGTCTTAGGTTACCCAATTTGTAAACAACGATTACACTTAAAGAGTGGGGTAACTAAGAGGTGCAGATTTTTTACACCATAGAAGAGCGTACTTTATTTACATAAGATGCTGGAGAAAATATATCGACGTGGTAAGGCCCCCACCTTCCCTCGCAATACTTTTTTATATTTTCTTTCCCCTAGTGGTGGACAGTACAACCCACTATAGTAATGCGCTCTCTATAAGTTTTCCTATTAGTTAAATCGACAGTGGAGCTCAATGGGTAAAGGCGCCGATCTCAGAACCCGATGGTTGCGAGTTCGAGACGAAGATCCGCCGTGTTCATTAATGGAAAGTAAAATAGGTACTAGGTCACGATTTCCTCTGGAGTGGGGGGGTCATTCCGTAAGCTACTCGTGCTCTCTAGGTAATGCTAAATTAGTAACATCTTTCCAGCCGTGTTTGGCATTAATATAACTGTCTGCATGCCTGCTGCAGTTTAAAAGAAAGTGGTAAATATAATAAGTATAAAATTTTATTTGCAATTTACAGCCTTTTTTAACACATTGTGTGTGGGTACATTTCGCAGCGGAATTGTACCGGGATCGGGCGTTTTGCGCGTAAATTAATTATTCACTTAAATCTCAATAGATCGAAAATTTAATTTTACATCAGTCGATGCCACTGATGTAAAAACTAGTTTTTGTCTACATTTTTTTCAGAATCTATGTAGTAGACAAGAACATTCAGCTTCGTTTTCCTGTATATAGCGTATTTTTGTACCCAGAAACAAACCATGTTTTTACACTAACCAGTACTAGTACGTGACCCGTGCTCAAGTATCAATCGTAAGAAAACGTACTAGTACGTGTCCCACATACAATGTGTTAACATTATCCTCTACAGAGATACAGATTTAGTTGACCGTGTTTATTATGGAAACGGCCAATATTGGCAAAAATACATCTATGCTTTACTCTGGAATCGGACCCGAGCACAATATGCTAACCACTACACAATCTGGGTGGTTGGAAGTATAAAATAATTATCCCAACAAGGGATACATTCTTTCAGATTGTTCTGGATCTTGTTGAATAGATTTGATTCATATCCTGCTATGTAGGAACATCTGTGGGAATTTTCAAACGTTATCGTTAATAGATAAATATTAGCTCAAGGGTCGTACTTAATTGCAGTCGACAGGACGTTTACGTCGACTTCATAAGTCGTGAAGTCGATTGACAGGGGAGTGCGGTACTCTATTCCAGAAATGGTCGACATTTAGTCGATCGGTCTATATATTTGTAGTAAAGCGTATATAAAAGAAAATCAAATATTAATGAAGAAATCAGTATTAAAATATACTTACCTTTCGAAATATAGAAAGTTCTGAAAGTGGTTCAACCGAAAAGAGATGTGTTAGATATGTGCATTTGAAGTAGACACATATACTAATAAATCTCCATTAGGTACAATTGGGTGCCTAAATGTTTTCAAAAGCATCGAGATAAATCATACAATAGCTCAGTTATAAAAGAAATGTTTCTTAAAATTAGTTCTATAAAACATGAAATTGACAGAAAAAACACCAAATTTCTAAATGTATAAAAACTTTTAGGGTTATTCCAACGAATGAAATGTACTCGACAGCTATGAAGTTTGAATTTTCTATTAAAAACACATTGGTTCATACATATTAAGGATATGGAAGCTATCAGATGGACAATCATTTCTAAAAATCATACCTCATAATCACTACCAGCATTACAAACTTAATGGTTTAAATGTTCGTTATATTTTACTACGAAAATCAGAAAAACGAGAAACATTATTTCCTGTTTAGGAGAGCGTTTTTTTTCCGACGCTCTGGAGCGTCAGTGGCACACAGACTCAACCTCTCTTCGTGAGTGCCACTGACGCTCCAGCGCGTCTGATGAATATTCTCAGAAATTACTGGTATATTGCATAAATCAGCAGTTTAAAAGGAATAAAACGGAATACCGATCATATATACGTTCATATATATTCATTTATTCCATTTATGAAACAATACTGAAAACATTTACAAATAATAAGCACAATATACAGATATTGGCATTGTTGAATTATTACTTCTATTTCTAGATGTTGAAGCAAAATAATAATTAAACATAATAATGCAAAATTACTATCAACTCTAAATATTAAATTAATGTAGCAAAGTATATATAACACATAAACGATATAGTAAAAAAAAATAATGCAAACAAAAATTTTGAAAACCAACCACAAAAAATTAAAAAATAATGCTTCACTAACGTGCCGAAACAACCTCGCCGTTCAATTTCCAAAGCCACACTAAACACAGAGCATATAACTTATCAAAGTCCGTCGCCGCGTTAGTGCGTCGTCGGCATACCAGGAGGTGCCGCTCTGACGCGCCAGTGCGTCGGTGGCAGCGAACGTGTTTAAGGATATGGAAGCTATCAGATGGACAATCATCTCTAAAAATCATACAATTAGCAAATAGGTCACTACCAACGGATATCATTACCAATAAATAAAATATATTATTTCAAAATAACGATGCAATGAATACAAACAGTTGATGAAGGAAAGTCAATGATCATGAATGTTTGTACAGATACAAATTTACAGACTAGCAAGAAATACAGTTAAGGTAAAAAGATAAATTGCCAAACAAAATGTAAAGATTATTACCAAAAAAAAATTATGATGCTAACTGTCGAATGTAACTGTGTGCAGATGTCGATCCTTAGTAAAATATTGATCAAAGTGATGAAGTTTTCTGCTAAGATCTATTTTTTAAAAACAAAATGGATTGTAACGTATCCAGTCCCTGTTTTAGGTGACACAAGGAAGAATCTGTTGTATCTTGATTAATGAATTTACACTTCTGCTATATACATCATTTCACAACTACACACACACAAAAAAAAAAATTCCGATCACAGGTAAGTGATTAGTACACGTAGGCCTGAGTAGAGACGTAACTCCATCAATCCCTGCGAAATATTGGTGATCCGACTGAAGAAACAATTCGGTAGCTCTCGCGAAAGTTCACTGATGTAATGGTAGAATATCAAAGCACAGTTAGAGTTCCGAAGGAAAATATGCAAACAATCCTGAAGAGGATTATATTAAAAAAGAAAACTCAATGCACAGGGTATCATTTCAATCTCAGCAAGAGATATATCCGAAGACGGGATTTCGCTAAATAAAACTCTCCGATGGAAAGACTGGTCGAGGTGACCTCCGAGTTAGCCGATGCCAGCTACTCCTTAAAGAAAAGATCCCAAGGTGGGATTATAGCAAAAAACTCTCCGGTAGAGAGACTGGTCAAGGCGACCTCTGAATTAGCTGGTTGCTAGCTAACTTCTCTAAAAAACAAATCTTCTCTCGTCTCTTTCTAGGGGAGGGGCCTCACCCACAATTTCATTATTGGATCACCTAGCGATGACCTCACCTTCGAACAACTGGATTGGTCCGGGTTAAACAATCATCGGCCGCAAAGCCAGGGGTCCCTGGAATTCTTAGCGGCTACATCTGAGTCGCGGCAAATCCTTTGTCGTCAATCATAATGGCTGTCAGTGAAGGTGCCGGGTTGTCTGGTATATTGTTCCTCTACTATAGGGCAAAACAGTGTAGACATCGTGGTACCGGATAAAAAATCATTTTGTATCCACACAAGCGAAGTCCACCTTTCAAAGCAAAGTTCTTTGATATCGACACACACTAAATCACGCCTTTACAATACTTTAAAGTTATTAAATTTGAATTTTCTATTAAAAACACATTGGACTCATTAAGGATATGGAATCTTTCAGATAGCCAACCATTTCTAAAAATCATATAATAAGCAAATAGGTCACACCAACGGATATCATTACCAATAAATAAAAAATATTTCAAAATGATACAATGAATTCAAACAGTTGATTAAGAAAGTCATTAATATTTGTACAGATACATTTTTACAAACATGCAAGAAATGCAGCTACAGTAAAAAGATAAATTGCCAAAACAAAATGTAATGTACATGAAGAAAATTTTTAATGTCAATTAGTTACTTATTACCAAATTTATGAGAGATAAATATGATGCTGAACACTGTCGAGAATATCTGTTAAAACAAATGTCGATGATTTAATATTCAATGTTAAATCGTAGTTTTTAAGTAATCTCGTACCTTAAAAAATTTGAAATGTTCATTTTTGGCTCCATGCTGAAAATAAAATTTGATCTTTAAATTTTGTGGCTACTGTTTTATAGATATTATTAAAAGAAAATGACTAAAATACACATTCATTCAGATTACGTTTGTTAAGACAAATATAAACTAGCAATCTTGAATTTGATAATAGACACAAAATAAGTCTTGTTAAAAATTTTATATCATAAATATAAATTAATTGAAAACTAAAATATTTATACAAATTTCAAAAAAATATTGTAATAAAATAAAATGCATTATCTATAAATACAAAATGATTAAAATTTAACATTATAATTTTTTTCATAAAGTTTAAATGCATCATCATATAAATATTCTTTTTTTGAACATTTCATCTAATATATAAAAGCTCCAACACACAATTTTAAAACTAAATTTTTATTAAGAAAAGTATTACATAAGAATACTGTGTTACAATATCTTGATTTAAGGAAATCACTTCCATATAAAATAAAAATGTTAATAAATTCACATTTAAATTTTTTTAAGAAAAGAAATTACTTGCATTAAAAAAAGATAAAAGTGCAATAAATTAGTGTTCCCAATGCCACATTGACAGCATTGCATATTTACATGATGGTTTTGTATTTTCGTAAATTGAGCTCATTTAAAAAAAAAAGCCTTTTCAAATGAGCATGAAGCATGTAAAGCTAGAATAAACATTACGAATATTCCATTTACAGACACTGGTGTATGAATTGTTCAGTTAAACTAGTTTAAAAAATATATAATGGGCATGCAATCGGGCATAAAATTTTATGCACTCAACACTCGTTCAATTTTAATGGGACATGATAATCTTTCATAAGAAAACAAGTTTACTCGAAGTATTGCAGTAAATATTGGAATCGTTTTGTATTTTAAAATCCAATTGAAAGTAGTTCAAGAAAATAAACACAGTTGAAACAAGTTTTTTCTTCCAAATCTGTAAAACACTTTTAAAATTTCACGTATTAATATTTTTACTCCAAAATCCTCATTGAGATCTATTAAAGTTCCCTACATTAAGTCGGTAAATGAATTTTTAGATATCTCTAGATTTCAATTTTATATATAAAAAAATTTATACAGTAAAACCAATCATTTTGACAGTTTTTTTTACTTTATGTCAGTGTATAATATAATGAACTTTTTCCTTATTCATGGTGTTATCTTATATATTATAAAAAGCTCTATACAAAACTTAAAGCTTGTATTGTCAGCACAAAATAAATAGAATATCTTTAGAATTATGAATGCATGAAATTTGGAGGAAAACAAACACGGGAAAAAAAGCAATTTATAGTGCTCATTAATTTAAAAAAAAGAGGCTCCTGAAAAGTGAAATTATTTGCAAAAATTTCAAAACATCGGAAATAGAGATTTCAAATTTTTCATCCATGTTTATAATATGAGCCAATAACAATTCGATATTTTTAAAGTTAAGATCACTTAAATTGACTCAGTCGTGCAAAATCGGAGGAAACAACGCAAGAATTTATCAACTTTTTAAAGAAAATTAGTGAGTATTTACCTTAGATAGATGGCCATCAGAAACCTCGTGTGTCTAAGTAAGAGAACCCCGTAGCTCTGAATGACATTAGAAGAACTGACGAGTGAAGAAAAAAACCTGATGCCATAAAACTATCAATAAACCGCATTACCATTAGATAATAAAACATCAAATTAAATATTCTTACAACTGTTAAAATCTATATAAAACTGCTAATGCCATACTTTTCTGTACCATTTTTAGTTTATTACTGCAAGGTTGAGAACAGATTTCAAAAGTCGAGAGGTGTGACAACTAATTGTTTTGAACTTGAACACAAGTATATTCTCCTTTTCAACAAAATTTAGAGATAACCAAAATTAACAAAAGTGCAAAGCACTTTATAAAAATCATTTTCACGTTATAAATATACAGAACATAGGTCTGGTCTTACCATTATAACTAATCAGAGATTAACTACACATTTAATTATAGCGAATTAGAGGTAATTGTAAAATCACTTTTGTCTCCGGAGATTAGGGGCCAGTCTTACCAAAGTCATTCAACGGATAACCACGATTAATCTCTGTTTAAACGGAGAATTGAGTCCCACCATTGGTTATCGCCATGAATTAATCGCGGTTAGCTATTAAAAGACTTTGGTAAGGCGGGACTTAACTCTCTGAGGCTTGTTCTGAGCATTGCGAGTCATTTCACACGTTCGTTGTGACGTCACTTTGACTTCAGCTTGCGGCATTGCTAGCATTAATGTCAGCAAGCTGACGTCAAAGTGACGTCACAAAAACGTTCGAACCAACTTGCAACATCCAGAGTACGTTCAATTACAAAGTGTTTAATCTCCGATTAGCTATAATCGCTAATTAATCAATGTAGCCTTAATTTGCCATACGCACTTTGAAGTAAAATCCTTAAATTTAAACTTAAAATAAGAATAATTTTAGAATTTTTTAATAAGTGGAGCCATAAAATTTTTCTATTCTCGATTCTTACAATTTTATTAATTTTTAAATTATCGTAATCTACATAATTAATTAAATGTTAATTAAAACAAGAACTAAATTTTATTAGGGCTGCACAAGAAACTCTGGGAGGTAGTACATTTCTCAAATGTGGCATTAATTCTAGAACTTTATAGTCGATATATATAAAAAAAAAATACCGTGGGCTCGGCCGGGATTTGAAGCCGGGACCTCTCGCACCCTAAGCGAGAATCATACCCCTAGACCACCGAGCCACGAACCAGTTTTTGAAAATAGTTTACACTTTTCAATCAATGCGTCCTACAAGCCTACTGGTTAGTGACATAATGGGGGTATTTTTCTGATGAGCGTAGCTTAAATCCCCAAAATACTTTTCTAAAATTAGTTTAGATATTTTTAAGAATAATTCCTAGTACTATATGAGTAGTGTCTGATAAAACCAGCTCCTGTCCTGTAGCCAGAGCCCGAACTATGACGTGACAAAGAAGGCATTTAACATGGACACATCAGTCGTAAAAAGCGTTACACTGTGCACAAAAGGCTTGTTAAAAGTGCCCTTTGATGGAAACGGGATCCAAACGAGAACAATTCACTCCCGCATAAGAATAGCGAAAAGTTGATAATTTTTTCCAAAAATTCCACAACTCTAGTTATGAAATTTTTGAATCGCGAGGGAACGTAATCACAACGAAGTTCATCGATATTTCTTTCATTTTTTTAAGAGGAGTAAGCGTGTAATAATTCAACTAATTGCATTTGTGTCATTTCTATTTCTTATATTCAGAGCAGATTTCAGCCGTTTCACGAAATCCTCTTAGTGATTAATGATTTTGAAAAGAAAACACAGTAAGGAGTGCTTACTGTGCGGTGTTAATTAGTTCTTAGAAATACTAAGAATACCATAGGAGGAAATTTAGCTTTCGTTTAGATGCCAAGTTGCTAAAAAATGGGGTACCAGAAAAGATAAACATCACTTGATTTAAGATGCCTTGGCGATACAACTCTGAAGAAGCCCGCCTCACCAAGAAAATGATTTAAACACTGACCGGACCAATCGTAGATGAGAGGAAAGAGGTTGCCAGCATGGGTACATTATCAAAATAGTTATCGCCAAAAAAATGTCGCCAACCGTGCCAACCTAGGAAAGAAGCACTAAAAGCACACTATCCCAAAATAAGTATGTGTAGATTCCTACATTTATGTGTATAGAATAGATTTCAATTATCCTAAAGTGTGAAACTATAATATTGGCGCCCCTGCACATGTTCTGCCTGGGATAGACCGCACCTCCTCATCCCCTCTAGTTACGCCACTGGAGGAATCTGTACTTGCCGCACTAGATTTCTCTCGTTCAGTGTTAACCTATAATAAAATAAATTTCCCTCTGTACGGCACTATTTAATTAATTCTTTAAAGATATACAACCTGTTAAAATAGCAAACTATCTAGGATGATAGCTTTCCTTTTTAAAAAGACATCGATAAATATGTATTTAATTTTAAATTATTCGTCAGAAGCTTTGGTATAGTCTTTTTCAAACACAAGTAAAAAAAATTATCAGCCGTAAATTAAAAGAAAAAAGGGAGGGTTGAGGAAAACAACATTCATATTTGCTTTTTCATAAGGTGGTAAAAGGTTTGGTTTTTTGGTTTTGGAGTGCTACGGTCTACTTTTTGCAACACGAGGGCTAATGAAACCGGGACCTACTGCTTAAAGTCGATTCCGAACGGCTACGAACATCCATGCCATAGTGGGATTCGAACCCACGAACTCCGGTTCCGAAGGTGGTAAAAGAATGCTTTAAAAGAGAACTGGCAAGAAAGAACTTTATTTTTCCCATACGCTAACATTTAACGAGAGGAATTTAACATGTTAGAAACAAATTCACCTTAATGGCTAATCCAACGCTATATATAAGACGTTCACAATATAATGCATAATTAGGCCGTAACTAGGTCCTTTAACACCCGTAGGAAAAAAAAAAAAAAAAAAAAAAATGGTCTGCGCCCGTACTATCGATTATAGCAGGGGTGGCCAACCTGCGGCTTTTTGAAAGATTATTTGTGGCTCTGGATAAATATACCAGAGTTCCCTTTTCATTTTTGTGTTATATTTAAAAAAACATCATAACTGATGAAGCTCCGGCAATGCTGGGTAAAAAAAATCGGTCTTATTGTCCTTTTAAGAGATGATTCTCAAATTCCACAATTCATACCGATTCACTGTATAATCCAACGAGAACATCTCGTTACAAAATATTTAAAATATCCTGATGTTATGAAAACAGTGTAACACATTGTAAATTACATTCGCACCGATGCAAAAAATCATCGACAATTAAAAAAATTCCTCAAAAAATTAAAGGACGAAGAAGTTCCAAATAACATTCATTAAATATAATTTCTGAATATAAAAATAAACCTAAATAAAGACTAGTATGGAGCTTTAATTCCCCTTACGAATAAAGAAACATGTAAAGAATTGTTTACAAAACGTAATACAAGATTATAAATGAATAGAAACGATTGGGTAACTTACCCATCTCCTAGGGCTGGACACAAGAATTATGTGGACACATGTAAACCAAGGAACAGGCCAATTTTCTAAAACTTTAACTTTTAATGCGAATAAGATTGAATAAGAATTAACGAATTCGAATACCGACTTTATCGTCGGGCGATTTACACAGAAGTGACTAATACATATCTTTTCGTGCTTGAATTAAAAAAAAAAAAAAAAAAAAAAAAAACCGCAAGTCTGTTCTGTCTCAACCAGCGACGACTGGAGCCTCACACCTCGTAATTAGAGTTCCGTTTTCGCCAACTGGAAAGAACATTGGGATACATTTTTTTAAGAGGAGTAAGCGTGTAATAATTTAACTAATTGCATTTGTGTCATTTCTATTTCTTACATTCAGAGCAGATTTCAGCCGTTTCACGAAATCCTCTTAGTGATTAATGATTCTGAAAAGAAAACACAGTAAGGAGTGCTTACTGTGCGGTGTTAGTTCTTAGAAATACTAAGAATACCATAGGAGGAAATTTAGCTTTCGTTTAGATGCCAAGTTGCTAAAAAATGGGGTACCAGAAAAGATAAACATCACTTGATTTAAGATGCCTTGGCGATACAACTCTGAAGAAACCCGCCTCACCAAGAAAATGACGTAAACACTGACCGGACCAATCGTAGATGAGAGGAAAGAGGTTGCCAGCACGGGTACATTATCAAAATAATTATCGCCAAAACAAAAGTCGCCAACCGTGCCAACCTAGGAAAGCGGCACTAAAAGCACACTATCCCCAAAATAAGTATGTGTAGATTCCTACATTTATGTGTACCAGAATAGATTTCAATTATCCTAAAGTGTGAAACTATAATATTGCCGCTCCTGCATATGCTCCACCTGGTGCTGACCACAACCCCGCACCCCCTATAGTTACGTCACTGGAGGAATCTGTACTTGCCACACTAGATTTCTCACGTTCAGTGCTAACCTATAAAAAATAAATTTCCCTCTGTACGGCACTATTTAATTAATTCTTTAAAAAATTATACAACCTGTTAAAATAGCAAACTATCTAGGATGATAGCTTTCCCTTTTTAAAAAGACATCGATAAATATGTATTTAATTTTAAATTATTCGTCAGAAGCTTTGGTATAGTCTTTTTCAAACACAAGTAAGAAAATTTATCAGCCGTAAATTAAAAGAAAAAAGGGAGGGTTGAGGAAAACAACATTCATATTTGCTTTTTCATAAGGTGGTAAAAGGTTTGGTTTTTTGGTTTTGGAGTGCTACGGTCTACTTTTTGCAACACGAGGGCTAATGAAACCGGGACCTACTGCTTAAAGTCGATTCCGAACGGCTACGAACATCCATGCCATAGTGGGATTCGAACCCACGAACTCCGGTTCCGAAGGTGGTAAAAGAATGCTTTAAAAGAGAACTGGCAAGAAAGAACTTTATTTTTCCCATACGCTAACATTGATCGAGAGGAATTTAACATGTTAGAAACAAATTCACCTTAATGGCTAATCCAACGCTATATATAAGACGTTCACAATATAATGCATAATTAGGCCGTAACTAGGTCCTTTAACACCCGTAGGAAAAAAAAAAAAAAAAAAAAAAATGGTCTGCGCCCGTACTACCGAATATAGCAGGGGTGGCCAACCTGCGGCTTTTTGAAGGATTATTTGTGGCTCTGGATAAATATACCAGAGTTCCCTTTTCATTTTTGTGTTATATTTAAAAAAACATCATAACTGATGAAGCTCCGGCAATGCTGGGTAAAAAAAATCGGTCTTATTGTCCTTTTAAGAGATGATTCTCAAATTCCACAATTCATACCGATTCACTGTATAATCCAACGAGAACATCTCGTTACAAAATATTTAAAATATCCTGATGTTATGAAAACAGTGTAACACATTGTAAATTACATTCGCACCGATGCAAAAAATCATCGACAATTAAAAAAATTCCTCAAAAAATTAAAGGACGAAGAAGTTCCAAATAACATTCATTAAATATAATTTCTGAATATAAAAATAAACCTAAATAAAGACTAGTATGGAGCTTTAATTCCCCTTACGAATAAAGAAACATGTAAAGAATTGTTTACAAAACGTAATACAAGATTATAAATGAATAGAAACGATTGGGTAACTTACCCATCTCCTAGGGCTGGACACAAGAATTATGTGGACACATGTAAACCAAGGAACAGGCCAATTTTCTAAAACTTTAACTTTTAATGCGAATAAGATTGAATAAGAATTAACGAATTCGAATACCGACTTTATCGTCGGGCGATTTACACAGAAGTGACTAATACATATCTTTTCGTGCTTGAATTAAAAAAAAAAAAAAAAAAAAAAAAAAACCGCAAGTCTGTTCTGTCTCAACCAGCGACGACTGGAGCCTCACACCTCGTAATTAGAGTTCCGTTTTCGCCCAACTGGAAAGAACATTGGGATAAAAGGGAAAAAGGAAGAGCATCCTATACCATAATGCCAAAAACTGAACAAAAGTTACAATTCGAAAATAACATTTTTAACTATTGCATAACCGGTCATGGAAGTTTCCCAACCTACTTGCATAAAATCAGAAAACTAGAATCACCAAATTGTAAATGCGGAATGGTAGGTAACCCTCAGCATTACATGCAAGTAAAATGTAATCTCGTTCCTATGCTTATTAAAAAATAAGAAAGCGGAAATCAAATCGAATACTTTAAAAGAATAGATAATACTCGCAATCATATTAAAAACTTAAAGGAAATCTATAATATATTAAATTCAAACTACTCTTTTATAGAAATTAAATTTTAAAATTAACGAAAATATTAAAAAAGAGTTTTTAAGTTTTAAGTTAATTAATCAGTGTATAATTTTGAAATGAATAATGTAAAGTTTTCTCTACCCACTTAAGGTTTCGCACCCATAAACCCTTGAGTTGGATGTGGGTGTGAGTCACTTAAGTCTAAATACTGTAAAATTAAAATTAATTATATACAATAGAGTAGGATTTGTGAAATTAGAGAGCAGTAAAATTTATATTATATACAATACAAGGTTAGAGTACAAAAAATTTACAGATACAATAATTAAGACCTATTAATATTTCATCCATCAGAAAAAATATAAAAACAACAAAACTTTTAAGGATTTCATGTTATTTTATTTTATTATACACAGGGTGTTTCAAAAATGACCGGTATATTTGAAAAATCAATGAAAACTAAACGGACAGTGATAGAAATTCACAGTTTATTGCAATATGCTTGGGACAATAATAAATTTTCAGGTAAACTTTAAAATTAGTTACAATATTCCACAACAGATGGCGCCGCAGTCTGGAAAATCTAAAATGCGATATTTTTCTGTGCGGACTCTTAAAAGACCAGATGTACGGCCATTATCCAGAAATAATTAAATAACTGGAACAGTACATCTGTTTTGCTTGTGCAGCCCTCCCGCCTGAGCCGTCTACACGTGTTTCTGATAATTTCGTTCTGAGAATACGCCATATTATTGCTGCGCATGGTGGATATCTGGAAAATATCGTAGTTTAAATTTTTCCAGACTGCAGCGTCAACTGCCGTGGAACATTGTAACTAATTTTGAAAGTTTATCTGCCTAAAAATTTAATATTGTCCCAAGCATATTGCAATAAACTGTGTATTTCTAATATTGTCATTTTAGTTTTATTGATTTTTCAAATATGCCTGTCATTTTTGAAACACCCTGTATATACTGTAATTGGCAGACTCAAGGCCGTAAGTAGGTCCTTTAGCACCTGTGGGAAAAAAAACTGGTCTGCGCTTCTACCACCGAATAGTGAGAAAATATATAAACCTTCCTCTTTTTTCTATATCATATATCCAGAATGAATTCACAAAACAGTTTGTTGATTCTTTAAATGATTCTAGTACATTAATTTTTAAATTTGCATCTATTATTTTTCCGATAAACGGAATAGTTTATTTAAGTGGGATATTTTTTTATTTGTACGTTTCATAATTTTCATACAATATTGGTGAATTTTTAAATTTCAATTTAGTTTTAATAACTTTAATACGTTCAAAATTTAAAACGAATACCAGGATTTATATTAAGGCATTTCAGGAGTGTTTGCTCAACATTTTTTAAGAATCCATAACACGTTTAGTCTCTACAAACATTATTAACACTAAATTTACGGATGTTGATCATATACCTATTTTTACTGAAGTGAGCCAATTTGACTCACACAAGAGAATTGAAGTTTTTTGCAAAGAAAATAGTTCCAAATTAATTAAATGTTTATTATCAAAAAATTCATGGACAACATTTTTCACATATCAAATTTTTGAAACACATTTTCCGCAAACATTTCTATTGCATTTAGCACAATGGTTTCTACATCTGTTTCTTTTGTATGATTGTTAAAATTGACATTTCTTCCGTGCGTCAGTAGCATGAATTTCTGTCATTGGAATGGAAGTGTTCTCGATTTCTTCTCTATATGTACTTTATATACTATACTTTATTACTTTATACTTTATATTTACTTTATACTATATTTATTACTATATTTATTTTTATATACATTCTATGAGTCAAATTGGCTCACAACCATGAAAATAGGTATACCACATATGATAATGAGAAATGAAGGGGTCTGTGGGGAAGAGGAATGAAAGTTTACATATATTTTATTACTTAAAACCAACGTATGTTTTTGAAAAGTGATATTAAAGTTTTATTTATATATATATATAGTGATCAAATTTTTAATGATTCAAATTGGCTTGGTCCGTAAATCCAGGCTTGCAACTGCTGAGGTACTTTCAAAAAGGTGAGAAAAGTGACAAATAATACAAAATAAGTGACCAAAATGTGACTAAACATTGAAAAAAAAAGCGATTTTTTTTTCTCATCTTGATGACAGATGCTATTATTAAGATTTTTCTATTTATTTTAACTCTAAATCAAATGATTCATGCAAGACATGATTTTGACGTCAAATACAAAAAAGGTTAAAAATTTTGTTTCACACAACTCAACATTGTTTTTTATTAAAAAAAATCTATAAATCAGATTTGAATGCATACAATACACTAATTTTATAATCATAAATTTCTGCATGATGTTTTGAAATATGCATATAGCTAGATTAGAGTAAACAAAAATTGTGAAGAAAAAAAAAAGAAAAAGAGAAATGTGTGCTTTGACCTAAATTGCTTTAATGTATTAAATGTACATTTCAGTACAAATGTAGATTTCAGAAACTTTACGACTTTTTAAAATCACTAAATTCTGGAAACCATATGACTAATTACATTTTAGTAAGAAAAATAAGATTAGAGCATCCCATTTTTGGTCTTTTATTAAAATATTTTGTTATTAATTCAGATTTTCTTTTTTCAACAAGACTTTTGCTGTCGAGTTATCCATTGAACATACCGTTTTGCGATTGTACGGTATATCTTTCTGATGAAAACACCTTTCTAAAACTAGTTTAGACTTATTTTAGGATAGTTCCTTGTACCATATGAGACATTCACAAGATAATTCATAAACCACAAGAAAAAATAATACAACAATAAAACTTCTAAATATTAATTTATTATTATTATTAATTTTTCTTTTTTATTATTATTAAAGGAGAATATGGAGAAAAGAAAAAGGAATCTTATCATGATGAAATTAATCTTATCATATCAAATTAATGTTAGCATGAAGCTGAATCTTTAGAATAACAAGTACAATTTTTAATAATTATATTATAATGCATTATTTAAATACAAATTAAATGTGAAAAATTATTAATTGAAGAATTATTTGTCTTTTTTTAATTTCTTATTTATTGTTAAAGGAGAATATGGAGAAAAGAAAAGGGAATCTTCAGAATAATAATTCCTTGTACCATATGAGACATTCGGTACAGATGCGATATCCGTAAAAACTAGCAATAAAAAATCCGTTACTAAAAACAAAACATTTACAGCAGGGCTCGGCCGGGATTTGAACCCGGGACCTCTCGCACCCTAAGCGAAAATCATACCCCTAGACCACCGAGCCACAGTTGTTCAGCTTGCTTTAGAAACCTGTTTCGAGTTATCCATTGAACATACCGTTTTGCGATTTTACAGTATGTCTTTCTGATGATAACACCTTTCTAAAACTAGTTTAGACTTATTTTAGGATAATTCCTTGTACCATATAAGACATTCACAAGATAATTCATAAACCACAAGAAAAAATAATACAATTATAAAACTTCTAAATATTAATTTATTATTATTATTAATTTTTCTTTTTTATTATTATTAAAGGAGAATATGGGGAAAAGAAAAGGGAATCTTATCATGATGAAATTAATCTTATCATATCAAATTAATGTTAGCATGAAGCTGAATCTTTAGAATAACAAGTACAATTTTTAATAATTATATTATAATGCATTATTTAAATACAAATTAAATGTGAAAAATTATTAATTGAAGAATTATTTGTCTTTTTTTAATTTCTTATTTATTGTTAAAGGAGAATATGGAGAAAAGAAAAGGGAATCTTCAGAATAATAATTCCTTGTATCATATGAGACATTCGGTACAGATGCGATATCCGTAAAACCTAGCAATAAAAAATCCGTTGAATTTGTTACATAACTAGGCAAAACACAACTCCAGTTATTTTTATTTTATATTATTTTATTTTATTTATTTATTTTCGGCAGAGTGATACATGGATAAAAAATTACATGTAATATAAGTACAGTAGTAAATAAATTGAAAAATATATTTTCAGTATAGAGACCAAAATTAAAATATATTTTATGTTAATTTAATTAAATAATAGCCAATATTTTATTATTTATTTAAAAAATTGCTATCAAATCTTGAAACTTGTCACTGAAAATACTTCCCAGGGTTTAAAACTGAGTGATATTTGAATTTGATACATAACTAGGCAAAACACAACTCCAGTTATTTTTATTTTATATTATTTTATTTTATTTATTTATTTTCGGCAGAGTGATACATGGATAAAAAAATTACATGTAATATAAGTACAGTAGTAAATAAATTGAAAAATATATTTTCAGTATAGAGACCAAAATTAAAATATATTTTATGTTAATTTAATTAAATAATAGCTAATATTTTATTATTTATTTAAAAAATTGCTATCAAATCTTGAAACTTGTCACTGAAAATACTTCCCAGGGTTTAAAACTGAGTGATATTTGAATTTGATACATAACTAGGCAAAACACAACTCCAGTTATTTTTATTTTATATTATTTTATTTTATTTATTTATTTTCGGCAGAGTGATACATGGATAAAAAATTACATGTAATATAAGTACAGTAGTAAATAAATTGAAAAATATATTTTCAGTATAGAGACCAAAATTAAAATATATTTTATGTTAATTTAATTAAATAATAGCTAATATTTTATTATTTATTTAAAAAATTGCTATCAAATCTTGAAACTTGTCACTGAAAATACTTCCCAGGGTTTAAAACTGAGTGATATTTGAATTTGATACATAACTAGGCAAAACACAACTCCAGTTATTTTTATTTTATATTATTTTATTTTATTTATTTATTTTCGGCAGAGTGATACATGGGTTAAAAAAAATTACATGTAATATAAGTACAGTAGTAAATAAATTGAAAAATATATTTTCAGTATAGAGACCAAAATTAAAATATATTTTATGTTAATTTAATTAAATAATAGCTAATATTTTATTATTTATTTAAAAAATTGCTATCAAATCTTGAAACTTGTCACTGAAAATACTTCCCAGGGTTTAAAACTGAGTGATATTTGAATTTGATACATAACTAGGCAAAACACAACTCCAGTTATTTTTATTTTATATTATTTTATTTTATTTATTTATTTTCGGCAGAGTGATACATGGGTTAAAAAAAATTACATGTAATATAAGTACAGTAGTAAATAAATTGAAAAATATATTTTCAGTATAGAGACCAAAATTAAAATATATTTTATGTTAATTTAATTAAATAATAGCTAATATTTTATTATTTATTTAAAAAATTGCTATCAAATCTTGAAACTTGTCACTGAAAATACTTCCCAGGGTTTAAAACTGAGTGATATTTGAATTTGATACATAACTAGGCAAAACACAACTCCAGTTATTTTTATTTTATATTATTTTATTTATTTATTTTTCGCAGAGTGATACATGGATAAAAAATTACATGTAATAAAAGTACAGTAGTAAAAAAATTAAAAAATATATTTTCAGTATAGAGAAAAAAATTAAAATATGTTTTATATTAATTCTATTAAATAATAGCCAATATTTTATTATTTATTTAAAAAATTGCTATCAAATATTGAATCTTGTCACTGAAAATACTTCCCAGGGTTTAAAACTGAGTGATATTTGAATTTGATACATAACTAGGCAAAACACAACTCCAGTTATTTTTATTTTATATTATTTTATTTTATTTATTTATTTTCGGCAGAGTGATACATGGGTTAAAAAAATTACATGTAATATAAGTACAGTAGTAAATAAATTGAAAAATATATTTTCAGTATAGAGACCAAAATTAAAATATATTTTATGTTAATTTAATTAAATAATAGCTAATATTTTATTATTTATTTAAAAAATTGCTATCAAATCTTGAAACTTGTCACTGAAAATACTTCCCAGGGTTTAAAACTGAGTGATATTTGAATTTGATACATAACTAGGCAAAACACAACTCCAGTTATTTTTATTTTATATTATTTTATTTTATTTATTTATTTTCGGCAGAGTGATACATGGGTTAAAAAAATTACATGTAATATAAGTACAGTAGTAAATAAATTGAAAAATATATTTTCAGTATAGAGACCAAAATTAAAATATATTTTATGTTAATTTAATTAAATAATAGCTAATATTTTATTATTTATTTAAAAAATTGCTATCAAATCTTGAAACTTGTCACTGAAAATACTTCCCAGGGTTTAAAACTGAGTGATATTTGAATTTGATACATAACTAGGCAAAACACAACTCCAGTTATTTTTATTTTATATTATTTTATTTTATTTATTTATTTTCGGCAGAGTGATACATGGGTTAAAAAAATTACATGTAATATAAGTACAGTAGTAAATAAATTGAAAAATATATTTTCAGTATAGAGACCAAAATTAAAATATATTTTATGTTAATTTAATTAAATAATAGCTAATATTTTATTATTTATTTAAAAAATTGCTATCAAATCTTGAAACTTGTCACTGAAAATACTTCCCAGGGTTTAAAACTGAGTGATATTTGAATTTGATACATAACTAGGCAAAACACAACTCCAGTTATTTTTATTTTATATTATTTTATTTTATTTATTTATTTTCGGCAGAGTGATACATGGATAAAAAAATTGCATGTAATAAAAGTACAGTAGTAAATAAATTGAAAAATATATTTTCAGTATAGAGACCAAAATTAAAATATATTTTATGTTAATTTAATTAAATAATAGCTAATATTTTATTATTTATTTAAAAAATTGCTATCAAATCTTGAAACTTGTCACTGAAAATACTTCCCAGGGTTTAAAACTGAGTGATATTTGAATTTGATACATAACTAGGCAAAACACAACTCCAGTTATTTTTATTTTATATTATTTTATTTTATTTATTTATTTTCGGCAGAGTGATACATGGGTTAAAAAAATTACATGTAATATAAGTACAGTAGTAAATAAATTGAAAAATATATTTTCAGTATAGAGACCAAAATTAAAATATATTTTATGTTAATTTAATTAAATAATAGCTAATATTTTATTATTTATTTAAAAAATTGCTATCAAATCTTGAAACTTGTCACTGAAAATACTTCCCAGGGTTTAAAACTGAGTGATATTTGAATTTGATACATAACTAGGCAAAACACAACTCCAGTTATTTTTATTTTATATTATTTTATTTTATTTATTTATTTTCGGCAGAGTGATACATGGATAAAAAATTACATGTAATATAAGTACAGTAGTAAATAAATTGAAAAATATATTTTCAGTATAGAGACCAAAATTAAAATATATTTTATGTTAATTTAATTAAATAATAGCTAATATTTTATTATTTATTTAAAAAATTGCTATCAAATCTTGAAACTTGTCACTGAAAATACTTCCCAGGGTTTAAAACTGAGTGATATTTGAATTTGATACATAACTAGGCAAAACACAACTCCAGTTATTTTTATTTTATATTATTTTATTTTATTTATTTATTTTCGGCAGAGTGATACATGGGTTAAAAAAATTACATGTAATATAAGTACAGTAGTAAATAAATTGAAAAATATATTTTCAGTATAGAGACCAAAATTAAAATATATTTTATGTTAATTTAATTAAATAATAGCTAATATTTTATTATTTATTTAAAAAATTGCTATCAAATCTTGAAACTTGTCACTGAAAATACTTCCCAGGGTTTAAAACTGAGTGATATTTGAATTTGATACATAACTAGGCAAAACACAACTCCAGTTATTTTTATTTTATATTATTTTATTTTATTTATTTATTTTCGGCAGAGTGATACTTCCCAGGGTTTTAAAACTGAGTGATATTTTGAATTTGATACATGGCAAAACACAACTCCAGTTATTTTTATTTTAAAAAAATTACATGTAAAAAAATATAAGTACAGTAGTAAATAAATTGAAAAATATATTTTCAGTATAGAGACCAAAATTAAAATATATTTTATGTTAATTTAATTAAATAATAGCTAATATTTTATTATTTATTTAAAAAATTGCTATCAAATCTTGAAACTTGTCACTGAAAATACTTCCCAGGGTTTAAAACTGAGTGATATTTGAATTTGATACATAACTAGGCAAAACACAACTCCAGTTATTTTTATTTTATATTTATTTATTTAGTTTTCGGCAGAGTGATACATGGGTTAAAAAAATTACATAAAAAAAAAAATAAATTGAAAAATTAATTTTTTGAGAAAAATTAAATATATATTTTTAATTTTTATTTTATAAATTTTATATTTATTTAAAAAAATTGCTATCAAATCTAAAACTGAAACACTCAAAAATACTTCCCAATAAAACAGTGATTTTTATTTAAATTTGATAAAATAGGTGACAACAAATTTTTATTTTATTTATTCATTTTATTTTTTTTTTTTTATTTTAATAATATGGGTTAAAAAATTACAATTTTAAGTACAGTATTAATATAAATTGAATAAATGAGTTTAAATAAAATTTTTAGTTAGCTTTAAAATTTTATATTTATTTAATTAAAATGCTAATATTTCATTTTTTTTTTTTTTTGCTCGCAAATATCAAATTCACAAAAATATTTTGGATTGATTAATAACAACATGCCCCTAGACCACCGAGCCACGTCTCTTTTTGCTTTATCTCATAACTGCTAATTCTTTAACATGGATTTGAAAAAAAATAAATTATCAATAAAATATGGTTAAAACACCTGAAATAATAATAATAATAATAATATAGAGAATTAAATTAAATTTTAAAAATATTTTTTCAATATGCAAGTATGGAATAAATTATAAATTTTATTAAGTTATTTAGAAGAGTTAAAAAATATATATATATATATATATATATATATATATTATTTAAAAAAAATCTTTTAGGGTTTCAATTTTGTAACTAAGTATTACATGAGGCTATAAAACCTGACGACACTTTTTAACAGCTGTAAATTACATGAACATAAGAAAAAAAGCGAAGTTGGGCTCGGCCGGGATTTGAACCCGGGACCTCTCGCACCCAAAGCGAGAATCATACCCCTAGACCACCGAGCCACACGTTTGGCTTGTTACTAAAAGTAAACGATTTTAACATGCATTTGTAATAAAATATTTGTTTTTTGTTAACTAAAATTTTGTGTAGTAGTTATTTAAATATTAAGAATTTTATTTTTGTACTACTTTTTAATATTCAAGTATTTTTTTCACATGTAAATGTTTTTATATTACAGTTAAAATGTTTTTCGTATTTTGATTTTGTACAATCTTTAATATTTGATTTTCTCGATGATTTTATTTAATTGAATCATTTACAATAACGCTCAATTGGAAAGCTTTTCGATTTGATTTATAAATGAAAATAACTGTATTCAAATCTTAAAATTTTGCATTATTATTTATTTAAAAATAGAGTTCGAACTTTTTTGCGCATTACCGAATATTTCGAAAGATATTTTAGTATTATTTTTTTTTAAAACTATATGATGATTTCACGTCAAGTATGCCGGGATTTGAACCTTCAAAGGCAAAATTATGGATTCTAGGTTCTAATGGTATTGGCTTATAAATTATCGTACATTTTGTAATAGTTAAAAATAGTGTAATAGATGCGCTTGTACGATATATTTTTCTCGTTATACATTTCTTATTTTTTTTTTTTTAAAAAAAATATGTAAATATTTTATAGGTTTCATTAAATATTTTTCTATCAGTATTTTACTTTAAATGAAACACCAGACATGTGATTTTTCTTTAATCTAAGCATAAATTGTGTATGTATGTATATATAATTTTAATAATGTTATAATTCATTATTTACTGTGGTTTTTTCTAATATGAAATATTCAGTAATAAAACCGATTATTATTAATAATTGAATTACTAAAAATACCATATTTTAGTGAAAACTGCAATAGAACAAGTAAAATGCAAAATTACTTCTAATTATCCATAATTATGTAATCATTAAAGAATATCTCAGTAAATGTGAATATTCAGTAATTTTGAATTTAACAATTTTTATGTTTTAGACTGATTTAAATAATTTGAAATAGCTAACAGATAAAAACACTGGACATAACAATTTTTAAAATTCTTTATTTTATATTCGTTTCAAATAATATCAAACATTAGTACCTAGGTCATATTTAATTTCATAAATATACATTTTTTTATAATTGACAGTTTCCTTTCTTTTATTACACAGTACATATGGGCTTTCTCAACCTCTGTGTCAGGATTATTTACTTTCATTTAATGAAGAAGCACCTCAAAACATGCTCCTTAGGCTGCTCTAAAATCTACAACAATAATTATTTGATGGGAAAAAGTAATAAAAAAAATTAGACATTCTCTATTTTTTATTGTTGATCTTTACAGATTACAGTTAAATATTCTGTTAACTATCCATTAGTATTTTTTTATCGTACAATCAGGAAAATTATCGTTTCGAAATTATTTCACATAATTTTGAGATTATTTTTTATCGTACAGCTGCCTGATTATCGTCATATAGAGAATTATCGTATAAAGGTCACGGCCCTGGCACGAAAATTAAGTCGAGTTCTTGAAACACATATTAAGTAAGGAAAAATTGCAAACATACGCTACCATCGTTAAGTTTTAATAAATTATTGTACGAGGTAATTGTGTTTGTCATGAACCTACTTTAATTTTACTGTGATTTACGTGAAAATTAATTCCCTCAACGAACCTGGTGCTCTTTTTATACTATGGATTATTGCATATTTATAAGACAGATTATTAGCAACGTACCACAATAAACCTTTAAATCATCTCATCAATTTAAATTATTTTTAATTCTATTATTATTTATTTTCTGCACCACGGAGCTTGTGAGTGTGACAAGGTAAAAATAAAAAAAGTGGGTCACTCTAGGTCTTTAAAAGTCCTTAATTTTTAGCATGGCTAAACGGAGATAATAATGATTACGCAAAATGAAAATGTTTTGATTTTTAATATTACTTTAATGCTAATTTCTTAAATCTGTTTGCTAATTCAATGTTATAATTTTTATATGACTGTAATTATGATAACTTGTAGATATAAATTTGCATGGGGATGGAGGGCACAAAAATTGGATTGTGCCCTGGGTACAAAAGTATCTTAGTCGGGCCCTGACTATATGAAAGTAACATAGTTCTTTCTTAAAATAAGTGGATAAATTACGTTACATTAAAGAAAAGTAACAACATTCTCTGACTAGATTTAGATTTATTTGATCAAGGCGTAGCCAGAAATTATATTCGGAGAACGACCAAGGGAAAAGACATTGTTTTTTTTTTGTGTGTGTGTGTGAATTATATTTTAATAAAACTACAGGTTTTCTTATGTATGTACAACCCAATGAGTACCATAATACAAAGTGGTTTTAAAATATCAAAATAATTTTAAAATGATAAGGAACAAATGAGCCATTCAGTGCACACATTAACTAACTCTATTTTTTAGATATTGGTAAACTGGAACGTCAATGCACAAAATGTGCCACGCAGTTCTCATTCAAACCAATATTCCCCAATTTTAGTTATCAGCATGGATTAAGAATAAATTTTTGAGGTCAGTGGGTCGGTGAATAGGCTACTCTTGGCACCTTTTAAGAGCTTTTATAATATATTTGTAATTTAAAAAAAAATGGAGTTAGTCAATGTGTGCACTGAGCGGTTCAAATATAAAGCCTA
This sequence comes from Pardosa pseudoannulata, assembly GCA_032207245.1. Classification (NCBI taxonomy): domain Eukaryota; kingdom Metazoa; phylum Arthropoda; class Arachnida; order Araneae; family Lycosidae; genus Pardosa; species Pardosa pseudoannulata. The sequence continues at coordinate 45,008,545 of CM063501.1, forward strand.
GAATGAGTAATGAAGTAACTGCACTATGAATTTAATAGTAAAATTAACATTTAAAATTTAATTTTTAAAATGGATTATAACCAAAGAAAAAGAATAATTTTGAAAGAAAATGAACATGTTTAAAATTTTTACCTGTATATTATAAAATATGCAACCCTTGAAGATTTGGAAAAAAATTTCACAATTTCTTCCGACTGAACATCAATATTGTGGTGAGTTACTATGAGTGCTAGTCCATTTGCTCTTGTCGTATACAATTTGCAGCACCTACTGTTTAACGCAACATCACTAAACATACTGATCTAAGCAGGGCCCGACTTACATAAAGGGGGGCCCAGGGCAAACCCATTCAATCGATCCCTCCCTCACTCTGCTGTACAGATATGGTGGCTACGAGGTGATTGTTATATGTAGTAATGCTTAAACTATAACACGCAGGGCCTTTAAAAAGTTGACTCACCAATGTAGTTAGTAATTCTTCCTAGCACTTAGCTGGATCCCTCGGACTTTCGGTTCTAAAATTACTATGCTTCTTGTATGCTTCTATCTTCTCTTAATGTTTTAATTTAAAAAATATGTCTTTTACTTAGATATAACTTATCTTATCTCAGTATGTTCGTTTATCTACTTTGAGTTTTATTAATTGACTAGCATATAGCCCATCATATGACGGGATCAGTAAAATTTTTAATATTCCAGAACTGTTAAGTACCCAATGAGGCAGGTAATAAAATGGTTTGTTTTTGGCTGAGAATTATCTGGTTCACTCTCAATAGTTTATTTATCGTCATACTCCTCTAGAGTCTCCCGATCCTGTAATGCAGTTTAGAATCACATGGAATTCATTTAGTCAAACCATGTGGTTATGTATAACAAACAAACAAACTTCTTAATTTCCAAATATATATAAATTAAAAGTTAGATATTTAGTAGTCCTCGACTTATATGAAAAGAATTTATTGTTAATACCGATGATAAAATTTTCATTACAACAAAAAATAATCGATGATTGAATTTAAAATTATCACTTATATACTTAATCTATTATTTAAGTCAAATATAAAAGAAAATTATTTGCTTAATATGTAAGTTCAGCGATAAAACGTATGAAAATAATGCACGCGATATTTAAATAATTTAAAACAAGAAATGATTATATGAGATGGTAAAAGGAATGACGTCATAATGCTAGAAAAAAAATGTTATTTTTACCTATTTATTACGTGAATAAATTGATAAATTTAATCGCCTGCCCTTAGCCGAGGAATCCATTCCAGGTACAACCGCTTCAAAAATTTGCCGACAGACACCTTAGGCTATTATTATATAGGGGATTACCTAACCTTGTACTTAATGTCAACTTAAACTTATTATGTGTTTTTCTTTTCAACCTCTTGAACTTAGCCTAATACATTTTATACTCCTAACTTAATTTATTGTCCTCAATATCATGTTGCAATGGGCATCGGCATACAGTAATCTGACTTAGAGGACTTGGCCCAGGGAAATCAGGTACGAGAGCTCCTCAGCGATGTAGTTAGTAAAATAAGATTAGTTTAAAATAAAATGAAAGATGATGAAATAAGTAAATCACAGAACCTGATCTGAGCTTCTCTCCGATGGCTTCGATTATCTATTTCTTTACCGCGCTATTGCATCCTTCCTTTCCTACTGCAATGAGCAAATTTTTGTAACTTTAACTGCCACTTCGTGCTTCTCTTTTCTTTTTTTTTAACTGAAAAAAATTATAAAATGCCTTAAAAAACCACAAAAATTCTTTGCTATCTCTAAACTTTCTTTTTTATATAGCTATCCTTAAATTTTCTCTTATTTTTTCTTTTATTTTATTATCTTGTATTTAATTATTAGTGTAAACTTGATGGGCCAATTTTTTCATAACTTTAAATGTGTCAACTTACCTAAAAGACCTGCATTTTTTCATATAATTTTTGTGCTAATTTTAAAGAGGGACACTAGATCATGATTTGGTTTGGTTTTGGTTTGGTTTGGAGCGCTACGGTCTACTGTTTTGCACACGAGGGCTAATGTGACCGGGACCTACTGCTTAAAACCGACTCCGAACGGCTACGAACATCCATGCCAAAGTGGGATTCGAGACAACAAACTCCGATACCGACGATTAGAGCCCTAACCAATCGGCCATCGTTCGGCGCTAGATCATGAATTGGTAACTCTCACCAATTGGGGATAAGGCCTTCAGCCCAGGAACCCCATACAATCTACAACCTGCTCGGGAAATAAGTAAAATTATAAAAAAAAAGTTACAAAAAATCCTTTAAGGTAAAGCGTATATTAGATATTTTGTAAGTCCTTACCCGAGGAATTTTCCTCCCTAAAACAGAATGTAGCTGCGTGTTCTACATTTTTTGCCAGCACTTACACTTGTGAACAAGCTCTCTAATGATACTGACTAATTCAAAATCTAAAAGAAAATATTGTCGATAATTTAAAGTGAATTTTAGACATACGCATCATATTTTTAACTTGAAATGGCAGTTAATTTGGGGCCCTCTTTTCACTGGGGGCCCGGCGCCTGTCCCCGTTTGCCCTGTCGGAAATCAGGCCCTGGTTCTAGGCACACTGCTGTCTATGCACAGCTAGCAAATGACACACCCACACAGATGGTCAGTTTTCTCACTCACAGGATCTCACAGGAAGAATTGACTGCAGCACTTCCTGGGCCAAGCCCTCTAGTACTCGGATACTAACGATGGATATGTAAAAACTACGAAAATGAGTTGGTATGACAAACAAAATTAAGAGTTCTACGGGTGGCTGGGCAATAATGCATGAGTTTCGACGAGAAAAAGTAAACACTTAAGGAGAAAAACAAGTGAACCAGCACAAATAAAATAAATGAAGTTGCTGGACAAAAATCATTTTTCTTTCCACAAAACGGCCTTTTAGAATTTCGGGGAGAGACCGGTCCTCTAAATCCCCCCCTCCTTGCTTACGGCTTTGTATTTGATATCTACCCTACTTCTTCCAAATATATTGTTATTACGTTTGGAGTAGTTATAAGTTGCAGGTTTCCACTACAGCAGTATATTTCAGTGTCTTAATGCATAAATTTAAGTTGTTCTAAAATCTACATGCTGAGAAATTAAGTCGAATGAATTGACGTCAAATATCAGGGTTTCTCAACCCCTTTTGGTGTACTAAAATTATCTGAACTATTTACGGCACTGTTAAAAAATAATATTAAGTTTAAACTCAGGAAAGCTAAATGTGAAAAGATTTTTATTTTCCGAAGCTATTGACGAAGCTAAATATACCGTTTTAAAATTAAATAATCTCATGGGGTGCATTCATGCAAGGCCTTAGGAAAGGGGGAGATTTAGGGGAACGGTCCTCCTCTGAAATTCTAAAAATACAGTTTCGTGGAAAGAAAATGGACCGTGTGTGTGGTTGTGTCATCTGCCTAACCGTGTATTGACAACAGTGTGTTTAGAACAGTGTGTTTAGTGATGTTGAAATATACAGAAGGTACAAATTGTATTCCACTAGTAAGACAGATTGATAGTACTTTTAGCAACGCATCACAATATTGATGAACAATAAGAAAAAAATCCTGAAAATTTATTACAAATTTTCAAAGCAAGAATATTTTGTAATAAACAGATAAAAAAAATTGGGCATGTTCACTTTCTTTCGAAATTATTCTTTTTGTTGGTCATACTTCTGTTTTACAAATTAGAATTGAAAATCATGCATAGTTTTCAGTGTTAATTTTACTGTTAAATTGATTGTGTAGTTACTTCATTACTCATTCTAGTCTTTAAATTTGTTCATTATATCATTTTTTTATCGATTTGATCTTTTAAAACCCCACTATGATACTCATTAGGGGTATACATACGTAAGAAAACATGTAGATTTACTGAAGTATCATTCTCAAAAAACATGTCTTTTCCCTTGGTCCCCCTGCGAATATAATTTCTGGCTTAGGCGCTGTATCCATGGCCGTTCCAAGCAGAGAGCAAGATGGTGAACACCACATGGGCTGCCGAACAACCGAACACAAAGCTTGTGTAAAAAAGGTGACCAATTTTAGTTTGCGCATGAATGGCTCATGGTCTAGAATCGATACTGCAATTATCATGCTGATTATAGATTTATGTATAAAAGAGCTATGTATAGTGATATACACTTTACAAACAATGAAAATTTGGCCTCATTATGTAAATACCTAAAAAACGTTCCGAAGTTGTATTTTGTAGCATAACTAAAAAGCCCAACAACTTTCAGTTTCAACAATTCAGAAAAGTGAAAACAGGAGTCATAGATGATCCTCTTTTTAACACATTGTATGCGGGACACGTACTAGTACGTTTTCTGACGATTGATACTTGAACGCGGGACACGTACTAGTACAGGTTAGTGTAAAAACATGGTTTGTTTGTGAGCACGAAAATAACGGTTTTTACAGGAAAACGAAGCCGAATGTTCTTGTCTACTAAATAGAATCTGAAAAAATTTAGACAAATAAAAACTAGTTTTTACATCAGTCTGTTGTAAAATTAAATAACTTTCGATCTATTGAGATTTAACTGAATAACTAAATTTACGTACAAAACGCCCGCTCCCGGTACAATTCCGCTACGAAATGTACCCGCACACAATGTGTTAACATAGTAGGAGGATAGGGGAGGCGGACTTGGATTACCTCCTGAAATTTTGGAGTTTATTTATTGTATTGCATTTAACATTAAAAGGAAAGTACATTTTCAAATATAATTTTTAAACTGTGTACTAAATCAAAATTTAATAACCTTTCAGTTTTTTAAATTTCTATTTACATTTCTAATTTCCATAACTTAGCTCAAAATTGTTGTACATATTTGCTAAAACATATGACACAAGATTGTGCACGAACTTTTAAGTGTATATAATATTGCATTTTCTTCAATTTTTAATGCAGTTTTTAACATTATTAAGTTTTATATAATTTTCCTGTTTTTTAGTAAAAAAATAGTGATGTATTGGGGTGGGGGGGCTCAAACTGAAATGATTCCCCCCCCCTTACTCCGTGAAACTAAGTCCTGGCTGCACTCCGGGTAGTTATTAAAGTCCACTGGGGTATAGGTTTAGGAGTTTCCTCGGGATTTTCTATCAGGAGCTTTTATAAACTGAGGATTTTTTAAATACAAATACTAACTTTCAATAAATCGATTTTAAAAAATTCATGGTGCAACAAGAAAGCATAAATTCAATTGACAAGGACAAGGACAAACCGTGATAAATAAAAAATATGACTATACAATGTAACTAAACGATGTAATATTAATCATTTGTTAAAACGCTCATAGCACATTTGATAATCTCCTGACATAAAGTTTAAGAAGCACTGTCTTAAATATCCAGTGGTTTGGAAAGGGAAAAATAAAATTAGATTTAAAAATCGGCATAGTTAGATGCTTAAATGGTGTTTCTTTGATAATCTTTTTATATTTAAGGTGCATACCAGAAGGGTGGAAACATAGGAAGTCCAAATACCGTATAATCAGGTTTTACATTCGAAATAATAAAAGGCTAAAATCTAAACCACACAATGTCTTCAATAAAAAAATTATTATTTTTTTTTTTTTTAATCAGTTGAAATGTTTTTGTCATGACACCCAGTTTATATTATAATGTAAAATTAATTTGAATTATGTTGCAGCGAAACTGTTTTCTTCGTGCTTCATCAGAAAAGGTATAATTAGGCTGTAAGAATATTGTTAATATTAAAATAAAATAGTAAAGCACATCAAAAAATTTTTTTATAGATATGTTTACATCATTAAATAGTAAACATTTGACAATAACTCATGAAATAATTGGCTCCATTAACAGAAAAAAAAGAAGTGTAATCGCATTACCTTCACTACCTCAAAAAATAAAATGTTAACAAAAACGTACAGTTCAGGAAAAGGAATGGGCTCGGCCGGGATTTGAACCCGGGACCTCTCGCACCCAAAGCGAGAATCATACCCCTAGACCACCGAGCCACGATGGGAAGAGAATATATGCTTGCTCACTAATAACCTTATTTCGAAAACATGTTTATTCAGGAGTAAATATCAGGGTTACACGTGCTAGCTTCTTCCACTAACATTTTTCTAGTAGCTTTATTTATTTAATTTTAATCAGCACAAAAAGTGTTCTTTTGAAGCGTTTTCAGAACCCACAACACCTAATATTATAGATATTTTGTTAAAACAATTATAGATATTTTGTTAAAAAAGGATATTTAGGTAGCTTTGTTAGAAAAACATTAGGTCATCTATTAGAGTGTTAACCTTAAATTAACCTATCTTTGTATATATTTTCAAAACTTTGTGGCTATACAGTAGGCAGAATACAAAAGAATAAATAAATAAAAAGTATTAGAATTTTTAAATTTATTTTTTAGATATAGGAACAACTGATTACCTTGTCAGTAACAGGATACGAACACATCGCCAGGCGTTCTTTTAATGTTTTTTTACTAAGACAGAAGAAGAAAATTAATTGACTACTTAACTATGGTATTAGTTTATAAATATGGTAAAGAAATTAAATAAATTATGTAATTAAATTAATTATATATATATATATATATATATATATATATATATATATATATATATATATATATATATAATAGCATAATATGGAATAATTTATAAATTGCAGTTAAAATTAAAATTAAAAAAATAACAACTTCTGGGTCTTAAAGAAAAAACTTGTTTAAAGAATCGAAATGAATTGCAGTGTTTCATCAACGCATGCAATATTTTTTGTATGGTATAAACATTACAACCATTTAAGTTGTTTGAAGCTAAAAGGAATACACCTTAGGGATCTGCCGGGATTTGAATCCAGGACAATCTGCACCCTAAACCAACAGTCTAATTTCTAAAGTTTGCAGTGTGATATAACGTGTATTTTTAGTGGATGTATATTTAGTTTGATATATGATGTTCTTGCATATCGACGTTGAGCATCATACACCAAGTCTAGCGGTCGGCAAACTTTAGATCTTCAAGGACCACTATATATACATTTTTTTTTCTTTTTTTTTTAGCGGACCACCGATTATATGAATTTAAATTTAAAAAAAAACAGTAAATATATTTATAAAAAAATAATCAGAAACTTTTATTTTATTAACACAAAATGCACGTATTAAAAGTAAAAAAGTTATATCGTAATTAAAAAAAAAAACCTTTACTTATGCATTACACATTTTTAGTGTGATATATGTTCTTGCTTATTGACGTGGAGTTTTGGCTCAAGCAAAGTCATTGCAAGACAGAGAGCTACGTTTATTTCAAACCGAGAGTGATATCGAATTTTAATTGGTGGGACAGATGAAAATCTTTTTTCGCACAAATATGTGGTTGAAAATTGAATTAAAATTTTCAGTGCTTTCTCACTCAGTGATGATAAGTATTCATTTTTTTTTATAGAAAGCCAAAAATGAGATCTTGACAAAGATGACTGAAACATAGATTTGATATTTAAGTCGCAATATAGATCAATCCAATCGAATCTAATCTTAGGTACTATTTAATTAGCTAATAAATAGTACTTATGATTAAAAAATAATAATAATAAACAGAACTTATCATAATGTCTGCTAGTTTTCATTTTTCTAATCTGAAAGTTAATGAAACTTTTTCTAGTTGTGTAGAGTATAATAAATAATCATATCTTTTATTTTTTATTTTTTATTTATTTATTTATTTATTTATTTATTTTGAGACAGGGAGGGAGAGGAACATACAAAATGTTCCACGGACCGACACTTGTCCGTGGACCACCCTTTGGTGGCTGCTGCCCTAGACCAGTGAGGTTCGATTTTATTGCCCTTTTTTCTTTTGATAGATTAAATCACATCTTTTTTATAAAAAAAAAATAATTCTACATTTTATGTAATAATATTCCCAGTTATTATTTCAGACTTCCACAAGTTGATTTTTGAATCATGTTTACAAAATACACCTCGAATATAGCAATAATAGATGCATTGACTGCGGGCTGTATAAAAAATGTTCCACGGACCAGTGTCGGTCCGTAGACCACCCTTTGGTGACTGCTGTTTTAGACCAGTGAGGATCGTTTTTATTGGACTTTTTTCTTTAGATAGATTAAGTTACATCTTTTTTAAAACAAAATAAGTCTACATTTTATGTAATAATATCCCCGGTTATTATTTGAGACTTCCACAAGTTGATTTTTAAATCCTGATTACAAAATACACCGTGAATATAACAATAATAGTTGCATTGGTATCATACATTGAGCCTGCGGGTTTGTTTTTTTTTGACCGATACACACATACATGATTAAAAAAAATAATAAATTTTAACCGATAAATTATCAATTTATACATCCGTAAATGAAAGTCCAGAAGATTATAAAACTTAAATCGTCAAGATTATAAAGTATTTTTAAAATAAAAGCATCGAAAAATGTATGATTTGTTTTAACTAATTTAGTGCAGTTAAACCAAAATTAATAATTATCAAAGAACATTAATTAAATAAAGAAACAGGCCTGTTGACTCGAATTTTGTCATTGAAAAAAGCATTACAAATTATATTTTAAGTCAAAATGAATGACCAGGGCTCGGCCGGGATTTGAACCCGGGACCTCTCGCACCCTAAGCGAAAATCATACCCCTAGACCACCGAGCCTCGTCTACTT
>CM063501.1:45022238-45034738 GCA_032207245.1 Pardosa pseudoannulata
TCAGAAGTATTTTTTTATGCTATACTTTTTAATAAAAGACGTATTCTGCCATACAGAATGTAATATTGAATTTTTCATCATTTTCCTAAATAATATAATATTTATATTATATACATACATTTATATATATATAGATATATATAAATATATATTGTATATTCTATATATATATATATATATATATATATATTTTCTGAACATTTATAACATACAGAGACAATATATATACATATATGTATATAATTATATATATATATACTATGTATATATATTTATATATATATATTTTATATATATTATATATGTATATATATATGTATGTATGACATATATACATAAATATATGTATATATATACATATATGTATACATTTATAATGTACATACATGATATTTTATATATATTATTTTTATATATATAATATGTATATATAGTATATTTTGTATGTATATACTTATATACATACATATATGTATATTTATACATATAGTGTATATATATACATATATATAATATATGTATATATATACATATATGTATATATGTATATTTTGTATAAATATATTATTTAGAAATATCTCTTTTATATACATATATATAAAAATACATATATATGATATATATATTTGTATATATATTTAATATATATAATATGTATATATACATAATACATATATAAAATATTTTTTATATATTATATTATAGATTATATATAAGTATATATACATATATATACTTTATATATGTATATATATGTATATAGTATTATATACAGTATAATATATTATATATATAATTTATATATATATATATGATATCAATATACACATATGTATATATACATACATATAATATATGTATATAAATACATATATTATACATAATATAATATATATATATATTAATTTTTTATATATATATTTTATATATTTTTTTTGTATATATATTATATATATTTATATATATATATATATATTTTTTATATATATATATTATATATATACGTATATATATTACATATATACAAAATATAAGTATATTGATATATATGTATATATATAATATAATTTATATATAAATATATATATATACATATATATATAATATATATATATATATATATAAAAAAAATGAAGAAGGAATTGATTACATATAGATGATAAAATAAAAAAAAATTTATATATTATATATATATTTTGTCTTTTACATATATATCTTTATATTGTACTTTGAATTAAATATATACAGAAAGTATTTTTACAGTAGCGTTTCTAAAATTTTTTTGTTGTTTTTCGGCGGGATATTAACATACAAAGATATATACATAAATATACATATATGTATATATATATACAATATAAAATGTATTTATGTATAAAGATACATATAAGCTAGTTATAAATATTTTTATATATTTTATTTGTTAATTTTTATATATTTATATTTTCATTTATATATATATTTTTAAATATACTTATATATATCTGTATATATAACAAATTTTATATATATATATAATAAAAGTATCCCATATTTAGATGGGGATTATTTCTATTATTAGCTTGATACAGTCGAACTTCGATAAGTCGACTTCCTATAAGTCGAATAATCCGTTAGCTCGAACTTTTAATAAAGTCCCGAATCATTTCCATACTTTTCTTTAAATAACTGTCTCGATAACTCGAAGTGAACATCTTCTAATTCGAAGTTTTTGTGATAGTTTCCCCGGTAAAAAACACAATTCTGTTCAAAACTTCGAATGCCAGTCCACTCGTGAACTTCGAGAACCTTCGAGCAAGCACAGGACGCTATTCACATCTTACAACAATACCTGGAGACCACCGAAGGTACAGACAACACCCTATTTAACTGTGTTCAAAAATTAGGTGACTTTGTGAATGCCAACAACCTTAAAATAGCTCTTTTTTATTTTTTTATTTTTTTAATGAGATTTACATGGTATGTATACTATATAATATGTAATGAGGCCAAATTTCTTGAGTTTTAAACCTTTTGAGCTCATTCTTCTCTTGTTATTTGCATAGGTTATTAAAAAATTGAAATGCGTACAACTATAGTATTATGGCACATATCAAACCATTTAAACCATGTCGACCCATCTTAAGTGACAGTTGGTTTGGTTTGGAGTGCTACGGTCTACTTTTTTGCAACACGAGGGCTAATGAGACCGGGACCTACAGCTTAAAGCCGATTCCGAACGGCTACGAACATCCATACCACTGTGGGATTCGAACCCACGAACACCTGTACCGAAAGTCAGCACCCTAACCATTCGGCCAGCTCTCGGCAAGTGACAGTTAAGAGGAATGGTAGGTAACTTCGATAACTCGAACTTCGGATAAGTCGAATATTTTGGGGGGTCCCCTGGGACTTCGAATTACCGAATTTTGACTGTATAATGAAGCTCAGGAACTTTCAAACTAATTCCATTAATAAATTCTAGTTAAAGTAACGGTAATTTCAAAATATGACTGTATACATTTTTATTCACCTTCATATTTTTCTATTTCATTGCCAAAATATTTTCATTATAAAGACAACAAAAAGTCTATATAATATTATAATATTATAATTCATTTACCGTAGTTAGAACAAATATCAATACCATGGTGAAAAAAGAGTAAAAAGCTATCAGGGGTTGAAGACTTCAACCCTTGATAGCTTTTACCTTTAATATTATATAGAGTTTTTGTTGTCGTTATAATGAAAATACTTTAATAAAATAGAAAAACAAGAACAAATATCAATACCATGTTGAAAAAAGAGTAAAAAGCTATCAGGGGTTGAAGACTTCAACCCTTGATAGCTTTTACCTTTAATATTATATAGAGTTTTTGTTGTCGTTATAATGAAAATACTTTAGTAATAAAATAGAAAAACAAGAACAAATATCAATACCATGTTGAAAAAAAAGTAAAAAGCTATCAGGGGTTGAAGACTTCAACCCTTGATAGCTTTTACCTTTAATATAATATAGAGTTTTTGTTGTCTTTGTAATGAAAATACTTTAGTAATAAAAGAGAAAACCATGAAGGTGAATAAAAATATTTGCAGTAATATTTTTAAATTACCGTTACTTTAATTAGAATTTATTAATATGTTAAAGTCTTGAACCCCTGATAGCTTAGAAAATTTAAGCTGAAGTTGTAAAAATCACAGCAGTAAATGGGCTCGGCCGGGATTTGAACCCGGGACCTCTCGCACCCTAAGCGAGAATCATACCCCTAGACCACCGAGCCACAGATACTTGTTCTGCTTTAAAAACCTGTTTCGAGTTATGCATTGTGCATACTAGTTTGTGATTGTACAGTATGTCTTTCTGATGAAAATACCTTTCTAAAACTAGTTTAGACTTATTTTAGGATAATTTCTTGTACCATATGAGACTTTCACAACATTATTCACAAACCAACAGAAAAAAATAATACAGAGTTAAAACTTCTACAAATTTATTTATTATTGTTAATTGAAGAATTATTTATGCTTTTCTTAAATTTCTTATTTATTGATAAAGGAGAATATGGAGAAAAGAAAAAGGAATCTTCAGAAATTGAAGCAAATGGAACCAAAGTCGTCAATAATTAAAGGAGAAGCTAACAAGGAAATAAATGTTATCTTGAAGTTAAACCTTTACAATAACAATGTACAATTTTTAATTATTATATTACAATGCATTATTTAAATACAAATTAAATGTGAAAAAGCAGAATTGCACAATCTGTCATAGTTTTTTAATAATTGTTTTAAACATTAACAGGTTTAAAATTATTATTATCATCAAGTTATTTTGAATATGAGAAAGAATATTTCACAGTTATATGCATCGGTATTTTATTTGTTTATATTAAAATGTATACCTTTATTTAAATGTAAATTTATATCCAAAACTAGTTTTATAAAACAATTGAAAGAAATAGCATGAATTCATCAGGGAAGAAATGCCATTATTTTTATTTTGTATTATTTTATTTTATTTATTTATTTTTCGCAGAGTGATACATGGATAAAAAAATTGTAATAAAAGTATAGTAGTAAATAAATTGTAAAATATTTTTTCAGTACAGAGAAAAAAATTAAAATATATTTTATATTAATTAATTTATTAAAATATATTTTATATTAATTTATTTATAAATTAATTTTATTTTTGGCAGAGTGATACATGGATAAAAAAAAATTGTAATAAAAGTACAGTAGTAAATAAATTGAAAAATATTTTTTCAGTATAGAGACAAAAATTTAAATATATTTTATATTAATTTGATTAAATAATAGTTAATATTTTATAATTTATAAAAAAAAAAATTGCTATCAAATCTTGAATCTTGTCACTGAAAATACTTACCAGTGTTTAAAACTGAGTGGTATTTGAATTTGTTACATAACTAGGCAAAACAGAAGCGTAGGGCTCGGCCGGGATTTGAACCCGGGACCTCTCGCACCCAAAGCGAGAATCATACCCCTAGACCACCGAGCCACACGTGATTATTTATTTTATAGTACATTAATCTATTTTCTCAATGAATGTTTTTTGTACACATTCTGATTTTAACACTTAATTTGGCTAAATCTATCCGCTACACCGGACATGTATATTTATAACTACTATATAACATAATTGTCAGTGTTCGCCACAGCGGACATTAATTATCTGAAAAATGGAAAATGATATATTTTTTTGTTTATTTTACAGAGATCCTAATGTCTATACAGACATGGGAAAATAACAGAAATTAAAATTAAAAAATATCTGAAAAAACATCTTGTGAAATTAAGGGTTAATGTAAAGCAAGTATTATCTGGGTCAGAGTGTAGTTGGACGCTTTTCTCTATGATCTGGGTTACACGATTTAACGCTTTTGATATATCCCTTCCCATACAACTAACGCTCAATTGGGATGCTTTTTCAGGTTTAATTTATAATTTTGGAAACTTAAAACAAATATGTTTAGTCAAAAATTTTTATCAATGAACTTTATCAATATAAGTTCATTATGAATGCTTTTTAGGTACATTAGCTGATGTTGGAACAGGTGATAACACCTGTTTAATGGAATTTACAGCAACAGATGGCGTTTTGTCATCTGCTGTGTCTTCAGCAAAATGTTTTTCTATAACAAGTTTGTTGCTCATTACGATCGGTCTATGAATATAATAAAAAGTAGGATTAAGAGGTTTTCCTTTGACAATTAAAGAGAATTGGGTGTAATTGTGGCAACGCTAATATTCCTCCGCTCAGCATGTACGCGCAGATTTTTTCTGCGCATGAGCAAGCTGTACTAGAGGTATGAAAATATTCCAGAGAAAAGTTGTGAAAAGAAAATGGCATGTGTTGTGTTAATAAATGTTGTGAAGTTTAAATCTTCTTGCATCCATCACTATTAGAATTATTTTCACATGGAAATTAATGCCAAGCAATCCTCCATCATTTCAAAATAATAATAGCCAATTATTGTACAAAAAGGGGGAATTTTTCCACACATAATGATAATTTAAAAAAAATAGATCCAATTTTTCAATATTAAAATAAAAAGCTATTCAAGTTCATTTTAAAGTATAATAAGTCAGTAGAGGTTTAGGTAATAGCATAAATGTTAGTGTCTTAGTCCCCGAATAAGTTTTCTTTGGATTCGGAGACACCGCGTTGATTTGTTCCATAAGGAGGAATTTTCACGTTTTCTAATTTTGATTTTAAACGATAGAAGACAAAAAAGTAAGCAGGACAGTAGCTATTTTTCTTTCATTTGGGGGCCTAATGAGTGATTTCTAATGGGTTTTATAGCGGACTCTTTAACGTCTCTCAAAAACGATACTTTTCCTCCGCCGAGTTTGTGACGTCATCGTTCATGTAGACACCGAGCGCCTATGCTGTTTACATGTTAAAAGGCGACTTTTAAATTTGTTTTGTGTAAAGTATCGCATATAATAGAAATTTTTTTGTTATGTCTGGCATTAAAAAATCATACTCTAAATATTGTATTGTGCCACTCTGTAAAAATACAACTAATTGCAATGAGAAGATATTTTTCAGCGTCCCGAAAGACCCACATACAAGTAAAATCTGGACAACTGCGATGAAAAGGGATGAGAAATTAAACCCCAAATTATCATATAAATCATCTTTATGGGTTTGTGAAGACCATTTCTCGGTAAGTAAATGCTTGCTTTTGTTTAAATATTACTAATTTAGAACAATTAAAAGTATATAAAAATACATCTATACCTTTAAAAGGATTGTTGATTAACCACTGCTATTTAACTTTTAAAACTGCTAATTTTCGAGTATTATCACAGAGTTCAAGTACAATAAATATTTTATAAAGCATATAAATATCGAAAAACATATAAATATCTAAAGCATATAATTATCTAATAAATAACTCGGGGGAGGGGAAGGTTATGTATTTTCAAGGTATTATAAATATTTTCTTCAGAGATGCATACTTTCTTGTGTATCAAATCACAGTGATATTTTTCGATTAAATTGGTGACTAATTTGAAAAAAAGTATAATATTTTTAAAATACTTAATAATGATATTACTTTAAAAATTAAATTTAATTTGAGAAATTTCTTTTCATCATATTTAAAATATCTAAGAATTGGTTTGGTTTTGGAGTGCTACGGTCTACTTTTTGCAACACGAAGGCTAATGAGACCGGTCTCACAATAAATACCTCTTCTAATTTTTATTTTAATATTACATCCGTCTCTATTTATAAAAAACGATGCTACTACAAATGTGTGTATATGATATATGTATATTTATTTGACTTGTTTGTGTTTACAAACAAAAGAGCTGTGTTTAGCATGAATAAAATATTAATACATGTTAAGTAAAATTGGAAAAAAAATATAAATGATTTTACATACCTTTGGGTTTTATTTCCTCGTATTTCTGCTCCCATAAAATCCGGGTTTTTTGCCAAGAAAGAAAACATTGACATGCTGTCAATTTTCGGGAGATTGTCTGATTGTTCTTTGGTAAATCCAGGTAGAAGAGACATTTATGACAAATTGAGATAACTAAGCTATCTAGATCGATAAAATAAACTTTCAGGTTTAAATAAAAATAAATTTTGATAGCTAGAAAATTTCAGGAACTTGCAAAAACAAAATCGGAAAATAGTGCGCGCTTAAAAGCAATACAAAAATATTGGTCTGCATGAACGATGACATCACAACCAATCACGGAGCGTTTTGATGTCACGTGATTTTCGCTTAACTTTAAAATTAATTTTTTAAATGATGGACCCAGTTTTTTACATTTTTGAGAACATTTTTGGAATCTACGAGTCTGAAATTATCAGAAAAACACTAAGTTGTTCGAATCCCCCACATGTGCAAATTCCTCATTACTGTTTAGAAATATAGTTTCTTATCTATGATTGAACTATTTGAGTTTATTTATGCAATAAGTCGAAGTTTAGGTTTAAAATCTTTGGGTCACAAGAAAAAATATTGTAAAACCACATCATAGGCATATTATATGGGCACCGGCAGCAATTTTTTCAATTTGCGGAGGGGGGGGGTGTTAATAATACTTGACCAAACGAAAAATAATTTTTGAGAGGTAATAAAATACTGAAAATATTGAAAATACCACTAGATTGCCCGAGATTTCTTGTATACCTATATTGCCCAAAAACAGTCAAAATGACTGCATTGTGAAAAAATAACAAATATGTAAAGAAATTTGTTTAAAATTAATTTTTAATATTATATAATAAAGGAGGGCGGAAGTAACTACAATTATTCATAAACCCATTTATATGTTATAGAAAAAGTCACCAAATTCTAAGAAATTTTGTCATTATATTTCATAATTGTTTTTCTAATTGAAATTAAAAACAGTCAAAATGACTGCCTTGGGCAATCTAGTGTTAAGCGAAATATTCACTGTATAGACATATATGTATGTGTGTGTATTATTATTATTACATATAAGGATATTATTTTATAAAGGTTTATCACACACACAAACACACTAAACTGCATTCCCATTATCGGGAGACTTAGAGAATTATGAAGATAACAAATTATTGAGCATGTACCAGATAATTCTCAGCACAAAAACAAACCACTTTTTATATGCCTTATAGGGTATTTTACAATTCTGGAAAATTAAAAATTTTACTGATCCTGTCGTATGACGGACTATATGCTAGTAATGAAGATAATTTTCTTTTTGTATATGTGTATTATTGTGTATGTCCCTCTAAAAATTAACCTTTAAAAAATGAATGTGACCGCTCCACCAATATCCTAGAACAACAGTCGGCAAACTTTAGAACATCAAGGACCATTACATATATAATTTTTATTTGGCGAACACCAATTATATGAATTTAAAATAAAAAAGACAAAAAATATATTTAAAGAATAATAATCAGAAACTTTTATTTTATTAATACAAAATGCACATATTAAAAGTAAAACAGTTATATCTTAATGTTAAAAAAAAACTTTATGCATTACATATTTTTAGTGTGATACATGTTTTTGCTTATCGACGTGGAGTTTTGTCTCCAACGCCGTCGCTACAAGAGAAAGTGCTGCGTTTATTTCAATCCCAGACCGATATCAAATTTTAATTGCTGTGGCAAATGAAAATGTTTTTTCGCACAAATATGTTATTGAAAATTAAATTAAAATTTTCAATGCTTTCTCACTCAGTGGTGGGTAATCATTTTTTTTATAGAAAGCCTAAAAGGAGATCTTGACAAACAGGCGTAACTTGGCAGTTTCAACTGCGGGGGCAAAAATGTTCAGTAATGAATATTCGATAATCCTAAAACGGTAATGTTTTAACCCTTTTTTAACTATTATTTTTATTATTGCTTATTTAGTTATAACGGTAAAATCTGAACAAATCTATAAAATTGATGCAAATTACAAAACATAATGGTTCTTTTCGTTTATTCTTCCGAAACATGTTTTCACTAAGCTTGCAAATATATCTGTCGTGATCGAAGGGAGGTCAGATTAAGCGGTAAATACCTGATAAATCAACTAAGAAAACAAATTCAATTAAGTAAAATTAAGCTGGTTTTTTCCAATTAAAATACAAATTGATTTTTTCCAAAGATATAGACATAATTTATTTTCTTGAATGCATAATAATACATATCTATACCAAACAGTTTCTCTTCTTAATTTCTTCTATTCTTCAATCAAACACACTTTATCATTAACATGTAAGTATTGTTTTACTTTTCAAATGAGTTTAAATATCAGTGTTTCGCTCACCAATGGAACTCTAATATTAAGATTTCAGTATATTCTGAAGTTCTTACATATTATAAAACTAATAATTAGGACTATTCGAAATTATAACATGGATTGAACTTTAAAATTTGGTCATCGAATCAACAATTTCATATATGAAAAAAAACCTTAAAAATCTGGAGGCGCAAAACTATAAGTTTGCCCCTCCTATAAAAATTCTGGGGGGAGGGGAATTGCCCCCCCAAATTACGCCTATGTTAACAAATATATTAGTTTTTATTTTTTAATCTGAATGTTAATGAAACTTTTTGTTAGTTGTTTTGCAGCTTACAGTAAATAAGCCATTTTTTCTGAAGACCAACAAGAATTTTTCACTAACGATCCGTGGACCAACATTTTTGCGACTGCTGTCCTAGAATGTGCTCAAAGTAACTAAAATTTAAGAGATTTCTTCCCTACTAATTATTATATGTAGGGATGATTAAACTATGGCCCGCAGAGACTTTAAAGTTGGGAATAATTATGAAATAAGTAAAATTATAAAAGAAAAGTTACAAAAAAAAAAAAAAAAATCCTGGAAGGTAAAGCGTACGTTAGAATTTTGTAAGTTCTTACCCGAGGAATTTTCCCGCCTAAAGCAAAATGTAGCTGCGTGTTCTACATTTTTTGCCAGCACATACATTTGTGAACAAGCTCTCTAATGATACTGAATAAACCAAAAACTAAAACAAGAAATTGTTGATAGTTTAAAGTGAATTTTAGACATACATATCATATTTTTAACTTGAAATGACAGTTAATTTGGTGACCCGGCCGCTTGCCCCTTTTGCCCTGTCGGAATTCAAGCCCTGTCTACTGAATTCAGTAATAAATATGATGTTATAAAATTTTTGTTTTTAAAACAAAAATTTTATAACATCATATTTATTATGAAATTTAAAATAAAAAACAAAACTTAACACAATTATTAACACAGGTACTGGGGTTCCTTAATTTATAAATTTTTAATTGTACCCGTAAATATTTCTTATGAGCATTAGTCACACTGGAAGGAATTTTCTTCAAATGAGATCTACTTCTACACAAACCAGCATGTGGGCCGTAAGTTATCACTAAGGAGCTAGCAATTAGGAATAAAATAGATAACATATTAACGTGGCTCGGTGGTCTAGGGGTATGATTCTCGCTTTGGGTGCGAGAGGTCCCGGGTTCAAATCCCGGCCGAGCCCGATCGTTAAGTTCTTTTTCGTACAATAAAGAGCTGTAAAAATTATTGGCTAGGTAAATGTAGTTGCCTGTTTTACGTAGCTACAACACTCTAGCTTTAATAACTTTTTTTTTAAATAAAAAGTATTAATTTTTTTTCTAACTGTTCTAAATGACTTAGAACAAAATATAGTTCATTCCATACCTACGTACTGCAAAGATATCTTTTCTTTTTCGTTCATAACAGTATTTTTTATTACAGATACATCAACCACATTTTATCGACAAAAATTTATTTTTAATTTTTATAATTCATGTTGTAATAAGAGTTGCGATCAGTTCTGAAATAAACTCACGTAGGCCAAGGCTCGGTGGTCTAGGGGTATGATTCTCGCTTAGGGTGCGAGAGGTTTCCGGGTTCAAATCCCGGCCGAGCCCTGAAGCTACATTTCTTTTAGCAACATACATCTTTATACATGAGGGGTTAATAAAGTGAACGAAGTTTATGTAAAGGAGTAGGATTTTAAAGTTCCAGGTTTCGCATGCGTTCGAGGAACTTAATTTTAGAAAAGGCTTGATAGCTATCGTATTTTCTACAATATGTATATTTACATACATGTGAAGTAATAACTTTTAAACCCTAGTAAACTATTTCAATAATAAAAAAAATTCTGTTTTATAAAGTGAATATAAAATAAAGGTAAAAAGCTATGAAGTCTTGAATTTTACGACTAAACAAAAATTGTTTCAACAGTTTATAAAACGATATTTTTTCAGTTTTATTCTTTATGAAGTTGGCAAAATACAACACTATGTTAATAAATATAAAATAACAATACATGATCTTGAATATTGACTAAAAAAAATGTTTCAACAGTTAATAAAACTAACAATATTTTTTTTTATTTATTTATTTATTTTTTATTTATTTATTTTTTTTTTTTTTACAATATACAATACTAAGGTTAACAAGTAGAAAATTAAATTAAAAAGCTGTGCGGTCTTGAATCTTGAGACTTTAAAAAAAAATGTTTCAACAGTTTATAAACCAAACTATACTTTTTCAGTCTTATTCTTTGTGAAGCTAGGCAACCGTATTGTTGTATTACAACAATACGGTTAATAAATATAGAATAAAAATAAAAAGCTATGTGGTCTTGAATCTTGGGACAAAAGAAAAATTTTTTCAACAGTTTATAAACCTAATTATACTCTTTCAGGATTATTCTATGTGAAGCGAAGCAAAATATAACCCTGGAATTAATAAATATAAAATAAAAGTAAAAAGCTACGTGGTCTTAAATTTTAGGACTACAGAAAATTAATTTCCACAGTTTATAAACCTAACTACACTTTTTCAGTATTATTCTTTGTGAAACCAAGCAAAATACAACACTAGAATTAATAAATATAAAATAAAAGTAAAAACCTATGTGGTCTTAAATCTTAGGACTAAATAAAATTGTTTCACCAGTTTATAAAACTAACGATATTTTTTCAGTTTTATTCTTTGTGAAGCTAGGCAAAGTACAATACTCGGGTTAATAAATATAGAATAAAAATAAAAAGCTATGTGGTCTTGAATCTTGGGACTAAATAAATTGTATGAATCTAACAACACTTCTGCACGTACTCAGTATGAAGCTAGGCAAAACGTAACACTAGGGCTCGGCCGGGATTTGAACCCGGGACCTCTCGCACCCAAAGCGAGAATCATACCCCTAGACCACCGAGCCACAGTCGAAACAGCACTACTTCCTACATAATTGCTAACTATTGAATTAATGCGTTTGGCAAACATGTTGGTTGTTAGCTAATGTAGGTCTGATAGTCTGATGACAAACATACCTATACATATATATATACACATACATACTTACACACATACAGAAATAAATATATATATATATACATATATATATATATATATATATATATATATATGTGTGTGTGTGTGTGTGTGTATATATGTTTATATATGTATATATATATGTATATATGTATATATATGTATATATATATGTATATATATATGTATATATATAT
>CM063501.1:45039738-45104738 GCA_032207245.1 Pardosa pseudoannulata
GAAAATAAAAAGGTTGCGTTTTTGTTGTTAAAAGAACGTCCTCATCTATTCGTCATATATATTCGATACATCATCAGAACCTTACGCTACGTCACGCCTGGCCGTCTATGGTGTGACGAGAGATAAATGTTTAACATCTCAACTGTTCGGTGTTAGAAAAACCCCAATATTCTTTGTCAATGAGTTTTTTTCCTTGACGCATTGGAGTTTCTATATGTGATATCACATTCATCGAACTCCAGATTTCTCTAAAATGAACCCAGAAGTGAGTTCTAGTTTTGAATTAAAAAATGCTTACTGGTATTATATCAAATATATTGCATTGGGGTACTTTAGATAAATGTATGTTAGATAAGATTTGTTAAAATACATAAAAATGTTTGATAATACGAGTTTGTAACCTTACAGGGGAAACAACCTTACAACGTTTCTTATCATGGAAACGTAAAACCCACCTTGAAATAATTTTATGCTTGTTTGCTTGCTATCTTAATAAAGAAAAAAATCTTAGTCGTGAATATTGGAAAAAAGTTGAATTGTTTTTTTAATGTAACTTCTAACAAATACCATGATGTGTGTGAAAAATTCATAAACATGGCCCAGCGCAAAGTTTTCCATTATACCACGTACACAAACTAGCTTTTACATGCTCGCATCTTTTTGAATACTGGAAACAGTAGCGAAATATACCAAAACATGTCAGTAGCGATGGATCCACTTTGAACGATGTAATTTTTCTCTTTCTCGCGTGACATAGGATGCCGACGTAACTGATACGAGTATTCCAAAGGTATGACATGCGACGCCGACCCAAAACGGGTTAAAATAACACAAAAACGTCACAATCATTCAACATCCCGAGAAGTATTACTGACCAGTGATCAAGCGTAACACTCACAGAAGTCTAAATGTATGAAGCAATGGGCTACAGAAGAGTAAAAAAGGAATGGGGGATAATAGGAGTTTAGTACCTTCTGATGAATATACAAAAATCACACCGTGATTTTATATCGAAAATGCGGCATTTTATGAGTGGCAATTGGTTATGTGCTTTCAGACATAGATGGTTATAGGAAGACGGCTACGGACTGCAAATGTCTTAATCAAAGGAGCGTTCTAGACTTTAAATTCATTCGATCCATTTCCCAAAGCTTTCTATCCTAACACGTTTCCCAGCTGTCGCCGGCAAATGGCTCCTCTTTTTACCTGATCTTACACTTAAATTCGCTGAGTAAGTGGGAAAATTCTTTCTGTCTGCGCTCTTGTGTGCACCTCTGTTCGAGCAGAGTGATTTTTGTGTCCTTCTTTTGTCTGTCGTTGACTAGTAAAGATGTCCGTTTTAGCAGCTCTAAAATAAAGTTTTAATTAAACTTGTGCCGTTCTCTTCAATGTGACTCGACTGCATCGTTCTTTATTACTGCTAGCAGATTAGTTTTCTCCTTGTCTAGCAGTTTTATAGTTATTGGATTACACACACACATATATATACATACATATAAATATAGACATACATACTCATATAATATATATATTCTAGTTTCCTACAAATTTGCTATATAAAACTGAACCTTCTTAAAATATTTGTCCGCTATGCGATTTCCGACATATTTGGACCTATCGATATCATGTCGTTGCATCATGTCGTAGAAACAGTCGGGGGAATTTGATATGACAGATGGTCATGGGCAACACTGCGTGTACATATTTATATCTGGGATTATTAGTTAGTAATAAACTGTCCTATTCATCAAAAATATGCAACATAATGTATACAATACAAAAATATGCAACAAATATGAGGTTTATTTAACGATTTATCCCTATTATTGTAGTAATTATAAAGCTTTATTTGGGAAAATTAACTAGACAAACCGGAGGCTGACATGTAAAGTTGAGCTAGAAATTTAGAGAAGGTTTCTGGAAATTAATGTATGTGTTCCAATGGAATGAATAAAAAAAAGGGGCGTTTTCTGAAAATTAGAATTAGTTAATATGTCAAAGTTAATATGGTAAAAGAATATTTTGCACATGTTGTCCACAAATTGTTTTAACCATAAATCTCGATATTCTTTATAGTACTTTGAAAATGATGAATGAATTGAAAATTTAAAAAATTACGAGTTTTGCATACAGATAGTGTGGAAATAGATATGGAAATAGATTCCATACAGATAGTATGGAATTATCCCTACGTTTGTTTATTGTAGTAATTCTAAAGATTTATTTGGCAAAATTAATTACCCAAACCGAAGGCTGAGATGTAAAGCTGAGCCACAAATTTAGAGAAGGTTTTTGGAAATTAATGAATGTGTTTCAATGGAAAGAATCAAAAAATTGGCATTTTCTAAAAATTAGAATTCATGCAAAGTTAATATGACAAAAGGATATTATGCACATGTTGTGCACAAATTGTTTTAGCCATAAATCTCGATATTCTTTATAGTACTTTGAAAATGATGAATTGATTAACAATTTAAGAAATTACGAGTTTTCCATAGAGATAGTAATGCACTGAGGTTGTACACGCCTATTTACCAGCTAATTTAAAAACCCAACCATCTCTTAAAAACAGTTTCTTCATAGCAACGACTCCCGCCTAGCAACACGGGAGAACTCTAGACTAATGAGTGAAAATTGTTTGAAAAAAAAAATAAAAAAGAGGTACGACCTTCGATTCCTTATACAAGAGAGTGATAAACATCAGACTTTCGACAAACACGTTTACTCTGTATATAGATGCACATTTTTTAGAATTTCTCACACGGCTTTTTAGTGCCCCAAATTTTATTCTTATTGACCTTACGTTGATAAATACGCCAGTAAAAAAAAAAAATGCATACTATTTTATTGCAGTACTTTTGATTTACGAAATTATAATCGAAAGAATATTAAATTTTCTTCTGCATTGAGATTTTGAAATAAATATTTGCGACCGATTTTCATACACGTTTAAAGTTGAAAAACATAAACCCATTAATTTTCGGCAGATAAAACATCTTCTACAGCTGTACATACATATATGTTTTTACAGATAGTACCATTAGGTCAAATGTCAGCGTGCAAGTTTTTCCTCCCACCTTTTTATACCCTTTTGCAGTGCACGACTAATATACTTTTGTGCCTAGGGCACAATCCAGTTTTTGTGCCTTTCACCCCCATGCAAATTTATAGCGACAAGTTATTATCATCATTACAGTCATATAAAAATTATAACATTGCATTGGCAAACAGAATTAAGAAATTAGCATTAAAGTAATATTCAAAATCAAAAACACCAAATTTTCATTTTACGTAATCATTATTATGTCTTTTTAGCCATGCTTTTATCATTTAGGATTTTTAAGAACCTAGAGTGACCCACTTTTTTATTTTCTACCTTGTCATACTCACAAGCTCTGTGGTGCAGAAAATAAATATTAATAATAGAATTAAAAATAATTTAAAATAATGAAATGATTTAAGGGTTTATAGTGGTACGTTGCTAATAATCTGTCTTATAAATATGCAATAACCCATAGGATAAAAAGAGCACCAGGTTCATTGAGCGAATTAATTATCAGGTAAATAACAGTAAAATTAAAGTAAATATGAAACAATAGAGTTCATGACAAACACAATTACCTCGAACAATAATTTATTAAAACTTATCGAAAGTGGAATTGTGCATGTGGATTAAAAATTGTACTTAAGAAGTTCAAATGAACAAGATATCATGAGGGAAATGAAATTACTACAATGACATTGGCATAAAAATTCAACAGTTATGCACAAAATAATGTCAAAGATATTGATTGAAATTTATCGGGACTAAATATTTATCAGGTAAAATTTAAGCACAGAAATTGATATCAACTACTGCAAATTATAATAACCACATTAGAAAATGATAAACAAAGGTAAAAAATTATAAATTTCACCAGGAGATGAATACAAGAAGATATGCATACAAAAAGCATTAACTAAAGCAGTAGTAATATACAGCTGACATAAGAAAAAAAAAGTCATCAAGTAAGCAGCAATGTTAGTAAATTAGTACAATTAGTAAATTTTCGTACCTAGGGCACGTGTCTCAAGTGCCCATGCGATAATCAGGCCCTGCCCTTTTGTGCACCCTTTATAAAAACTCAGTCAAAAATAGTATTGTAGCGGGTACAATTGTCGCCCTCTCCGTTTATGATAGGTGGCGCTACGAGAGCCATCTAGTTTTTCCCATGGTGCCACTCACTTTCTCTGTGTGTTCTCGTATATGATGTCGCTTTTTGTGCTGTGTCTTGTGGTGTGTTTCTTTGTACTGTGTTGTGGAACGTAACCAACGAGTAAAAAACGGATGCTGTAACTAGAGTTATTATTTAACAACAGC
Source organism: Pardosa pseudoannulata (assembly GCA_032207245.1). Classification (NCBI taxonomy): domain Eukaryota; kingdom Metazoa; phylum Arthropoda; class Arachnida; order Araneae; family Lycosidae; genus Pardosa; species Pardosa pseudoannulata. The sequence goes on from CM063501.1 coordinate 45,044,099, forward strand.
CTTTCGCATAAATAAGAGTCTCGTCCTTCTACAGTATTAGAAATATCCACATACGCCGGTGATACGAGGGTACTCTGAAATTTTTGAGATACACGCAGACTAGAATTTACAAAATAAAAACAACGGTTTAATTTTAAAATACAAAAGCATTGTAACACAGTAGGCAATTTTTTACTGACTTACTTCAACTTGTTTAGCGTAGAATAAATTTTAAACACAAGAGAAAATGGAATTGAAGCGAGAACATTTTCGTACTATGATTTTCTACGATTTTAAAGCAGAATTAAATCAAGAAGAATACTTTCAACGGTTGCAGTTGGCATTTGGTGATGAATTTCCAGCTCGTTCTACTGTATTCAGATGGTTTAAAGGATTTAGCAGAGGTCACAATTTTCTTCAGGATGAAGAACACATGGGAATGCCGCCGTCGGCAGTAATTCCGGATAATATGTCTGCCATACGAAAAATGTTAATGGATGATAATCGCTGTACCTATCAAATTATACAGACGGACTTAACATTGGATCCATAGCCATTCACAAAAATATTAATGAAGAATTACATATGAAAAAAGTAGTATGCCGTTGGGTTCCCCATAATTTAAGTGAGCACCAAAAAGGGGAGCGTGTCAGAATCAGATGATCCCACCCCGACAATGGTGAAAAGACAACGCGCACTGAAAAAAGTGATGTATGCCGTTTTCTTCAGAAGTACGGGATTGGTCAAAGCCATCAAGTTGGAAGGGTAGAAGACAGTAACAGCAAACTGGTATACCACTAAATGTCTTCCACAAAGTCTAGAATAAGTGAATGTTAGGGGACTAATGCTTCACCATGACAATGCATCTTCACATACAAGCCGGATTAACAGTTGAGTTTCTTAAACAAAAACAAATTAAAGTGATAGAACATCCGTCGTACTCACCTGATGTAGCTATGTGTGACTTTTGGTTATTCTTTAATCTAAAAAAGAACTTACGTGGACGTCGTTTTCATTTAGAAGAAGAGATTGATGTGGCTATAACTGCATTTTTTCTTCTATTCTAAAAAATTAATAGCTTGAAGCATTTAATCTATGAAAAATTCGTCTACAAAAGTGCATTGATGCTAGAGGAGACTACTTTGAAAGCACCTAAAATTTTGTAAGAATAACTTTAAAAACCTAGTTGTATCTCAAAAATTTCAGAGTGACCCTCGTATAGCATCTTACTGCTTTTGAGTGGTTGACTGAAAGAGATCGATAACCTATGGTTTTGGACGGTTTTTTGACAATAAAACATGAAATGTATGTATAAACATTCATTAAAAGAAAATTTAGGGGGGAAAATCTTTGTTATAAGTGGGGATAATATGCAAGAATTGTTATTCCATTGAGTGTTGCTATATTAGACAAAAACTAGTTGTAAATGTATTTGCCGTTGCACAAAAGCAACGAAACTTTTATTACTGCCCGGCACCCTTATCGATGTAAAACATTCTTCTCGTTTACAGGGCTTCTCATAGCGGTTTGAGTTCGAAGAAGAAAAAGAAGAAAACCTGGGCAAATTTAATGCTTAGTTGTCTTTAAGGCGATTAATGAAACTGTTTGGATTAAATGTCCATTATGTATTGAATTTTGCAACTGCAAGCTTGATATAGGCTCAAAACACCCCAGGGTACTGTGGTACTACAAGATACCGACCGAATCTGGCACTCGTAAATTTTCCCGACTCCTAGATGCGTTGCTAAGAGTTGCAAGATGACAAGTTGCCCAAGGTATCATGATGCTACCAAGAAGCGTTGCCCAAGAGTCAAAGCATCTTGAAGGCGTTGCCTTTTGTAGAGACCAACCTTCCTCCTTCATCCCGCCCTTTTATGATATCGTTTTGTGTGTGAGAGAGTTTAACAAATTAGTCTATCGAAGGAAAATCTTGCACTGTCAATGGAAGAATATATATATATATGTAATATATCAAAACTATTTAACTTTAATATTTCCTTGAGGACCCCCTGTCCCCCTTTCTAGTTCCTTAAAATATATTTTCTCTGCCTCAAGATGTCTTAATCAAAGGAGTGTCCTCGATTTAAAATTCTTCCTATACATTTCCCAGATCTTTCTGTCCAATAGATGTAAATTTTTTGTCCATTCAAAGCATTTTCCAGATGTCGCCGGTAGATGGCTCAGCTTTCCTCCTGACCTAACAGTTGAATTCGCTGACTAAGTTTCTTGTCCCTTGGGAAAATTCTATCTGTCTTCGCTCTTGGGTACACCTCTGTTCGAGCAAAGTGTTTTTCGTGTCATTTTCTTGTCTGCCGTTGACAGGTAAAGATCTCATCTTTAACAAGTAATGAATAAGGTTTAATTTCGCTACAAACTGTGCCTTTTCTTTTTACCAAAATGGCTAAACTGTAATTTACTTAAATAGTCTGGCAGCTTAGACTTCTCCTTGTACAGTAACCCGGGCAAGTAAAAATAATAGGGGCCATAATTTCAAATGTGTCCAGCAGCCGTATAATTCCTGGATTACACACACACACACACACACACACACATATATAAAATATATATATTTATATTAGTTTATATATATGTATGTATATTTATATTTGTATATTTATAATATATATATATATATATATATATATATATACATATATTATATATATATATATATATATATATATATATATATATAAATATATATATATATATAAATTATATATATGTATGTATGATTCTGTCAGGTTTAAAAAATGTTAAGATAAGCGAGTATGTAAAAATAGTTAGAACTCATTAACGATAACGTAAATTACAGACCCTCACAAGACACACCCTCGAGCGGAACTATACAGTGTGAAGAAGCCAACTCGGAAGTACACATAGGAATTTTGTTTAGGTAGCAACGCCAAAAGAGACAGTTCTGAGAGGGAACTCGGTCTGAAAACATACTCCACGCTTGTCGGGATAAAGTATGAGAACAAAAGTTTTCTAAACGGCATAGCTATGGACAGAAGGATTATAATAAAGAAGTTTTTATATATGAAATGAATTGTATCGTCTATGCCTTAACCACTCGTCCATGTCATATATATATATATATATATATATATATATATATATATATACACACACACATACAGATAGAGAGGGAGGGACCACTTTGTTTGCTTATGTTGTCTTAGGAAATAATGTTGGCCACCTATATGGTTCTTCTATAAAGAAATGGTTAAAACATTTCTAGGCATTGTATGGGCAAATGCTGAACAAGGAAGTGCCCCTTAATCATTAATAACATTTTTGCTGTTAATGACGCGTGATTGTTCTATCGGAATTCGTATTACGTAACTATATTTTTTCATCCGGTGTCAGTCTATTAGAAACGAATTTTAATAATTTTAATAAAGTATTCCTGTTGATATATTAATAAGATAAACGAATCATCAAACATTTTTAAATGCTGTCCCAAATATCGATTACTTCATTTTCCAGCTGAAACTATACGTATGACAACAAAACAGTGTCACAAATAAGAAAAGAAAAAACTCTTAACTCTTTGCATTCCAGAGTTATGAAAAAAGTAAAAACCACCGGCCGAAAATAGCTCTTATCATTTCAGAATTCCTATTTGGATGGATAGGGAGGAGGGGAAAGCAAATGAGTCGACGATGAATGAGGATCAAAGTCTGTTGCCAAGATCTCTCAAGAAATTCATCACGTGTGTGTGTTCAGAATTGAATTTGCCCTTTTGATTGCCCGCTGGCTAATGGATAGGACGTGTAGATAAATAACCGTGACCACTTCAATCTGTTCCACTGCAGCCACTGAACACAATTAATGGAGAATTTTTACAAATCCGGCGTCCTATTTTTATGGTTCATCTCCGTCGCGCGGGGAAACTGTCCTGCGTCAGAAAGCATTGCACCATGCGCATGTAGCACAATTAAGAACGGGATATCCGTTAATTGCAGAGGTCCCGAAGATGCCGACAGAATCGTATCGGCTATTGAAAATTTGGGAAATGACGGAAACTTGGAACTGGTGTTGGAATCTTTGACATTACCGATGTTACCTTCCTCTATAAAAGAGTTATCCTCGCTCCACCTTCACAACGTTCATGTTCAAAGGATGCTTAACAGTTCCTCCGCTGTTTGGTCAAAGTTGTCGGAGTTAATTATAGAATTTTCGACCATATCAGATAATCCATGGCAATTCTTTAAAGAAACACCCCAGCTAAAACATCTTGAAATAAGCAGAGTAGAATTACCAACTATAGGATATGAATTCGCAGAGAGTATTCCGTCAGAACTAACATACCTGGATATAAGAAAAACGAAAACTACCACCTTAGAATCTCGGGCTTTAAGTCATTTGAGAAAATTACAATATTTTATCATGGTAGATGTACCACTTCAAGAGTTTCCCAGAAACGTTTTGCCAGTGGAAATGCCGGATCTTTATACTTTTATTCTTGGGTAAGTGTTGCATACTTTTTTCATTAAATGACAATTTGAAATTTTGAAATAATGCGATGGGCTTTAATTTATACGCGCGTCGAATTCAAAACCAAATAGTACATACCTTGCAAATAGAAAACAATATGATTTGCAAAATAAGGCAAAACTGACTGTAAAAGAAGTATTTTTGGTCATAAAATGAGTAATTAAAATCTTCAATTTACAAAGAAATGACAATGAATTATATCTATGTACACACACACACATATATATAAATATATATATATATATATATATATATATATATATATATATATATATATATATATATATATATATATATGTATATATAATGTATATATATATGTATATATATGTATATATATGTATATATATATATATGTATATATATATATATGTATGTATATATGTGTATGCATATATATATGTATGTTTATATATGTATATATACATATATATATATATATATATCATATATATATATATATATATATATATATATATATATATATATATATGTATGCATATATATATGTATGTATATATATGTATATATATATATATATATATATATATATATATATATATATATATATATATATATACACACACATATGTACACATTCACATATATACAAAGCTGGCTCTTGACTATAAGCCATCTACATGCAACGTAGAATTTCACCACCCTTTATCTATGCGTATACCTAGTAGATATTCTGTTGAACTCTCTAGAAATTTAGCCACTTGAGTGCATGCATAGTACCACTTGAGTGCCACTTGAGTGCATGGTTAGAATGCACTACACATCTAACCCTGTACCAGTATAAATACATAGATAGATATAGATATAGAGATTGACAGAGGAATGTAAAGTTTGTGTGTGAGTGTGTACATATTCTAGATGCTTCCTGTGAATTTATATATTCCACTTTAAATGAGCAAAATATAAAATTACTATTAAGATGTAATCAAAGAATCTTCCTTTAAACATCCCGCCTTTCGTTGATTCGTTGAGTACAGATAGGGTGAAAGTATGACTTTGCCCAAAGCGGATCTTCGTAATATAGAACCAGGGAACAAGCAAAGACCTCCATGCTTGGCCTGCCTCCTGTAGAGGTGTTGTTTTGGAATTTGGAGGACATTAGGATCCCGAACCTATTTTACCAGCCGCCCTTAATAAAAGTGACACCTCAAGTCCCGACCAAAAGTACATATGTAAAAGTGCAATTAAGCTGAGATCGAAGATTCTTTTTTTGTATTTGTGGAATAAATACACCATTTCAAACGACAATTTACCCAAATTACAACAATTTACAAAGTACGTATGTAAAAGTGCAATTAAGCTAAGATCGAAGATTCTTTTTTAGTATTTGTAGAATAAATACACCAGTTCAAACAACGATTTTTCAACGAAATATAATTTTCTACTGTGGTAAAAAAAAAAAAACTTCCATTTCATTCATAAATGTTAATCAAAAAATTTATTAAGAAACACCTAAGAATATTACGAATTGCGATTCAGCGAAAACCTTAGAAATTACACTTTTATTTTCCAATCATCATAATGTACTAAACATAAACAACTGTTTTCCCGAGTCATTAACTTTGTGCGGGGGCTGAAAACATTTAATTACAGTTGACCGTTTTAATGGCGATCCCCAGTTTTCGTTCAGTTAATGGAACAATTATTTATCTCTTGTGTTCTCATTTATTAATAGAATTAGCTTGTCGGTTATAGTCTGCATGTACTGGAGCATGATTATAGATATGTACGTATATATGTTACAGTAAATGTAATAAACTGGTGATTATGTATAATGCCGGTGTTTATGTTAGTACACATAAAAACAAAAAATTAGTATATATAAATGTGGTAAATATGATGTATAATTAAAAGAACGATTCGTTTAAACCGTATTTTTTTTATATAATTCTTAATTTAAAATAGTAAATGTAACAAATATCTTGACTTATTGAGCCAACAGAAAACAGTATTATATAGTCTACAATTTAAATGTCGATAAATGTCCATTTTGTGCCACATGGATGTAACCTGGACGAAATTTTAATAAGTTACTACAGTCTGTATCGGTTATATGGTTAGCTTAGCGGTCCAGAAAAATCAGACCATATAAGCGGGTGACCATATATGCGGAACAATACAACCCTATTGTGCATATACCGTGTATTTTTAATCCGTAACAGAAGAGCCTCATCCACATTCCAATAAGGTGACAAACGCTGTCGCTTTCTTTCTTGATCACCGATTTCAACACTTGAGGACCAAAGTTTGGCAGCTAAAATGTTGTTTACGTAACTAAAATGACTAAACCTTTATTTTAATCAAACTAAGCATATTATTTGAAACTGGTTCCTCTGCCCTATTTTGCAGAATATTACAAATATTAGCTAATAATGAAACTGTGACCAACAATAAAGTTTCTAATGTGGTCCTCAAGCACTAATAACCAGTTGAAAACCCGTGGTTTAAAAACTTAAGAGAAAAGGAAGAAACATATAAGACATATTAACATATGAGAAAAGGAAAAAAAATTATAAATATACATAAATCTATTAAAATATACTTATATACTACATTTTTAAAATATATGTATACTAAATTTTTAAAATATACTTATTTACTTTATTTTAATTTACTTTATTTTAATTTAACTTATCTTTTTTTACATTAAAATTTTAAAAAAATAGAAAAGATATTTTGAAATCATAATTTCAATTTATTGATTAAGAGTTTATATTAAATACAACAAAGTCGCTAATATTTTCACTTCATGTATGTTATTGTTAGCCTTCAAGAATGGGCAAAAATCTGAAATGTACTGTTCATTTAATAAGAGATTTGAAAAAAAATTTTCAATTTTACAACTCCTCTTCAATCTCCACTCAAAATACAGTTTCTTTTAAGTCAAAGAGTTTTTTGCTGGATGAGATCCCGCCTACCCTCCCTCATCCCTTTGGACTAACTTTCTCTTGGTATTTTCCAATTTTTTTGTGAATTTATTTCTATTAACAATTAAATTTCGTTATTATCGATGTTATTTTCATTTCTCATTCGTTCCATTTCCTCTTTCGCTGCAAGATTACATGGTCTTGTACCAACTAATTCAATTAATTTTACAATTTACACTAAATCACAAATTTGTGATGAAAATCACACTCAGTTTATTTAATTTGTGATTAAGTGAATGTTTCAGTCTATTTAGTATGAATGTTATGTGTTTCCTTTGTGTTTTCTTTGTTAATTCAATTAGATTTTAAATATTCAATTTTTGTAAAATTTTTCCTCAAAATGTTGTTTTTGTTTATGTATCAATTTGTTGAGTTACGATCCCCTCGCCAGATTTCAAACGCCACGCTGCAAGCACGCCACGCACGCAAGCTGCAAGCACGCCAATTTCGCCAAATGTGGTTGAAGCACCAACAAGATCCATGATTAGAAACAGGAGAGTGGGCTAAGAAGAGGAGTTGAAATATACGCGTACTAAATTTTTAAAATATACTTATTTACTTTATTTTAAAATATACTTATCTTTTTTTACATTAACATTTAAAAGAAATAGAAACGATATTTTGAAATCATAATTTCAACTTATTGATTAAGAGTTTATATTAAGTACAACAAAGTCGCTAATATTTTCACTTCATGTAACGTTAGCCCTCAAGAATGTGCAAAAATCTGAAATGTACTGTTCATTTAAAAAATGAAAGAATTTTTAGAAATCATTAATCCTATTAGCACACGAATTTTCAAATTATATTATAATAATTAATTTTGAACCGTTAAAACCGTTTGATATTGGTCTTTTTTATTTAAAGTCTGCTTATCTCTGCCCTACTTGATACTCTAGAATGTAAGAACGGCGATGACAATAATTAGAAACTATTAAACAAAGAAGTTTTTTGTTTCCAAACTTAGACGCTCTTAGATTTCCTTATCTTTATTTCTTTTTAATATTTGTTTCTAAATATTTTTTTTCGTAAATGGACCACTGTTTCTCTTTAATGCTTAAGCACTTCCTTTAATGTATATTAAATATTTTCTTAAATATTACAATGAAACCTTGATCCATCATTTCAATTGAACTGTAAAGAAAAATAATAGATGCGTGACATGGATGTATGAATTCGATAAAAAGTCCGATTATGAATAAATTAATTCTATAAGTCGAAAGTAAAATGCAGTATGTCAGTTTTTTTAAATTGAGATTTTTGTATCTTTGTGCATGATTTGTTCTCCGGTATCGGAGTTCATGGGTTCGAAACCTACTGCAGGCATGGATGTTCTTAGTCGTTCGGAATCAGCTTTAAGCAGTAGATCCCAGTCTCGCTATCCCTCTTGTTGCAAAATTGTAGACCGTAGTACTCCAAACTATGTTACTGGTGTAACGGCGTGATATAGCGGTGTATCGTTCAAAGTCTTGTCTGAACCCCTTTTTTTTAAGATTTATATCTATTTTTTGGGGAGACACTAAAAATATTTAGTATGGTCCTTTTTATGTAATACAAGTTAAACTTTTAAGTATTGTTTTATGCTCATTGCCTCTTTTTATCTCAATGTAATCAAATTTTGAAAATGGCCGTAAAATGAAGCAAGATACTCTTTCCAAATACATGTTAAAATCCAGGAACAAAACAAAACAATTTCTTCGTGAATTCTCTGCTCTAATATACTTTAAAGGGAGAGATACTCCCACTGCTTCCATTTCAAACACCGAGTCCGATTCAAATGGAAAAGAATTTTATTTGTTATTTATTTACATTTAAAGAAAAAAATATCCTCTATTTTAATTTTGGAAAGCGTTTTAAAAGAAGCTCTTTCTTAAGTTTGAAATGTCAAGACAGTATTTATCCGTAAATTTATTTATATGGGTTCACATAAATTCTTCTCCTATGAGAACTGATTTTTCTTTCTTTTGACACTAATTTGTGTTTTATTTGCATGTTTGTTCATATTACTGTCAGTTACTATCGGCTATTAACAATAATTGCAAAGTTTTGGAATTTACAACTTGTTCCTATTTATTGAAGAATTTATATATTCTGTTCTTAACATAAATTTAATTAGCTTTATTTCATGTAATTAGCTTTATTTCACGTATAGACATCAAAAGGGAACTGTAAAAACCAGTTACGAAATTGTCAAATGGTTGTAGTTGTTACTCATCCCCCCTGGTGTAGGAAAGCCCAATAGACCCCGTCGTAATATGGCCCATGGCTAAAAGTAATATGCAGTTTAATCAGACCAAGGTACAACGAGGGCTGAAGCCTGACAAAACTTCATGAAAGCTTGTGCCTTTCGTTTGATGAGCAACGCTAAAGTAAAACAGCTAATTTGCTCAAAGTGGATCTTCTTAATATAGAAGCAGGGAACAAGCAAAAATCTCCAGGCTTGGCCTGCCTCTTGTAGAGGTGTTATTTGGGAATTTGGAGGACATTGAACCATCCATTATATACCACGACCACCAAGACCACAAATCCATTATATGTTCCCCAGAAATGAACCAGGCGGATCTTTAGCTGGCTTGAACCTCGATTCCGTTACTCTTCGGTTGCGAGATAGCTGGCTTTGTCGACTAAGCTGAGGTCAAATTGGAAAATTAAAGTTTCAAAATTAAAGTTTTCTTGTATCAGAATACAGACGTCGAGCTGACAGTTGTCAAAATATATTCAAGCATGATCAAAATTAACAATTCCGTTGAAATCTAAGCACTAAAATTTACATTTACTTTGTACAATGCAGCAAAAAATAGCAAAATACAAATGTTTTACAACTTTAACGATTTTTTGTCGGTTTAAAGAGTTTTAATAAATGTTTTCTAATAACTAATATTTTAAAAAATTTATCTGTTGCACATTATTTGTTTTTTTATTAGTATGTTATAAAATTCAAGAATTTAATCTAAGTGTATTCCGAGATATTTACATTTCTCTAATCTTTTCAACTTTTATTCCAAGAACCTGCATGGCTGTCTAAATCTGTGGCAGCTGAAACTGTAGATATATTTATAATCAAATATGCTGTTTATTCCGAGGTCATTTAATGTTCGTATCTTATCGTTTTCAGCCGTGGTCAGCTGGATGAATTTCTTGTTGTTTTGCTTGCATGTTGCGTAAATATTAACCATTTGAATAGGGCAAAGCTCTATCGTCCTTCTGTTGTGTTTTGTCTAAAATACCGTGAAGTGCGATTGCGCTAGTATGTTATAATTTTCGCATTAAATGAGAGCTGTTGTATTCATATCAATTGGAGATTTTTTTTATCATTCAATTGTGGTTTTTAGTAAAATAAGTATTAATCTTTCATTCATAGAATTTGTGCATCAAAACTGTGCTTTATTAAAAATCATTGACAGCTGCAACCTTTGTAAATAAGTAACTTGCATAAATTTAATGATGAAAAGATAGCTGTGATGATGACTTTGAAAACAGTTTATTTTAATAACTGTTCCGTGCATTCAAAAAGGTACACTTGACCTTTCATGCAAAAAAAAAAACTGTAATTTTAAACATCAATACACAGCAACTCCATGCAAGCATTTTATTCCAAAGATTTCATAGCACTAACTAAAATGGCCAAGTTGCCATACACAGAGAATAAACTTTATAAGAAATATACATTTGACGTCAGAATAACCCTCGTGACACATCATTTCCTTCACAATAACATTGGGACCAAAGAATAAAGATACAGGAAGAAGGGAAAACTCCAAGATATTATGTAATACGCAGGCGGATGATCACCGACTGCCTTGTTACAAAAACAGCTTTACAAAAACAGCTTTACAGTTCAGATTCAGTTTCTTCATTATACTTTTAAGTTGTGCTTTGATTTTACTTTTAAAATATTACTTGGTAGAATCCTAGTTCCAGAGACCGGCCGCCATGTTTTTGGCTCTATTTTTGTACTAGTGATCGCCAAATTGTCGCCAAGTGATGTTTACAATTTGCGCTTCGTTTTGTATTAAGTTTATACCCAATTTCAAAGCATATTTTGAACAAAAAAAAAGGTTTAAAATTTTGTTAAGATGAATACAAGTTTAAAAAAATAGAAAATAAAAAATAGAGCAAATTTTGCCAGAAAACTGGGTTTTAAATTTGGTGACATAGCCCACGCTTAGCGTGCCCACTGAACTTGGTTCGGCGCCCCCCCCCCCCGAACTGGAATACGGCCTATTAATTTTGTAGATTTCTATCATGCACTAATCATTTGACTTCCAGAATTTTAACTCATGATCAGCCAATATTCAGTATGAGCGTATCATAATTTCAGGAATTTTGATGCTACCGATCGAACTTCACAACTTTCCAATATTCCAATCTATTTATTTACTGTACTTCTAAATTGATAAATTGTTCAAGCAATTAGAACTGCAGATTCTTTACCTTTACTACCTCATACGAAGTGAAGGAAGTGCAATCGTAAAAACATTCGAAGTTCAGATTTCAACGTAAATACCCATATTTTGACTGTGTGAATACATTTTGACTAGTTAGAGCGTTTACGCATGTACAAGCAGACAAATTTTACAACAATACAACAGAAATATATTGATGTATTCATATGCAGTTGTGACAATTCTTTTAAAGTCCATTCTTGAAACGGAGTTAAGGTAAATATTGCACTCGCATAACAATGAGGAAATATTTATGTAATGAAAAATCTCCACATAATTAACATTAATGCTACCGATTACCACCAGATGGCAGTACTTGCCCTCTAATCTGAGAGTCGCTACCTTGTGAAACAAAACTGAACTTGAAAGGAATGGACAAATGATAATTCTAATAACTCAATGTGCAATCAAAATAAAAAAAATTGTGTGCAATTCAATAGTCATACAAGGAAGTCATGTGTTGTCCTCGTGAGATTTTTTTTCTGATGTACCAGGCTTTATATTCAATAGTAATATAAAGCTATTTCATCATGAGAACACCTCGTAAGCAGGCGTTAGGTTTGTACCGATACGTCTACTTTTTTGCAACACGAGGACTATTGAAACCGGTACCTACTGCTTAACACTTTACCTGTCCTGTACATCACATATGATATATACGTTTGTATTTCACATGTGATACACAAACAACAATATTTTAAGTGGAAAGTACTTTGGTGTAGCACCTTATATTTAGTTAGATTTTTCAGTTAGACATATGAAGTTTAAAGCTTTATGTTCTTTACATCATAATAAAATTTGACAGCAGAGCTAAAGCTAATTTCGTATGGCTACAAACATTCATGGTAGCAGTGAGATTCGAACCCATAAACTTCAGTACCGAAAAGCCGCATTCTGCCTATTAGATTACTCTTCTTTTTAAGAGAAAACAGTACAAATATATCTAAAACTTAATTTTGAAATTTATAATTAAGTCATCTTCATAAAAGCTAGGGAAAGAAGCCACTAAGTTGTAAAGTGAGAGCCTATTACTAGAAAAATGAGCCGGTAAAGGCGTTGATCTCATGACTAGAGAGTTGTGGGGTTGAGGATCGAACTAGTTAAAGATCCGCTTTGCTAATTGATGGCGGCTGTGGGACGTATAACAGGTTGGTGGTTGCAATGTCCTCCAAGATCCCAAACGATACCTCTGGAGGTGGCAGGCCAAGCCTGGGAGGTCTCGTGCTTAGTCTCCTGTTTCTAAATTACGAGGACCCACATTGTTCGTGTTGTCCTTAGGAAGTAATGTTAGCTGCTGATGTGGTACTCATGTAATAAAATGTTATTAACAATATCAATGGATTTGTATGGTCGAATACTTAACAGGCAAATGTCCCACGTAGAGTTGTGAGCAGTGGAAAAAACCAGGTTTAAAACCGGGGAAAACCCAGGTTTTTGGGGAAGGGAATTTTGAAAATTTCCAAAACATGGGAATTTTGAAGTATTTTGAAGTCGCCAAATTCCTATGACACAATGAGAACCCCCATCTTTGTTGTAGACCTCAAAAGTTGATATTTTCACAAAATTTAACTATTATATGCTATGAAAAAAAAAATTGAATAATTGGGATTAACTAACTATATTTGGCAAGGTATCATGTTTAGCATGAAAGTATGAATATATTTTTCCTTTGACAAATATCCAATATTTTTACTATTACATAAATACTAGACAATAATCTGTAGTATCACAAAACCCATAAATCATTATCTTTCTTGGATAACATCTCTCTCTCTCTCTCTCTCTCTCTCTATATATATATATATATATATATATATATATATATATATATATATATATATATATATATATATATAATGTGTGTGTGTGTGGGAATTGGACACAAAATGCAACAGTGTCATTTGATTACACCTTTAAATGATATATGCATTACAAAAATTAATAAACTGCTATTTTAAATTTAAAGATATTTATTTTTACATTATAAAAGGAAGGGGAAAAGTTTAGCATAAAGCAATTTATATAATAAATAATGATCAAAAATAATGTATATAATTATTATAATAGCAATTAAAATTGAAGCAACCAGTTATGTGTTTGATAAGACTAACAGGGTAATTAATTACATAAGTACTACTATAAAATCATTTAAATGCTCATTGCTAGTATTTCTTTTCTAGAAAAAACAAAACAAAAAAAAATATATATATATATATATATATATATATTGCCAAAAGTAAAAAAAAAACTCTTAGAAATAATATGCTAGTTCTTAAATAGCCATTGTTAAAAAAAATATATAAACATTGTTAAAATGATTTCCTCCCAAAATTCCGGTTTAATTCCCCAAAATTCCCGTGTTTATTTCCTGCTCTTTAAAATACCGGGTTTTTTACATCTCTAGTCCCACGTCATTAAAAAAAAAAAAAAAAATGAAGAATTTGAAGTCGCCAAATTCCTATGACACAATGAGAACCCCCATCTTTGTTGTAGACCTCAAAAGTTGATATTTTCACAAAATTTAACTATTATATGCTATGAAAAAAAAAAATTGAATAATTGGGATTAACTAACTATATTTGGCAAGGTATCATGTTTAGCATGAAAGTATGAATATATTTTTCCTTTGACAAATATCCAATATTTTTACTATTACATAAATACTAGGCAATAATCTGTAGTGTCACAAAACCCATAAATCATTATCTTTCTTGGATAACATCTCTCTCTCTCTCTCTCTCTCTCTCTCTCTATATATATATATATATATATATATATATATATATATATATATATATATATATATATATATATATATATATATATTTATAATGTGTGTGTGTGTGGGAATTGGACACAAAATGCAACAGTGTCATTTGATTACACCTTTAAATGATATATGCATTACAAAAATTAATAAACTGCTATTTTAAATTTAAAGATATTTATTTTTACATTATAAAAGGAAGGGGAAAAGTTTAGCATAAAGCAATTTATATAATAAATAATGATCAAAAATAATGTATATAATTATTATAATAGCAATTAAAATTGAAGCAACCAGTTATGTGTTTGATAAGACTAACAGGGTAATTAATTACATAAGTACTACTATAAAATCATTTAAATGCTCATTGCTAGTATTTCTTTTCTAGAAAAAAAAAAAAATATATATATATATATATTGCCAAAAGTAAAAAAAAAATCTTAGAAATAATATGCTAGTTCTTAAATAGCCACTGTTAAAAAAAATATATAAATATTGTTAAAATGATTTCCTCCCAAAATTCTGGGTTAATCCCCCAAAATTCCCGTGTTTATTCCCAGCTCTTTAAAATACCGGGTTTTTTACATCTCTAGTCCCACGTCATTAAAAAAAAAAAAAAAAAAAAAAAAAAAAAAAAAAAAAAAAAGAATAGCTGAAACTTTATTTCGAGAATTATATCCAAGTCCACTTCATAGAACCTAGCTAAATACAACATTGTATATTACATCTTGTTAAACAGACGGCTGAAACAGCCTGAAAAAAATATATATTAAATGCTATTTTTTCGTGATCATTCGTTTAAGTGGCGCAGCAAAATTTTTGTCCGGGTGTATGAGTATGGGAAGGGGGGGGGATCTAATTTTCTAAATTTACTTTTAGTTGAGATACTTAAGAGATTATGTGATTTTAAGGTTTTTGTACTCGAAGCTAGAAATAAAAATCAAGTCCCTCAGTTACCTACCATTCTTTTCCAAGTTGCTCTTAGCAAAAGGATGTAGGTTCAGTTATACACAGTTGTCTTAAAGTTTTGCGAATCATGTTAATAAAAGTCACTCGATAATGTGAAGTCAGTCATACCACTTCAGTAATATTTTACAGTTCTTTGCTTCAAATCTCCCACCGCAATTTGTTGTTCCCGACCTTTAAAACTTATATTTTTATTTTTTCCAAATTTTTTTAAATTTTTGTTTTACTCATTATTTTTCAAATTCTTTCGGCTTATTTTGTACGGATGTCACTGGCCAAAAAATATTTTTATGTTTTACTATCCCTAAACTTTCTACTCTCTAGTTTTGTGTTATGTACTCACGAATCAACCCATCTCTTTGCTCTTTTATGTGTTTATTTTTTCGCTCGTTGTCATTTTTGTGCTTACTGATAGAAGCCTCTGGATTAACGGGCTAGGCCCATAGAGTCCAGTTGCGTCATCACCTTTGATGCCTTTGATGTTGTTCCCGACCCACAAAAATAATTTATGTTTTACTATCCCTAAACTCTCTACTCTCTATTTTTGTGTTATGGACTCACGAATACACCCTTCTATCTCTTTGCTCTTTTATGTGTTTATTTTTCGCTCGTTGTCATTTTTGTGCTTACTGATAGAAGCCTCTGGATTGACGGGCTCGGCCCATAGGGTCCAGTTGCATCACCACCTTTGATGCCTTTGATGTTGTTCCCGAAAATATGTTCAGAGTAAAAATGTGTATCCATACTGAAAGGTCATTCTTGCTAAAGATCTTTTGCTTCTGTTTCTCTTAAAACTATATAAAAAAATAAATGAAAGAATTTTTTTTATATATTTATCATATGTAAGAAAAAAAATCATAAAATTTCTGTAAAATTGGCCATCTCATCCCTCGTTTATTCCCACTTTTGTAGCTTTGAAAAACTTTCATTGGTCTTCATGCCCACCTCCCACTGGCTGTTGAGATCAAGTCCTAATCCTAGGATTTATCAAAACTACTCAGTTCTGATTAAATCTCCGATGAGAGCGGATATCACCAGTCACAAAAATACCATGTGTATATTACCTTAAACTGTCTTTTCTCTAATTATTTTGTGTTATGAACTCACGAATACATTTTTATCTATTCATTTTTCACGAATACATTTTTTTATTTAAGTGTTTTTAGTTGTTTATTACTCTCGCTCGCAGCTATTGCGAGCTGACAAAAAAAATATCAGGATTGACGAAATAGGCCGTATAGACTACTACTTTATTCTTTACTTTATTCTACTGGAAAAGGGGCTTCAGCTTCCTCAAGGGCTTATTACACGTACCAAGAGTGTGAAATTGGTATGTGGGGCGTGTCATACCCATAAGGGAACCTTCAAGGGTGCTCGCCAAATCCTTGCGACTCTGGTCAGCGAGCACTCTAAATATCGTTTTATGGATGAACAAAACTTTTTATGGACTGGAACAAGATTAACATAAAAGAATGAAAGGCGAACTTAAAAGAAACTTTACTATACTGGAAAAGGGGCTTGAGCCTCCTCAAGAGCTTATCATACGTCAACGTGTACGTGTCGTAAAAGCAACAGATCCAGTTTAGGATTCCTTTCCCGTTGCGGAACAAACGGATTTCTCGTGTGATATCAAACATTTTTCAACCGATTAAAAGCCTTATCGTAAGTGCTCATGGGACCTCACCGGAAGAATTGGCAACTGAACTTCCTGGGTCAAGCTCTCTAGTTCAGGATTTGCTGGTAATTGTACACATAAAAATAATGATTTGAGTTGGCATGACTCTGATCGCAAGTCAATCTACACTAAAATAAATCTGTTGAAAATATTTCACTGTAACAGAAGAAATCAGCACATACTAGTAAAAGGAATCATAAACTAACGCATATATGTTGACTAGTGAAAAGGCATTCAGTACCCCTCCCTTCCGTAGCGATGTCACAGAATCAGTTAAAACAATATAAATTCTTGCCTGAAAACTTAAAAATGAACTATAAAGGACCATTCATACTTTTGTAGGTCTCAAACAAATATCTACCGAAATCAACAATAATTAATCTTACGAGTGATGTATTAACAGTTCAAAGTATGAAGTAATACAACTTTGATTCGGGTAATGTTTAGAGATAATCAGAAAAAGAATATATATATATATATATATATATATATATATATATATATATATATATATATATATATATATATTGGCTACTATATTGAAATTATAATATATTAAATGTTTTTTTTTAGGATTTAATTACATATGTAATTTATAATAGTGTGATTGTAAATGTAAATTTTTTTTTTTTGGGGGGGGGGGAATGCGAAATGAATTATCGTTTAATTGTTAAATTTGTTTTGTGGGTCTATAGTTAAAGAGAAGCATGAAATACTGTTTGCCTATAAACTTTTGGCTATATATTATTATTATTTGTGAAATTTTTAATGTTTTTGTTGATTGTGGATATGGATCTCTTCTCCTATCGTGGCTTCGGCAGTTGGAAAAGTGGTAACAATCCCAAATCGATATCAATCGGTTATACCAATACCAATTGGCAATATCTCCGGTTACGAAATCGCTGCTATCTCAATTGTTTGGTATTCTATTGAGTTATTATATGCTGTTGTTACTCATCCCCCTGCTGTAACACGGCTTGCACCAGTTCCAATAACCTCCGTCGCAATGTACGACTGGTTCATGGCTAAAGATAATACTCAGATTCTCTTGATAAAGATCGACTAAACCTCAAAAAGAGGTGTGCCTTTCGTTTGATGAGCAAAGCTAGGGTGAAAGAACGACTTTGCTCAAATGGATCCTTGTAATTTAGAAGCAGGGACCAAGAAGACTCCCAGGCTTGGCCTTTCACCTCAAGAAGTATCGTTTTGGAACTTGGAGGATGTAAGTGCGCTGGATTTAAGCAATAACGACACGATTGTTTGCAATGCCGTTTTTATTTGTTCCGTCGAACAACATCGTTAATGGACTCTACATTACAATGAAGAAAGGGATTGTGGGAATGCTCGGAAAGCTCTTGGCGGCCCCGCGACACATTGGCGATCGCCAAAGCGAATTCCCAACAGAGGACATTGCGACAGCAAACCAATTTTACTGACCACGGCTCCTATTAATGAACTCAGCGGATCTTTGGTCGGCTCGAGTTTCCATCCCGCAAACTACCGGTTACGAGATTGAGGCTTTTGCCGAATGAGCTACCTCGGCTCATAATTGTTATGTAAATTGAATTATTCGTTTATCTGTTTTTGTAAAATTATCATAATTAAGCATGAGCGTCAAAGACTAAAATTTTCTTTGAATTTTTGAATAAAATCTACATAGCAACAGTTGGAGGGTTGAATTTCTGCCATGAGTAGTTTCAGTCCCAAAGCTATGAAGGCATATAATAATACATAGTGATTTAATAAGGATTTTTTTTTTCTTTCAGGAACACTAAAATCGAAAAACTGGAAGACAATTTTTTTCAAGGAATGCCCAAGCTGGAAATAATAATGTTGAATGGAAATAAGCTAACAACGCTGGATTATGGACTCTTTGTACCTGTTGAAAATCAGCTTACACACTTACTGGCAGAAAGTAAGTAATGAAATACTATGAACATGTGATCTCCAAAAACCTTACTGAAAATTCATATTTAGACTAAAAATGTCACAGGCTTATATAGCCGATCTCTGTAACAATCTTCAAACAAAGCCAACTCTACAGGGGATTACCCAGATTTAATTGTCCTAGATCAGGACCATTCTTGGAGGGTATGCAAGCCTCCCTGCAGAGAGGCACCTGAATTGGTTGGTTGGTGATATGTCCATTTAGAAGTCATAAGGCTTCTCATGGAAAGATGGTTGAAGTAATGTGATTATTCCGGGGTAGAATATTGGAAAGTTTTATTTTATTTAAAGCAGAAGTATGTGCTTTCTTTACTGATGATAATTATATTTGGGGTATCAATTACTCAATAATGAGGGGTTATTTCAAGTAGCTTTTTCAAAACAAAACAAACTTAATCTTGCATTTCTTCAAAGTAAGCAGCTAACGTATTCAGCACAAATGACAAATCAGTGGCATTTAAATGAAAGCTTCAATTTTGAATTACTTGTGTCTGCAGTCATGACCTTGACTGTTTTCAAATGATAAAAACTTCTCTCTACGGAGCAATACTTCCCTAATAAATAACCCAAAATGTATTTTTAAAAAATATGGATCAAAAATCCATTTGTCATAAACAAAAAATTTTTTTCTTTTATGAATTTATTGAACTGATTCCAGACTGTTCAATATCATCAATTTATAAAACTGTGTCCATGTCAGAATTCTGACGTCATTTGGAAAGAGAATATCCATCATTATCAAAAAAGTCTCTGTCTGTGCTGTTACAATTTGAAATGACCTATCTTTGCAAAACTGGATTTGTAGGGCTAAACACTGGATTATATTTGAAGCAGAGTATGTTATGAGAATAAAACTGTCTTCAATCCAACCAAAAGTTAAAGGAACTGATAGTCAAAAATAAAGCTAGATACATTTTATCACTGTATTATTTTACTTGTATCATTTCATGGAAATATTCTTGCTTCCATGTTACCTTTTGTATGTATTATCTACATTTTTAAACTGTTTTATATTTTTTAATTTTTATATTTATGTCTATGTAATTATAAAATATAGACCCTTAGTTTCTCCTTAAGTAATATTTATTCAGGGGTTAAATAGTCATGCTTGTGATAAGAAAAATGTTCCATTGGATAAAAAGTTAGAGAACCACTGCTCTATCTAATTATATAAAATTCTTAAAACTGATTTTTTTTTAAACTATTTTAAAGGAGTGATATTTCTTTTAACTTTAAATATGCTTTTATAGGGATTATTAGAGTCTATTATTTCAGTTACAAAGATGTTTAGTAACGGAAATAATAAACTGTTGAAAGATGAAAATAATTTTAATGCCCAATATATTACTTTTAACAGGGTGTTTCAAAAATAACTGGTATATTTGAAAAATCAATAAAAACTAAACGGACAGTGATAGAAATACACAGTTTTTGCAATATGCTTGGGACAATATTAAATTGTCAGGCAGACAAACTTTCAAAATTAGTTACAATGTTCCACAACAGATGGCGCTGCAATCTGGAAAAATCTAAACAATGCTATTATTTTCCAGATATCCACCAGGCTCAGCAATAATATGGCATATTTTCAGAACGAAATTATCATAAACTTGTGTAAACGACACAGGTGAGATGGCTTCACATGCAGAACAGATGTACTGCTCCAGTTATTCAACTGTTTCTGGATAGTAGCAGTACACCTGGTCTTTTAAAAGTCTCCACAGTATAATATCGTAGTCCAGATTTTTTTCAGACTGCAGCGCCATCTGATGTGGAATATTGTAACTAATTTTGAAAGTTTGTCTGCCTGAAAATTTACCAATGTCCCTAGCATATTGCAATAAACTGTGTATTTCTATCACTGTCTGTTTAGTTTTTATAGATATTTAAAATATACCAGTCATTTTTAAAACACCCTGTAACATGTAATTCCAAATTTAACAAAAGCAACTAAGTTTTACACACACAGGATGGCATTCTAGGGTTAAAATTCACTTTATTTTTTTAGGTATAAATTAACTTACTAGGGTTAATCAATTACTTCTAATAATTTATACTTTTTCTATTTAGGAAACCCTCTGGTATGTGACTGTGATCTGTTATGGCTGACAAGCAATAAACAAAATAAAGGATCAATGAAGGTGCTAGCAACATGTACAGATGACATAAACAAGGAAAGAAAAGAAGTTAATGCACTGATTGAAAGTGAATACTGTACTTAAAATAAAATGAAGACTCAATTGTGGTGGAATAGATGGATGCTTTGCAGTGCACAATTTTTTAAAAATATGTCATTTACACAAAGGCATAGTTTACATTTTTTCCAGGACAGATGCAAAATTTGCTGCCCATTTCCTCACAGCAAAATGTGATATTATTATAAAGATAAAATTTTCTACAGTGACAAAAGTATTATGCTACTACTCACAGATATTTGTTTTACAAAGTTTTCAAATTTATCCAGACTCGGAAACAAAATTTAATTACAAAAACATGTTTAGAATTCTATATCAATAAGTTACTGAAAACAATGTTATTACTTTAAAAAAACTTGTTTTCAATGCAATATAATACTAAATATTATTCAAAAACTACTGATATATTCAATATAGTAAACAATTTTTTCACCCAACAAAACTATTTTTAACATCAACTTTCTCAGAATTATATATATATATATATATATATATATATATATATTTATGTAGAGAAAGACAACGGTAGATGCCTTTAAATATATTTATTACGGACAAACATTTACACGGGACAAAGACAAAGTTAAGAATAAAACAAAAACATATAGAGCCATCATATGAGCGTCATGCCGTCATGCATGCCACGTCGCTTCTCCCTAACTCCCACGCTTGCAGGTGGCGTCGTCTCCGTCAGCTTAGGTTACCCGGAGGATCCATTATAGTGGAGGGAGGCTAGAGCGCAAATCCAACCCCACATCGGCCATCATGACCCGACATGCGTCCTCGCATGTGAAGGTAAAAATATATATATCAACAAGATGAGTATATAAATGCAAGAACTGAAATCTTAAAAACTACACATAAAAGTTACACATAAAAATCTGCAAAATATTAGCAAATCAATAAAAAAATGAAAGAATGATATAATAAAATGATGATGGGAATTAAGTGTACAGATGAAAAGATGCAAACGATACAAAAATTCTGGAGTATGTGAGAATGTAAAGTTATGAAGAAACACATAGAAGTAACAGTCTGTAATGTAGAAGAAAAAGTTAATATATAGTTTTTAGCAAACAGTCACCCATGTGGCCATGGTTTCAGATATTCAGCACAAGTGCTAGTTTTCTTAGGGCCATCGAAGTTGCCACATTTTTCTACGTTGAAAGTGTCATTAGGTTTTACTTCAGTAATTTTGTATGGACCAAAAAATTTGTTGCTGAGTTTTTGTCCAGGTCCATGTTGCGTTATTTTGATAGTTTGGGAAATGGATCGAAAGAATTTTAAGTCGAGAACGCTCCTTTGATTAAGACATTTAGAGGCTGGGAAATAGATTTTAAGGAATTAGAATGGGAGAGAGGAGGTTTTTAAGGAAATATTAAAGTTAAATAATTTTGATATATTACATATATATATATATATATATATATATATATATATATATATATATATATTGTATTTTCTTAATATTAATTCAACAATAATGGTTTTGCTGGCCTTATCAAAGTGCTGTCTAGGGCAAGTGCCTCTCCCACCCACCCCATAATTTTCATACATAATAACCAACCTACCATACCATTTAATTTGTACATGCAGCATACACTTAAAATTATTATTGGGATTTTCAACACTAATAAGCTCTGAATTGTAATTTTCTGAATATAAAGAATTCAACATCTCTGTAACTTCAAAACTTAAATTTATTCCAGGTATAAATAGTACTATACAATTATTTCATAAATCTAATCATAACGGAGAGCGAAAAAGTACAATTTTCACTTTTATAATCACACTTTGTACAAAAACAACTAGATTAAATACATGACACAGTTCTATTGAAAAAACTTTTCAAGCATGTACCTTTAACATTCTTGGAATTCATTAATCTTAAACAAAGCTTGTGGCTGTTATTAAGTTGGCATTATTTAGAAAATTGTGAAAGCAAAACAATATCTGTACAAAGTAGCTTTATTTGGCAGATCTCTTTTTCCCCTTCTTTACCACAAATCTGGGATAATTGGTGTAATACATACAAGAAA
This sequence comes from Pardosa pseudoannulata, assembly GCA_032207245.1. Classification (NCBI taxonomy): domain Eukaryota; kingdom Metazoa; phylum Arthropoda; class Arachnida; order Araneae; family Lycosidae; genus Pardosa; species Pardosa pseudoannulata. The sequence continues at coordinate 45,067,560 of CM063501.1, forward strand.
AAAAGTACAAATCATTTTATAAAAAAAGAAAGTTTCAAGGCCTTAGAGAACTAAGATTTTCATGTTTTGTGATAGGCAGTAAAGACCCAAACAATACATGCTGGATGACTGGATGTTTCCCAAGAACCTAGATTTAAAAATAAATAAATTTTAATTGAATTCAAAGTTAAAAATTTCATTAAGAAAATTTTATATATATTTTTTCTAAAATAGTAATAAATAAAATCATTTTAAGGTATTCATCAATATTCGGAGAACTTTTTTCTTTAAATGTAGAAACTAGTTCATGTTTTTACATTTTTAGATTTATTTTTTATATTATCATAGAGAATTGCACTTCAAAAATTTATTCCTGGAGAAGGTTTTATAAAATTTCTAATAAATGAAGAAAATTTAATACAAAAAAGGGGGGTTTCTAATTTTTTAATAAATTAAATTATTTCAATATTTTTTGAAGCAACACATTTCTTATACACTGGACTAGTGAATCACCTAAAATCTTTGCTTAATTTACATTTGATAAAAAATTTTGGTCTTTCAAAATCATGCACATCGAATTTTTAACAAATTTTCATTACCTTTATATCTTACTATGAGTGTAAAATCATTAAAAATTATCCAAATTTAAAGCTTTTAGGTCATTTATTAGTAAATACTATCAAAAGCATTCATAATAATTTTTAATAAAATATTTTAATGAACTTTTTGAGAAATCACATTTGAAGTTTCAACATTTTATTACAAATACTGTTCTGAGAAAAACACATTTGAAGTTTATGAAAGCAACTTTAACTATTAAAAAATTAAAATACATGTTTAAAATTCCCCACACTTTCTTGATTCAAAACTTTCTAATTGCCAAGTTTCTAATAATTAAAAATACTAGAAAAATGTTTAAATTAATCTTCATGAAAATTTAAAAAGTTTTCTAAAAAAAAAAATGCTCTTTAAAAGGCTTTAAATTCACAACTTTAGATTCCAAAGTTAAAGATTAGTGAAATCTTATTTTTTTAACGCAGGTGCTTATTTTACTTAATTTACGACTGTACCATGTAAAATTTATCTGAAATTTACAGAAACATAACAATTTTTCAGCCTAGTTTCCCAGGTTAACAGCACTCAAACATGTACTGTAAATTTCCAATAATAAGCCCACTTGTACATATATTTTTTAATAAAAAAATTTACCTTAAGTTCAAAGCTTGTATATAAGCCAAAATGAAAAAATTCTTCCTAGTGTTCAAGTATATTCCCAAGGAAGAAAAGTGTGTGAATATTTTCCAATCAAATCACTGTAAAGTAAATTGCTAAACACAGTTTGCAAACTTTTTTTACCACAGTATCCAGAATGAAAACCATAGAGGTCGAGGATCAACCACACCTCGAGACAAATATATTTCTAAATGTTGCATGTTTCAACAGTGGTGAAGGAAGACAACTTGAATTTTAACTTTTAAGCATCTTCATGCTTTTTTTTTTAATTATTAATTTCACAATTTTAAGCTGATTTTTCTTGATTAGTGTCACAGTACCCAGTAGGAGAATTGCGATCCATGTGGCAATAATATTTTTACTGATTAGATGCCAACAACAATCAGTTTAAACCTTATCAATCTAATCTAAAGCTTCCACTTTTTTATTAATTTAAGAACTGTAAACTAAAAAAATTTTAAAAAGTGCAATTTTAGTATTTTGTCATTTGCTTCCAGCTTATGGAGTAAGATATGTTTTTTATAAAATTAACTGTTTTGTTATGGATTTTATATAGGTTCTCTTGGTGGGTTGTTGAAATTTTGGCTTTTTTAAAATATATTTTAATTTAATATACGTAAGACTCATTAAAAATTTATTTTTTAATTTTAGTGTTTTTCTTGGTTCAAAATTTCTCCCAAAGGTAATTTATTTTTGTGCTATTATATATATTTTCCTTTTTTGTTTAATGTTGCATTTATTTTTGCGAATTTTGTGACTTTTCTTAGTCACCAGTCAATAAAACTGTTGCAAGAAGGACTTCATTCTACGTCTGTTCTGTAGATCCATATATAAGCAGATTTCCCACTTTAGCTCTACAAATAGTCTCAATAATTCTCACTTTATACATAGAAATGTATGAAATTTATATTGGTATTTCTGTCATGTGCCCCAGAATTGACCCTGAAAGGGCCTGGAACATTTACAACTGATCTAAGTCATCCTAACAAAATAAGAGGTTGGATTGCCATTTTGGATGAAGAACCCACAGTGAGTGCTTAGGAACAGAGCAATATTCTTCACATATGAGATGGAAAATTTGACGGAAATTTAGAAATTGAATGAGATAATGAAGAAACTGAAGATAAAAAATAAATACATTATTATTATATTCTTTAAACATCTTATGTAATGGATGAAGGTTACTTAATTCATCAATTACTTTTAAAAAAATAAAATTAAAATTAATAGGTATTAAATTATAATAATAATTAATATAAGATTGTTTTACTTAAGCCTGTCATTCCCATTCTACTCAAACCAATTGCTATGAATATTGTGTCTGATGGTGGACAATTTAATAGACAAAAAAAGAAAAAAAAAAAAAAACTACTTTTCCACGCATTCTATTCTCACTCAATTCTTTAAAAATTAATTTTCATTAAACTATCAAATATTCTTTCATAAAAGGTTTAGAATCAGATCTTAGAACAGTTTCTTACTAAAGTAATTTTAAATAAACTAAAGAAATTTTAAATAACAAGTACATTTAAAGAACCTATAAAAATTATTTCACTCTTAAACATCAAAAATACTTTTTCTGTCATCAGAGGAATATTAGTTAAAAGTAATAAAAATGAGCAGAATACCTCTTTTTTATACATCTTTATCAATCCTGAATAAACTTTTTCCCAGTGTAGAACACCACATTTTAACACATTTGACAACAAAGCATTTTGACAAATTTGACACATTTTGACAACAAAAAAACTTTTTCTGTCATCAGAGGAATATTATTTAAAAGTAATAAAAATGAGCAGAATATCTCTTTTTTATACCTCTTTATCAATCCTGAATTAACTTTTTCCTAATGTAGAACTCCACATTTTGACACATTTGACAATAAAACATTTTGACAACAAAAAAATTTCTTCTGTGATCAGAAGAATATTAGTTAAAAGTAATAAAAATGAGCAGAATACCTCTTTTTTATACATCTTTATCAATCCTGAATTAACTTTTTCCCAGTGTGGAACTCCACTTATATTCCATAACTGGTTTGAGTGTTCAGAAAAAGGTCCTGATTTGACCTACAAAAGTTTTTCAAAATATATTTTTTCAAATTATGAACTAAATTGAAGCAAAACATTTGAAATATATATAATTCTTAAAGTATCACAAATAATTTATTAATGCCTATCTAAATTTTACATTAAATATTTCAGTGAATTAAATTCAGTGAATTAAACATTAAATATTTCAGTGAGTCTTGGAAAATCATAAAACATCAATCCAAAAGGCAAAATTATAAACAATAGCAGATAGTTTAAAATTTGAGGAATTGTTTATGAGGTTACCATCTACCTTTACTTAAAAAATGGATTTTAGAAAACATAAAAATTTTACAAATTATATTTTGATTGTTTTCAACAAAAAGAAACGCTAGGCATTAATGGGTTAAACAAATTTATAATGCTAAGGTACACAATTCAGAAAGATACTACTGATATTTTAACAGACTTTCACAAGGTAATTATGTTCTAATGAAAAGGATTCTAAAACTATCAACTGCATTACTTTCTCCATTTAAAACAAATTACAAAATAAAAAAAGTTATGTACTTGTACACAATTCAAAAAGAAAGAAGTACTAGATAGTTCAGTAGAATTTCACAAGAAATAAAATAGTTTTTTTTTTCTACCTCAAAAAATTTCTAAAATGGTCAAACATTGTTTTTGTTTATCTAAAACAAATTTTTAAAAACCTTTCTATTACTAATTCCATAAACCGAAAATAATTTTATAAAGATTCTTCTCCTCCAATAAAAAGTCATTACTGATAGCCTAAATGAAACATTGCAAATTACTTTAAAATTACATAAAAAATTCTTTCATTAATAAATAATTAGATCCAAATATTTTTTGAAAAATCCCCAAATCTTAAATTATGCAAGAGGTTACATAATTCATAAAAACTATTAAAGGAATAAAAAAAATAAATCACCTGATTTATTAGTCTTGAAAACATTACCAGAAAAACTACATTTTAAATTTTTTATAAATCCAAGCAAAAATATTATAAACATAGTTTGAACCTGACATGACTAAAAAGAAGCAACTACAAACCAGCAAAGAATATATTAATATGCATACAACTTAAAAAGAAAAACAAATATGTGAAAAACATCAATTCGTGGTGTAATATTAAATAATGAAAATAAAAGTGACTATTTAAAAACAAAGTACTAATTTCAACATCACTTAAAACTGGTTTGTAAGGAATTAATGTGACAAGTAAGAAGAAAATATATTATTCAATAATATATTTGTTATTCAACAATATAACACCGAAGACAGCATAACTACTAAAAATTATCATGAAATGAAAGCAAAGCAATTACTTACCTGATTGATAAATTGGATACAGCCCATAAACATATAATCTTTAGCAAAAGTTTCTGCAATATCAATGTCAGGGAAAGATCGAGGTTCCAAACGAGGATGACCTACACAAATAAAGGATTTTAAAACTTAAAACAGTATTACTAAATTTACACAACCTTTTTACAATCTTAAATACCAGGTACTTCTATTCCAAACAAGTTCATCTAATGAGAAGTTAAAACTAAGTAAGAAAACCAGTTACTGTAAGTTTTAAACTCTTTAAGGATGGATGTTTCATATATACAATACCTTTTAAATTTGCTCAGAAGATGAGTGCATCATATAATATTTTAGAGGAAACATTTAATTACATTTTTTTTTCATAAAATGACTTTACCCAATTTTAGTGGAATTTATTATTACTGATGATTGTTGACATTTGTTCAAATGTTTTTTTGTCCCCTCCCCCTCTCCAGAATGAAAATCAGAATCTTGGGGATGAGTCATGCAAGTAAACACTACTGGAACTCTAATTTTATTAGATTAATGAAAACACACAGGCTTTTAAAGCTTCTGAATACTTTTATTATTACTATTTGATGATGTGGAGGTCAATGTTTTATGATTTTATATATTTTATTTATTCTTTGTGCTTGATCTTGCAGAGATAAATAGTGCTTATCATTCAGTGAAATATTGTTTATGCTTCAAATAGGACTCTTCATACTTCAAATCGATACCTATGAAAATAACATCACATTATAGTTTCATTATTTTGATGGGAATAATCAAATAGCCTAATCTAACAATTTATTTTGGCATCACTTAGATGATTGCTACTTTACCTTTTAACAATCATTCAGAAAAATGTTTTCACAAAATCTTGTATTTTTTTCTGATAGCAGTATAAAAACATTAGAAAAACTTGAATTACTTATGGAAAGTTTGAAAAATAAACATAGATCACCTATATTATATCCCTATGCTACTATGTTTCTTTGAATTTCAAAATTTACCAGAGAAAATTTCAAAAATTCAAAGTCACGAATTTTAATTTAAAATTTACTTACAGAACTGGGGAAAATATATAGTTTTAAAATTATTTCTGATATATCTCTGATGTACAGATAATTAGAACAATTAAACCACAAGCTTAATTTAGTAAATATTTTTTCAAAGTTAGGGTTAGCAGTATGAAATACCTATATCCATGGGGAGCAGTTAAATCTTAAATTTAGCCAGCCAAAAGGGTATACTTTTAAATGTTTCACTTACCTTGAAACTGTTAAATAATGCATCTAGACCTGTACTTTATACAGTAAAACCTCAATAGTGGACACCCCCAAATAAGGGAACCTTTATTTAAAGGACTTTTACAATTCCCAGCCCCATTATCTATATTTTCTATATATTAACACCTAAAAAAGAGACATTAATTTTGGCTGATAGCAGAGATGTTGCACCCTTTCAGGCATTTTGTATCATTTTTTGGAGCAGCTAAACTTAAAATTCGTAGCAGGATAAAGCATTATTGTAGCAGCCAAAATTTTGATTTGGAGTAGGATAGGGTTTTTGCAGTAGCCAAAATAATAATTTTAAAAATAAACTGCAGTCTTTGAGGAGTCAAACTATTAATTTACAGTGATTTGTTGACAATATTTAAAGCAGCCAAATATTCAATAATTTCTTATATGGTTTGTTAGTTTGGTACAGAAAAATATATATGCACATATATTTGTATACAATTGTTTGGTATAATCATATAAAGATGATAACGAAGCTGAAAATTGTCTAGCAAGTACCTTTATTACATATTCATTGAGAATTTATTAACAGAAAGAATCCTCCACAGCATGACATTTGAAGAGTCATTATGCATAATTGGATAGAGACATAATTAGAAAATAAAATGAAATAACAAAAAAAAAGATGATGTAGTACGTTTAGTACAATGCTCCAGCCTTACAAATTACTTTTGTATCAATTTTGTTCATCCACAAGTTATGAATTGATGAGCCTCAAAGCTCCTTTCTAAAAAAATGTTTACCAGTATTATAAACATATTGTGAATATATAATTGCTAGATGGATGTTTCTGATAATCAACATAGTTCAAATAATTTATGCTGATTTATCTATTTATCTATCTGTATATATATGTGGGTGTGGGGCCTGCCGGAAGGTTATAAAACCTTTCGGTGGGCCGTAGTTGGCCCATCCCTGATCTAACACCTTGTTTCTGAACCTCCAAACAAGGTACAACTCTCAATATGATGCCGTTTGTTGTGCCTGAAGGGTCTTCCATTTGGAAGTATGTCTGTACATGCTTTTCACAAGAAGTAAACTTAAAATAAATGTGTTAAACAGATCTAATAAAAGAAATTAAATATATGCATAATAAGCACCTGCAAATAAAAACAAATTATTCACCTATAAGCTGTGAGCTTCCCCATATGAAAGGTAAAAACTGGTAATCATCTAAGCTCCAAACACCATGGCTTCCAGCTGGCTCCATTCGATATGTTACTTGCAATTTACGCATTAAAGTTAAATACCTGCACACAAAAGTTTACGCTATAAGACCTAACTGAATGAACTTACAGAACTTTTATATCTTTCAGCCCAAAAATAAATAAATAGATAATATCAAAAGTTACCTATCAAATATTTTTAGAATCACTTGATCAGATTCTTCTTTTTTAAATGCTCCAATTTTGAATAAGCAGCATAAAAGCATTGCAAAGAACATTTCATGTCCTGTAAAATTTAATGAATTCTTCATTATTTATAATATAATATGATTAAAAGAATAAATTACTAAGTTACAGGTTTAAAATTAACATGTCAGAAATAAAAGAATGATACCATGCATCATCTATAAAAATATTCATAGCCAAATCAGGCATGCCCAATCTGCAGCCCATTTAAAAACTTTTTATGGCCCAATTGAAGTTTTCAATTGTTTATATAGTTTTAGTCATTTTGACTACATACAGTTGAAGCATAGAATTTTAGTTGTTAATGTTTGCAATAATAAATATCACGTATTATGTACGTTAAGACTTGATATTAACCAACGAAAACCTGGTCTTTGAGTAGGGTTGAGCAGATTACGTTAAAATTTGAGTGTTCTAGAATATTCTGTCAATTGGCCATTACTTATACAACCAGAATAGCAATCAAACATTGAGCTAAAATGCCTCTATGAAGGGAACAAGATTGAGTATTATCAAAAATATATTGCTGAAGATAAATTTCCAAATTTAAGATGATGTACATTAGATCAGCATTTGGAACTACTTATCACTGCAAATCATTTTTTTCCAAATTAAACCTGGTAAAAGCAAAGTGTCGCAGCAGGTTGCTTGATAAAAACAGGACCAATCAGCTATGATGTGTGTCGACTTCATTATCTGCTGATATTAACAAAATCTCTAGTAAAATACAAAAACAAATCTCACTTTCATTTTAAAATAATACATGTGGTAGTGCTTGTGAATAAACTACAATATATATTTATAGTATAAATATAATAATATTTTAACCCTCATGATTAGGGAGGAAGGTAAGGTGTTGGGTGTGATTATAAATATAGTATAGTTAATGTTTATTGTCGTTGGAGTTATGATATATGTATAACACAACTTTTATGTACAGTCGCAGCTGGCACTGTAAAAATGCATATTTTGAATATTGCACGATATTAAAATATTTTGAATAATTTATTATTTTTATATGTGCGGCCCATCTCAGTACAATAAATTGTTTTTTGGCCCACCAACCGATTTGGGTTGGGCACCCCTGGCCTAAATCAAGAATGGTCAAATTGCAACCTGCCAGTGAAACTTATCACACACAACTGAAACAAATATTGCATGTATTATAATAAATAAAATATTAGTCTTTTGAAAGTATTTAACAAATATAAAGTATATATTTATGTATATTTATAAATTAACTATTCTACTATTAATTTATTCATAATAACAGTAAAAATTACAATAATAATGTAATTTTCAAAAATCCCCCCTCTCTTAACATATATACACACACACACACACACACACACACACACACACACACACAAGATGATGCCTGCTAGACTAAAAGGAATATCCCAGTGCATGAATGAAGCCTTCTAAGTCTTTTGGGTTGGACAGGCCTGGTGTAAATGATGCCTTTTTAACTGATTATTAAAGTATCAAAAACACAAATTGAAAATAACATTTTTCTACATTAATATTTGGTTACTAGAATTATTAAATGCTTAAATAATGTGTATAAATTACACTTTCACATTAATAACTAGTCAACCGAATTTCCTAATTAGTCTGAACACTGATTATTTCAAAGAATTTTTAAAAAGAATCTTTCATTGAGAAAAAATAAACTAATAAAAAACAATAGCCTCAGGAAAAAAGTTTTTAGTTCTTGTAAAATTAACTTTTGCTATGTAATAATAGACAGTATCATAAAACTGATTATTAATTTCTAGTGCTAATATATTGAACAATTTGTGTATATTTCAATTTAATGCACGGATTATTTTCCTCTAACTATATAATTACAGGATAATTAAAATTATGTGTATATATGAAAATATATATATATAAATACATATAGATATATAATTTTACTATATTCAAAGCCATGTGGATATTGAAGAATTTTCCACCTTTTACAGAAGAACCGATAATTTCTTACACAACAATTAAATCCCATTATTTTTTTAAAGATATTACAACCAACAGAAAAAATATTTAATCAAGAAATAAAAGTACTAACAATAAAATAATAAAATATAAGAACAAAAATTTGAAACTATTTCTCAAAGAAATAGTCTCTTATTTTTAGATAATCATTCTTTAGCAGTATTTAGAATTCAAAGTGGCAAGATTATTTACAACTATTAAAATGCAGATTATCTGAAAAAATTAAAAATGTGAAATTAAAAAAAAAGTATTAAAATCTGAGTAATCTATGCCTTGCCAGTAATACAACAATTTTAAAGCTAAAAAAAAAAAATCCTTTAAAAAAGCGTAGTTCTAGGTTTCATTAAAAGCTTAAAGTAAAAAAACGTATTTTAACAAACTGATGAGCTACATATAGTTAAAAACTTTAAAACCTAAAAAATATCATTTAAAAAAAGATACATAGAAATAAGCAGCAGCTAATGATAAAATCAATGCATTCAGTCATAGATTACATATGTTATTATAAACTAAGTTACCTGTAACATAATGGGAAAGAAGTTATATATGCATGTCAAATATTCGATTTTTAAAGAAGAAAAAAACCTGCAATTTTACAAGAAAAAATAATAAAAGTTTATATAAAACTTTTTCTTACATTTTTAATAAACAGAAAACTCTATAAAGTAACTGATTGTAAAGGGACTTTATAATCAGTTACTTTAAAAAATTAAGATAAAAATCCTACATACAAAACACTACTGAAAAAAAGATTTATAAACTAAATAAAAATTTTTAAATTACCTGTTCCATAGTCAATTCTTGTAGAATTACCTACACTTTCAGTTAAATAAACAGCAATTTCAGCTACTGCTGGATGTAATTCTTCTGGTAAAACTAGTTTTAACAGAGATTCAGCTTCCTTTAATAGAAGTATAAACCTTGTAATTTCACTATTGTTTGCATACATACAATTTTTAAATAAAAAATGACAAGTATCATAAAACTATCAAATCTTCAATATACATGAAAATGATTAATTTTTACAAAAACTAATTTATAATAAACAATAGAATTATGTAAAACTCAAGGTCGTAGGCAGGGGGAGAAATTTGGGAGACAGCATCCCCCCCCCCCCGAAATTTTGAAAGACTATTTTGTAGATAGACAATGTCCCAAGTTTGTGTGTGTGTGCTATCTGCCTAGCTATTCAATAAAATGGAAAATTATTCTCTCGAAAAAAAAACCGCTCAGACCATAAGTCTTGCTGGGCTGCTGACCGGAAAAACAGTGCTTTTCCTTTAATCAATTGAAGTATTATTCACAAATAAAAATGTCTTTCCCCCTTGGTCCCCTCTGAAATTAATTTCTGGCTATGGCCCTGGTAAAACTAAACCATTATCTACATATGTGTACTTGTTAAAATTATATGACAATGTCCCAAGTTTGTGTGTGTGTGCTATGTGCTTAGCTATTCAATAAAATGGACAATTATTCTCTTGAAAAAAAAAACCGCTCAGACCATAAGTCTTGCTGGGCCACTGACCGGAAAAACAGTGCTTTTCCTTCCATCAATTGAAATATTATTCACAAATAAAGATGTCTTTAACCCTTGCTTCCCCTTCGAAATTAATTTCTGGCTATGGCCCTGGTAAAACTAAACCATTATCTACATATGTGTACTTGTTTTAAAGTTAATTAATGAATAAAATTAAGTAACATGAAAATTATTAAAAAGTCTTGTACAGTCGAACCAGGTTATAATTACTATTTGCAGACTCAATAAGAAGTTTACTAAAACCAAAGGTTCACTATATCCCACATTGTTGAAAATAGAAATGATTAGTTGGTAACAATCATTAGAGTAACACACAATTTACAAATAAATTACTAATTATTTGAATAAACAATTTTTTGTGTTATTAGAAACAGAACTGTGTAATAGATTCTCTCAGCATGATGCAAGTCTCCAAAATTTCACCCCTTAAACATTTTGGTATTGTTGTTTTTGCTGCCCCATTTAAGATGCTGTCTTAAGTGGTTTCCTCTTTCCCTTATAGCATGGCATGAGCCTCATTAGAAATTGAAAATTCTGAAACAGGGTTGGCATGATTTAAATCAGTTGATTTGTTTTGAAAAAATCATTGATTTAAATCATTTTTTTCTCACATCTTTTAAAACCTATATTCGAAAGACAGAAGAATTGGGAATCAGTCAGCACAGTAATACCAATAAGTAAATAAGTGTAAATAGATAGCATGTGCTTTCCAAGAATTTAGGGGTTGTTATCAGAAAGTATGTAGTAGGGGTAGTACAATGATTGATTATGACTGGTGGAATTCATTTTATGAAATGGGAGGTAAAGAGAGTATTGCAGAACTTAAAATCCAGTTTGTCTACAAAATAACAACAGCCGTGGCTTCATCTGCTGGAATTGAAAAACAGTTTTCTTCTTTTGGTATTGTTCATTCTAGCCTTCATAACCAATTAGGAGTGGATAAAGCATCAAAGCTAGTATTTTTATTGAAACAATTAAATCCATAATTCAGTGCTTAAAAAATACTGAAATAATTGTGATTTTTTTTTAAATAAATAGTTTGCATTAAAAGAATATTTAATTCTTTCTTTAAATTTACATATTATTTAGTTTGCACTATCCAATTACAAAATAATGGAATGCATTTAGATTAAAATTTATATATTTAATTTTAGGTAAACAGTGTGTAGAATATACTAGATAGATAAGATGTTACTTTTTATAACAAACTATTCTATGTATATTGCAAAAAACATATAAACAACAATTAAAGTTAGTGTTCAGAAAAAAAATCAAAGAAATCCACTTTAAATAAAAATAAAAAAAAATCTGATTCAAATCAAATAAATCTAATTTTTTTTTTAATCATGATTTTTTCCAATCCTGTTCTGAAATACTGTACTTTTCTTTTTCATCATACAGAAAAAAAATGTAACTATTGATTAAGTACATTTCAAATACATATAGTGACTCAACATCTCCAATTTAGCAAAAAACGACAAAAAAAGTTAAATTTTATATTTCTATTTATAATTATTTTTTACAAAGTGTACTTCCACTCAAATTTATTGATTTAAAGTAAATTTTTGCAACTCATCTTTTCCATTTCCCTTTTATTTTTGGAGTTTGCAGCTAGATACATATAAAATTACCTTTAAAAAACTGGAAAAAATCTGTTGCAAGGCAATTTCAGTAAAATATATACAGAATTATATTTTCTCATGTGTTCATTATAAATATTAAAATAACAGTTGATAATTAATTAGGAGTTCGGTTGGACCAATAAAAAGTTCACTATAAATGAGAATGAATTCACTATATCCCAGATTCACTATAGTGAGGTTTGATTGTAATATTATTTGATACAATTAAAAATTTAAGCATAATTTTTCATTTCTTAACATAACACCTAAAATTAGTAAAAAAAAATATGTGCATAATATTATAAAAAATTACCTGTTCAACAAATGTAAATTAAGAGAAAACATTTGAAATCTGCATTGTATATAAAGTATTTTTTAAAAACTGAAGCTTACAATAATTTATTTTCTAATTCTATTCATAAGTATTAAGTCTTTTATAAGCCCTAAAGAAATAAAGTAGTTTACATAAAAGTAGTTTTTAAGTGAAATTCAATATCATATATATATATATATATATATATATATATACATAGACACCAAAACCTAGACTATGAATAATAACAAGAGCTACTTAAATTTTACAATTTGATCTATAAAGAAAAAGAATTCATTCTATCTCAAAACAAATTTTTAACAACTTCTAAGTACCTGCAAATAAAATTGAAGAGCTCCAGTACATGTACCTTTTACATAATACCCTAATAAATCATATGAATTGCTTCTTCTCATTGTCCATATTGAAAACTCATTTAAGAGTCTAAATACAAAAATGATACTTTTATGCATTGATAATTTAAAATCTAAAATTTTAATTTATTCTCAAAGGTAATATTTTTTAAAAAACAAAGATAAGCTTAAAAATATTGCATCTCACTTCTTTCAGTTTACTGTAAAATGTTCTGAAAGCCTTGTTTCCAAATCGCTGAGGTTGTTCGATGGGAGGAATTTCATTAATCCACTGGTCCATAGTTTCCAACATTTCAACCATTTTCTTAACAGTCTAAAATAACATAAATAATTGAGTATTTGTTTAAGCTTGATATTTATATAATTTAACAAGAATGTTAAAATTTACTATTTCCCTTCAAAAAAAAATGTAATTATTTCAAAACAATATCTAAAAAATAATTTTAATACATTCTTTCCTCTTAGTCTTTACATAAAACAAAAGAATAGGCATAAATGCAGTTGTCACATTTCATCTGTAATAACAGTAATGATACCAGTAAATTTTAAATTTTAGATTTAAAAACAAAAATAATAAAGTTTAGAAAAACTTTGTAAATCAAATAATAAAACAATGTAAATGGGTTCATTGATAAAATTGTCAAGCACCTGCACAGTTTTTTTTCTCCTATACTAATAAAATGCTTTCAATAATCTTAAAAATAAATAGATGTAGATGTAGATTTAGGATGGGGCAGTTCATAAGGGCACTAGTACTGTGACCTAAGGCCTATTGTACTGAAAAAACCCCAATTTACTGGAACAAAAAGTCCCAGCTTAAATTTAAGAAATATTAACAGTTAGGTCTCAGAGAGACCAATAGCTGAGATAAATCTAAGCAGCAATTTAACTGGGAAGTTGGTCAGCTCCCATGGCTTGATGAAGTGATATCCAAGAAATTCAAATCTCTTGGCACAGTAGTAGTCACATTCACACAAAATGTGTGAGGAACTCTCCTCCACCATATGGCACCCCTACATACCAGGCTATCCGTAATGCCAATAATGTTAAGGTGCCTCTTGAGGCAACAATGGCCAGTCAACAGACCAATGGCCACCCTTAGCTCATTCCTACTGAGCCGCAGTAGCTCATTAGCCCTCATCCAGGAATAACCCTGGTAAGCTCCTTGGCCTGTCTTTGATTACCAGAATCAAGCCAGGCCCTATAAGTCTCCCCCATTAGAAGGTCTTTAACAGTCCTCCTCACTATATTATGAGGAAGACCAAGTACCAGTTCCGGCCCAATGAAGAGCAACTCAGAGCCATACTTAGCAAGATTATCAGCAACTTCATTACCAAAAATATTGCAGTGTCCAGGAACCCAGACTAGGGTTACCTTATTGACCATAGCCAGCTGGTTAATGGTCCTGTAGTAATCCCACACAATTTTGGATAAGAAGCAGTCCCTGTATAAGGCCATAAGTGTGGCCTGACTGTCCAAGAAGAATAAAAATAAATAAATAAATAAAAGAAAAATACATACGTCTGACGTAATGGTTACATCTGAAATTTTTTTTCCTCTCACAGCCTCATTCATAGCTAATATGAAACCAACATATTCATGATATGCCTGTGAAATAAAACATTTTATTAGAGATATTTTATATAAAATGCCAAATTAAATATGATGAAAGTGTTAAAATCAATTTAATTTTTAAAATATTATGAAATAATGTTTATAGATAAATTTAAACACACCAAATGTTAAATACTTAACTAAGAAATTCTAAATCAAGTGATACTAAATATTTTTTTAATTAGAGCACCTTTAAATAGAAATTTAACACAAACACTAAATGGTGATTATGCTTTTCTTCTAATCGCTAAACGTTTATAAGTTTGTAGCTAATGTGGTTGTTGACTTTACTGTAAAATTATAATGCTAATATTATTTTATTCCCATATTAAATGTCAGATTAGCAAATGCTGTTGGTCTATAGCCACAAAACATATATAAACAATTTTTCACAAAAAAAAGTTTAGATTTATATATATATATATATTTCCTACTGAGTATGAATGCAACAGATTTGAAAACATTTATTTTGGCAATTTGGAGCCAATCTAACCAAATATACAAAAATAAGTTAAGCTATTAATGGCATGCAATTACTATTCTATGCATGCTATAATCACTCTGGATACAAAATCAATTTATTTTTTCAAAATATAAATTTTCAATTTGATATAAAATAGGAAATTTTCCCAAAAGAAATCAGTATAATCATACAATAAACATACCTCTGAGTCTTCCCATTTTTTCATGTCAGCCAGAGATGAAATTTCTTTAACTGGCACACGGAAATCTTTGGTCATTGTATCACCTTAAAAATATGTCCATTATGAGATCATGATCAAGTATAATCATCATCACTTTAATTCAGTTTTACTTTTACAGATATGTTTAGCTTTACCCTTTCAGAACAACCATCCCATATATATATATATATATATATATATATCACAAGAACAGAGTCGTAACTAGGGTGTGGCAAAGGTGGCATTTGCCATAGGCACATCAGTCTTAGGAGCGCCACACTGTGAAGAAAATGGGTTCAGAAAAAAGATGATTCACCCCAAGTAGAAAAGTTGAAAAAAATCTTTTCTTGTTATAAAATCCAATATATTTAAAAATTATTTTTTATAAATTTTCTTATTTTTTAAAATACTTGTAGAGACTAAACCTATTATAGATTCTTACAAAATGTTTACCAAACCCTCCTAATGTACCTTAATATAATTTATATATTAAGGTATATTAGGAGGCATTTGTTTTAAATTTTGAATTTAATAAAGCTATTAAAACTAGATTTATATTTAGAAATTTGCCAATTTTTTAAGAAAATTCAATGTCTAAATAAAAAATAGTCCGTTCAAATAAGCATATTCAGTTTATCAGCAAAATAATGCCTTCAAAGTGTTCAAACATATTTTTAATTGAAAAATAGAAGGAAAAATAGAAAAAATAAACTTAAAATTAATATTCTAGGAATATTTTAAGAATTAACACAATATTTTGTGATTTCATTTTGAATATATATATATATATATATATATATATATATATATATATATATATATATATATGTTTATATATTTTATCCCTATATTTGGTGGTAGGAGCGCAGACCAATTTTTTGCCACAGGCGCTAAAGGGCCTAGTTACAGCCCTGCACAAGAAGCCAACGTTTTTATTTTTTTTTAACATTTTCTGAGTTTTATAAAATGTAAAAGAATAATATTATTGTTATTTATTAAAAGAATTTATTTTTTGCTTTAGATAGTATTTATCATGCATTATTAACATTTTTTAATAAATTGGGCAGGTATATCCTCTTTTGTCCATACAATGCCACAGAAATTGTTAGCCATTTTATTATAGTTGGTTGGTTGGTTGGTTGGTTGGTTGGATGATGCTTAATGGCACTTTATCCACAGGGGACATATTGTGCCAAACACAGGGTTAAAAGACCTCATACAGTGTACAGCTGTAGAGAAAATAAAACAAATAGTAAAAGACCAGAAGACAAAGTTGTACATAATAGCTTATAAAAATGCGTATAAAACCAGGATGGAGAATTGACGACAAAATGTATAAAGAATAGCTGCTCATAAAAAAATGCCAGACAAAAAAGGAGTAAGTGATGGTGAATGAGACGAGTATGTCCTATTCGGTGATGATGGTTTGGAGCGCTACGGTCTACTTTTTGCAACACGAGGGTTAATGAGACCGGGACCTACAGCTTAAAGCCGATTCCGAACGGCTACGAACATCCATGCCACAGAGGGATTCGAACCCACGAACTCCGGTACCGAAGGCCAGCATCCTAACCAATCGGCCATAGTTCGGCTATGTCCTATTCGGAGACGAGTTACAATGACATCTTTCCGGCATGAAGGAATCGAAGGCCACACAGTAATTCGAGCTTTAATTCAGTGTTTGTTTGTCCGAAAAATGTTGCCATTCTTTTTGAACCATTTTATTATGGGAGTACCATATAGGACCATTACTCCCTAAGACAACACAAAGTAAATAATCATAATTTAGATGCAAGGACTGCACAGAAGACCCCCAACCCCCCCAGGCTTGGCCTCCCATCTCCAGAAGTATTGTTTAGGAACTTGAAATTGCAACTAAAAGCACATTTTAAGCGCCCTAACTACTATTAATGAACAAGGCAAATCTTTGGCTAGCTCAAGCCTCAATGACATAATCTTTCAGTTATGAGATTGATGCCTTTGCTAACTGAGCTACTGTGGTAGTAGAGGATAGTTCATAATTCTATAATATGGGGTTCATAATTCTATAAAATAATAGCCCACAGAATTTCTACTAAAATTTTTATTTTTGCCATTTTGTCTGAGCTCAAGGGAGAGTGGGGGTTAAACCCCTACATCCCCCCCTCTTGCGTACTCACCTGTCTACCTCAATGACTTATATATGATATATCCATCATGAAAGGGCTAAAATATTATACTATGAACTTTTAAATTTTGTAAAGTAATGATAAAATAAAAATTGTTATATTTATAATATAATAATTACTATACTTTATAACACATTTAAAATTTCAAATTATTTTATCTAGTTAATTTTCCTGATTCTTGTAGAACTTTAACCTCTATTACTATGAGAACAAATTGTACTTAAGAGTTTGTAGACTGAAAGATGAGAAAAGAAATTAGTAATCATACAGCATGTCCTAATAGCTCTATTGACACTTGATTAATACATTTTTTTTTCCTATACTAAATCATGATTAAATAATCAAAACTTAAATGTTTCATTCTGAAATACTTTCTTAAAATTTCTTATACTATATTTCTTATACTTCCTAATATACTGACTTTATTTTATAACTTTATTATTAAGTTAGTTGGCTTAGACATGAGCAGACAGATATGTATACACATGATTTATAAATGTTTTCAAGACCCAAGAAAGTATAAAACAATGAAACGTTAAAATTTTAAAGATGAATAAATATGCTGAACAATTTGAAACAAACCAGAGTTGGCTGTTTTTGGTTCATTTTAACTGCTACAATCAAGATTTTGTAATAAGGGGCTAATCATACAGGAAATTACAGTTTAAAGCCCCTCCCTAACAGTTACAAAAATCCCGGATAACAAAGGAATTCAAACCTACCAACTCGAGTAATGAAAGGCAGTGCTTTTTCAGATCAGACAGCGAGATGCCACTGGCTTTAATTGAAAAAAATGTGTAAAATGCAACTAAGTTTTTATGTATCAATTACTATAAAAAGGAATCTCATAAAATGTGTTATGTGTTATGAGTTAGGGCTTAGTAATCATTTTAAGAATTCCAACGTACTTTATATTAGTCAAACAATTTCAAGCAATAGTTTAGAATCAACCTAAAATATTATACTTTTGTTACTATTCAATTTCTGTATCACACTTCAGAAGTTATAAAAGACGGTATTCTATTTACTCATTAAAAAGAATTGTATATGTTTATCTTAGAAAGATCCTGTAAAACAAGGTGATATCGCTGCCCACTTTCGAGAAAACAAATGTTAACAACACTATGCATAAGGTATCACAATCTTCAGAAAATTAAACTGACTATAGCAATCAGAGTTAATACAGCAAAAGTTAAATAAAATTTACTTGTAGTCATAGCGAAGTTAATACAGTTCAAAGTTCTTCACTTATAATAATAATAATAATAACTGTCTGCCTATATTTTGGTCCTGAGTTTATTTTACGATACCAAAAACAAAAACCGGTGTTTGAAGGAAACCCAACAGTTATAGCTAGTACAGTTCCGTTTCATATGATTTTTGAAATATATCTGAACATTTAAAGATTGATCCACAAAAGAAAAGTTTAATTTAATAAAATGTAAAAATTTAATTTACATTTATCTTTATATTCAAGAAAAGTAAATTATTTATTTTTTTATACTACATATTAATGCTCTTTCAAAACAAATGGGCATGTGATCCGCGTGTTCCTACATTCTCCACTCCACACTTCGGATTTGCTCAAGTCAAGATGGCCGGCTTGCGACAAACAGCTCTAACTTGCAGTGGCCATACTAGACCAGTAGTTGATTTAGCTTTTAGTTCTGTTACATCGTCTGGTTTTTTCTTAATTTCTGCATGCAAAGGTGAATATCTAACTTATAACATTTTACCTGTATCCTTGTTTATTATCCACTGATGCGATTTTTATTAGAGAAGATTAAAAGTTTTGTATTTAAAATTTGCTCTTTAAATTTTTTGATAGAAGTGTTAAATTTCTTTTATGAAATATAAAAAAATTAATAAGAGATAAACCTAATATTATATATATGTACATATATCTCACCTTGTTATTGGAACTTCTCATTCCGAAAGTTTTTTTATTGCTTTTGAAATATTCATTTTTCCTTTTCCTTATACTTCTTAAAATATTATCTATAACAGAAAGTGCTCGCTTACTAATTATTTTAAGAAAAGAAATACTATATTAATTCGGTATGTAAGCTATTATTGTATTGAAAACATTTTTTTCTATAAAAATGCTTAACCCATAATATTTTTTTCGTTTTCCATGCATCATACTTTATGCTAAAGAGTAATTTATTGCATAACATAATCCAAATCATGATCTTTAAAATTGGCAGTATGCAAATATGCAATTTTTTCTTTAATTCTGGTCATCATTAATTAATCGTGTTGTATAAGAAATTTAAATAAAAATAAATTGAACATTTTCAGGGATACAGATAATTATTATTTTGCAAAAAGGTCAATTTTGATTTGGATTTGGGAAAAAAACTGGTTGATAGGAGGGCACTTAATGTTCTCAGTTCTGTATTTTCCTAATTTAAATCTTAAAGTTAACATTTTGCTAGAAAATTTGTAAATTAAAAAGTATTTTCTCATTTTTACTTTTGCCCTTTAAATGTTTAAATATATTCAATATATTTTTCTATATTGCATTTGGTAAGGAAGGAATGTGCCCATTGATTTTGTATTAAAAATAGTTATATTTCCTAGTTAAATATGGTGTCCAAATTATGTCTGCAATTTCTTATTATATAAGAAAAACATATTTAAGAAAGTCTAAACCAGAATGCTCCATCAATGATACAGGGAAAAATGTTGAAGAAAAAACTAAGTGAATCCACACAACTTTTGTTGCATTTGCATTCTAGCCCATGTAGTTCATCATTAATTAGGTGAATGTTTGCTAATTGTGGATTTATCCACTTCAAATTGCAAAACAAACTTTGAGTACCGAAGGCATCAAAACACTTGTTAGTTTTGTTACTGCATGTTCCATGAATAAAGAAAAAAAGGGAGGTTGGGATTTTGGGCTAACATCAAAATAATGTAAAACTATAAGTATTCAGTACTTTGATTTGTTTATATTTTTAATGTAATGAAACAATTATTTTTTATTATGGTATTTATAACCTTCAATTTTCTAAGAACTTATTTTATCAAAGTCATATTTTGCGTTTTATACAGAATATGGGATTTGTTAATGTCTAAAACTAAAAATTATGAAAATTTTTAGATTTTATTTTGTTGCAAAAGTAACTTTTAGCAATTTTAGGACACAAATTTAAGTTTTTAACAAAGTTAAGTAAGAAAGAGATTTTTGTCATAAGTTATAACTTTTTAAAGCCATGAAACTGACAAAAGCTTGCTAACCCTGTAAAATGAGGCTTATTGTATCTACTTACTTTTAAAATCTGTTAGAAAAAAAAAAACTTGCCTGTTTTTGTACTATATTTCAGAGCTATTTATGTAAATTATAAACTTTTAAGAAACTATCGTTACTTCAACAATCAAAAAGTTTGCTGAAATGTCTAAGATTAAAAGTTATGAAAATTTTAAAATTTTATTTTGTTGCAAAAATAATTTTTAACAATTTTAGGACTCAAATTTAAGTTTTTAGCAAAATTAAGTCAAGAAAGGGATTTTTGACATAAGTTATTACTTTTTAAACCATTAAACTGTC
Organism: Pardosa pseudoannulata; assembly: GCA_032207245.1. Taxonomy (NCBI): domain Eukaryota; kingdom Metazoa; phylum Arthropoda; class Arachnida; order Araneae; family Lycosidae; genus Pardosa; species Pardosa pseudoannulata. The sequence goes on from CM063501.1 coordinate 45,088,709, forward strand.
AAAGGCTTGCTAACCCTGTAAAATAAGGTTTACTACTTACTATTAAAATCTGTTGTACAAAAACAGGTTTATTTTTTTCTTATATTTCAGATCTATTTATGGAAATTTTAAACTTTAAGAAACTATCGTTACTTTAGAACTACTTGATTTTTGCAACTACATATTGAATAGATTCATCAAATTTTGATTTTTATTCACTGTGGAATACTACCTCATTTTTATTATCTGAAAAATTAAAATGCCAAAACTTTTTTGTTTAATATGTAATTGTTAATATTTCCTATGTCATTGTTAACTTCAAATGTTTTATTTTAGATGGGAAACCTATGTTACGTCAAGGAGATACTGGAGATTGGATTGGAACATTTATTGGGCATAAAGGTGCTGTGTGGGGTGTAGCCTTGAACAAAGATGCTTCAAAGGCTGCATCTGGTTCAGCTGATTTTGAAGCAAAGGTTGTTTTTTAATATATCATTTTCTCTATGTTCATATATCTTATGTGGTCAAAATTTCGATAACTTTTTTTTTTTTTTTTAACCTGTATTATCATGTTCTACATAATCTTCATCTAGCTAAAAAAAAAAAATTGGAAATGAAGGAAAGATGTATTAAAATATGACTATTGAGCTTCAAACTATTGACTATTGATAAACTTGACTATTGAACTTCATTTTGTGATAAGAGAAGAAATGTTATCATAACTTTGAGTATACATTATATCACTATACATTTCTCTTCAAATATTTTAAAAGAATCCACAGTTGTAAACTTGATCTTGAAGTTTCAGTTTACTGTATTTTGTTATTTCTGCTTTCCAAAAAAGTCTGTTATTTATTTTAAAATGTTATTACTTATTAAATTGCTTTTTATTTTCTTCTAATTTAAAAATGAGAAAATCAAAGATAATTTAGTAAGAAAGTTCTTTTATTTAGGTTGTGCGATTTAAATTTGAAATTTTTTACTATCCAGTTATATATACTTGTTTTAAAACATTGTTTAATTATAATTATTTTAAAATAGTTTAATAAATTCTTTTCTTTATAACTTTAGCTGTGGGATGCTATTAGTGGAGAAGAACTTCATACTTTTTCTCATCCCCATATCGTAAAAAGTGTTAATTTCAATTCTGATGATTCAAAGCTTTTAACTGGATCAAATGACAAGAAAGTACGAATTTTTGATTTGCATCGGCCTGAGGACAGTGAGTAATATAACTTTAAATGTAATTTTATTTTCACATTTTTTTATTTAGTTATCTTTACAAATTTAGAAAAATTTATGTTGTAGTTAAAGTTTGTATAGTTAAAAATAAACAAAATGAATCATTTAGAATTTTTAAAGACTTCTAAAGAAAAAAAAACTTTTTTTTTTAATGCAATTGGGTTTGAATCTGTAATTTTGTCTAAAATTTAATTCAAGCAACAATTTAGAGTTTATGTAGGAATATACACAATAAAATCTCCAAGAAATCTGAATGTTTACTGTGGATCCATAACTTACTGTCAAAAACTTATCTACTGCAAAAAAAAATATAGAGAGTAGTTTGGAAACAAGTTATGAGTAATTTGATAGCTGTAAAATATGGGGTATAACCTTTCTAGGGCCACTCACAGAAATTACATGGATATTTTTGGGGGGAGAGGTAACATACTAAATTCAGTTGAAAATAAATATCAACATTGTACATTTATATATAAAAACCTTGTTAAGCATTAGCCATAGTTATACATATTAATGGGATGATTAAGACTGAATTTTATCAACAATTTGTGAAATAAGGTGTTCAAAGCTAGTTATTGATATTATCAAACTTAATTGCAGGTGTTAACTGTCAAATGATTTTTTGATTTTTACTTGTTTAGTTTCATAAGGGAAAATGATTGTATACATATATATATAGATAGATAGATAGAAAGGGGGGATAGAGAGAGAGATTAGTAGCAAATCTTTTAAGTGCCTAAGTGTAAATTCAACAGGTTTAGTTTTATTAAAGAATGTAATGTTTAAATTTCTGGATCTATGTTTAACAAGTCAGAAGCTTATAAGTTGCACTTGAACATTTTCAAAAGCTTCTTCAACTGGAACAAAAAATATATTTCTGAAGAATTATAATTTTAGCTTATGAGATTAAAATTCTGTGAGTCACTTTTCAAATGACCTTAGCAGCAGCAGTTTTCTTAGTTCTGAATAATCCAATTATTTATCTGCAATTTTTTCTTTTGGTTTCATCATATAAGAGAGCTGATAAAATGTTAACAACTTGTTTTGAAAACAAGCATCTAGAATTTCAGTTTGAAAACATGTACTTTATTATTGATCAGTTGGTTAACAAACAAATTTCTTTTCTGCATAGGTTTATTTAAAAAAAAAAAAAAAGTTTGTTGCAGGCAAGGAAAAGATTTGTCAACCAAGAGTATTAATTCATATTTTATCTTTTATATTTGCTTTCTACCTAACAGTAGTTTATAAGCACAAATAAAATATAAACAGAATGTTTTATTATATTTCAGCAATACCAGCATTTAAAAAGACAGTTTTTTGAAAATTTTGATGTATTTGAAATGTTTATAAAGATTGCAAGCTTGCAATGAATTGAGAAAATTCCGTCACTTTTCTCACCTTTAGTCACTTTTTTTACAATTGATCACTTTTAGTTGCTTTTTTAAATAAACAGTCACTTTTTTCATGGTGTAGTCTGTTGTTGAAAAAAGAAAATCTGAGTTAATAACAAAATATTTTAATAAAAGACCAAAAATGCGATGCTCTAATCTTATTTTTCTTGTTAAAATGTAATTAGTCATATGGTTTCCAGAATTTAGTAATTTTAAAAAGTCACAAAGAAGTTCCTGACATCTACATTCGTACTGAAATGTACATTTAATACATTAAAGTAATTTACGTCAAAGCACACATTTCTCTTTTTCTTTTTCTTCACAATTTTTCTTTAAACACTCTAATCTAGCTATGTACATATTGCAAAACATCATTAATATATGCAGAAAATTGTGATTATAAAATTAATCTATTGTATGTATTCAAATCTAATTTATAGATTTTCTTGAATAAAAAGCAATGTTGAGTTGTGTTACACAAAATTTTTAACCTTTTTGCATTCGACACTAAAATCGTGTCTTGCCTGAATCATTTGATTTAGAGTTAAAATAAATAGAAAAATCTTAATAATAGCATCTGTAATCAAAAGGAGAAAAAAAATCGCTTTTTTTTTTTCAATGTTTAGTTACTTTTTAGTCACTTATTCTGTATTATTTGTCACTTTTCTTACCTTTTTGAAAGTACCTCAGCAGTTGTAAGCCTGAGATTGATGTCTAAAATGTTTTTAATGTTTCAAACTGATATACAAGGGATAAGTTTACAATATAATGAAATTCAGTACTAAAATATCCATTTGTGACAGATAAGGCAGTCTGTATATACAGTACCAAACAGAACCAGTAGTTTCAATCCTTATGAGGATAAGTGCATGCATGCATGTGTGTGTATACATACATACAGAGGTATTTATACTCTGTGGAAACCCTGGAATTTAGTCATTTTATACTAACCTTCTCCGGATATCGTTCCAAATAAAATTACAAATTATTTAAGGAAGTAATTCTGGCAATTTATGAAAATCTTTTTATTTAATATGTACCAGAGTACAATTTAATCATTTCAAATATGTTTGTTGTACCTTAATATAAGAGATTTTTATTTTTAAATTTAATTCCTCTCCTTCTCTTAATACCTGTCCAAAGAGTGTTTGCTGATATTTGCATCCCACCTGACATTTAAATCCGTAAAATGTTTCTAGGATTTGTTTTGGCTCCACAAACATACCTGTATGTACATATATTTATATATAAATTTGATTTTAAATTTTATTGTGAAGTCCAGAGCCGTATCCTTCCAAATTAAAACATATAGCAGGCTGTAACTAATAAAATTATTTAACGTTTAGATTGCCGTAACATGTAATTTATTAATCTCCTTTTCCACTAAAATAATTATTCTCACTTCAGGTGGTGAATGTTTTGCTGGTCATAGTTCTGCTGTGAAGAAAGCTTTATTTCTTCATGATGATAAAAGGATAGTAAGTGCAGCAGATGATAAATCTGTGAGGTAATTGTAAATTTATTTCTAGAATAATTTTGTGAATAACCAATGTGTTTCACTTAATTTCTTTTACCTGAATTATCTTTCCTTCAGATTTTGGGATCTAACATCACTTGAGGAAATCAAGAAATTAGAATTTGACACCCAACCAAATAGTTTAGAAATATCACGTAATGGTAACATTCTAGTCATAACACATGGATTATCAGTCAGCTTTTGGAACATTGAAAAGTAAGTAGTGCAAAGTGTATAAAGTAATTTTTAAATATTATTAGTATTAAAGATTAACTGAAATTTTGATCTGTAAATGCCATTTTTAGAGTAAAATATTTAAATATTTAATTGTGCAGGTCATAACCTCTATTTTGCAAACCTCCTCTTTGAACCAAGAATATTTTACAAATTTCTTTTTAAAATAACCTCCAAATATTAATTTTCTGCTTTCTCTATTTAACATTTTCTTGGAATCTAATTTTTTTTCTTTATCCGGTTTTCTCAAAATATTTCTGGACACTTCAAACTTATTCTGTCTTTTAACACATTTTATAATAACCAATAATCTTAAACTGGTTTTACAGGCATTTAGCTTACCAAAAGCAATAAAATCACTGTCATTCTTTGTATTTTAAGCAGGAGATGGGAGAAAATACTTTATGTACACATAATTAAATTTAAGGACACATTTGATAATGTATACCTAAAATTACTTGTTATAATAGGTTTAATGTCATTAAAATTAATTTCAATATGAAATTGTATTTAAATTGGAAATACAGTGTAATCCTGGATAATGTTTTGCTTTATTCTTTCTTTGCTTGAAAATTTCTTTTTGATGAGTAAAGCAAAGTGAATAAATGTTAATATATATATATATATATATCAAGTGTGATTACTTTTTTATGTTTTTAGTGTTTTTATCTGAATTATATTTCTGTTATCTTCAAAAAATTAAGTTATTTGCATGAAAAGTTATAAATATTTGTCAACTACTGAGTTAATTTATATATATATATAAACATTTGTGTTAATGTGAATTTTATTTTATATATATTTAGAATTTTACATTTTGTCTAAAGAGGTGTAATTTTTTACTTTTGTCCAGAAGAATTCAAAAGCTAAGTCAAACCCTACTACTGAACAATAAGTGTTGTGTGTTAGGAAAATACAATAATTATCCGTTTGTATCACAGTGTTGTGGATTTGCAGCTTACAAAAATTAATATTATTTTCATGATAAGATTTAAACTTTTTGTTCATTGTTGCTATTTTGTAACACAACAGTTTGAGGCAATTTGCTCTTAGAATTCATATCAAATAGCAATACTAAATTTAATTTTCTTATCATAGTCTCACAATCAATGTTTTATCAGATGTGCATGATTATTTCTTAAATAAACGTAAGATTTATAAAGTTTTCTTTAAAAATACATTTTTATCGATAAATTTTATTTTATGCTTTAAATATTTTCAATTATGTTTAACATGATTGAAATTATGTACTCTTACATTTGAGGGCATATTTTTAATTTAAGCTTGCTAAGATACAGTGAACAGTTTATACTTGCTAGAACCCTTGGAACTGTGAACATTGACTAATGATAAGTAATGGGTACCATTTAATAAATCTTGAATTTACTTAATGTTGACTATAGCAGTTCCAACCAATAAACTTAAAATTATGTTTTTCCAATTAACCTTTATTGTCAAATTCTTCATTTCTTTCTTTGAAAGTAATCTTAAAATAATTGTTTTCTTTCTCTCATAGCTTTGAAAAAATTAAAGAATACTCAGTGCCAACTCTAGTTAATACTGCTTCTCTGCATCCAGATCAATCTGTATTTGTATGTGGAGGAGATGACTTTAAAATGTATAAATGTGATTATGAAACTGGAAATGAAATTGGTAATTTAAATTTTCATATTTTGTTTTCTAAAACTTTTTTTTCATTTAAGTTATGCTATTTTTATTTTTTTATCATATTTTTAAAGGTTCAATTCATTTAATGTTTTATACTTTTAAAAAAAATGGTATGCAATGAATTCATGGCGTTTTTGTATCTTGAAATTTTATTGTTTTTACTGTACATTTTTTATTTTATATACTGGAACTGGATAAAATAAGATTCAGTAAAATTCACTCACACATGAGCATTGGTTAGTTTCAAAAATTATCTGTTTATAAAACCATCTCTATCTTTAATCTTTTTTCATTGTGGAGTTGAATAATTCTTTTTCAGTACATTATTCTTGCTTGAAGGAACTGAACACTGCAAATATTGTGTTGAATAAACCTGTATATATATGTGTGTGTATAGCAGTGTTTGCACTGATCTCCAACCTGAATCTCATAGACCTACTAACAAAAAAAAAAAGGTCCTGCAGCAGCAAAAAATAAATCCCTTAAATTTCAAGCAAGAAACCATATTTATTTAAATAAAGAATATAATAAATATTACACATTTTATATTAATTATTTATTACTTCAATTATGTATACACAAATTTCATTCAAATTCTCTCTTTTATATATATATATATATATATATATATATATATATATATATATATATATATATATATATTTATTTCCCTATCAAAATTTTCTGTGTGCATTAGAACTTTACTGGCCTCTTTTAATTTTATAATGAAATCATCAAAATTTTCTGTAAATCTGTTTCTAGAACTAGTTTTGTTTATCCTAATACAAGGGTAACTTCTCTTCAGAAGTTTTGCTAGAAAGATAAACTTCTTTCCTTTTCCTCTTATTTTTTGTGTTTTGTACGAAATTAGTCAAAATTGTATCCTTCTGAAATTGTTACTCTTTTAGGATTTTTCAGGATCATTAGATCTGAAATTTCGTCCCACTATTACAAATTTTTGGGGTCCATGGGACCCAAAATTTTGCCAAAGTTGTATCCTATTTTATAAATTTATTTGAAAAATTTGCTATGGCACATAAATACAAGCCTTGATGTACAATAAACTCTTTTATATAAAAATCCAGTTATAAGAAGCATTTCTCCTTCCCTGGTGAAGCTCCCATAAGGCTAATTCACTAAACTGTTCACTTGTACAAATATTCAGTTATATGAATACAAGTTTCCATGTACTATTTCAATATCCCACAAGTACCTTCCTCCCTTCCTTTTTTTTTGGGGGGGGGGGAGTGGAGTGACTGTTAACAAGTGGACTAGCTCTAAGACATTGCCTTTCTCTTTGTCCATTCAAACCACTACTTGTCTAGATTTTTTTGGGGGTAGGAAGAGATGAGTGTTTTTGTTTTGTTAGCCAAAAAAAATGTTTGTTTTTGAGCATACTAACAACGAATTAAACAGACTTTGAGTGAGAAAGAAGCATGCTGTCTAAGACAAAATTGGAATTCTGAAATGGTAATAACAACCTCAATAATAAACAGAAAATTTAACTGGGCAAAAGGATTAAGACTATGTTGTCAACCAGTGGCATACGCAGAATTTTTTCAAGGGGACGGTTCATAATTCTAAAATATAATATCCTGCATAATTTCTACTAAAATTTTTATTTTTGCCATTTTGACTGACCTCAAGAGGGGTGTTTAAACCCCTAAGCCTCCCCCCCCCTTGTGTATGCCCCTGTTGTCAGCACTTTCTACCAATGTGGGGAAGATGAAATTTGAGAGGAATTCAAAGAAGGCAAAGCAAGTAGTGTCAAGAGAGCTTGAACACTAGATGGCCAGTTCATGAATTTTGAAAAGGCAAATGAAATGAATGTAACAAACTGCCTCTTGTTAATACCCCAAATGAGTAATATTAAGAATTTGACAGGAAGTGAGTTACCATATCTGAGTTACAAATGTAAGTGCATATTAGTGTATCCCTATAGTTTTTTTAAGTTTTTGTTTTACAATTTTTGCATGATTCTTGAGAAAAAAAACTTTTGTTTAATTAGTATTTTCTATTTCTCTTAATGTTTAATTTTATTATAGTGTAAAAGTGTTCAGTAAAAAGAGTTCATTCTATGTTTGTAATTATATAATGCATACAGCAGCATATAAGTAAAATTGACTTTATAAGTTTTTATAAGAATTTTCCATTTCTCTCTGTCTTCATGTAAGTTTTTTCCAATATATATAGTTTACCTAAGTAATTCATTGTAAATTTAAATTGCTGAGATATCAACTGTGACTGTTGTTACTGAAAACATCTTCTCTTTTTTTTTTTTTTTCCTTTAGACTGGATGATATTTATTTTAACTTTTGTCAACCAATTTAAAGGTGGATCTTATTTTCTTCTAATTTCATATTTCTCTCACCTTCTGCTTCATAGCACAAGGGCTTTCAGGCCCATAGATTTCTTTGTACCTTATTTAAAGTACTTTTAACTCTCGTTTTATTTTTCAGAATCTTTCAAAGGGCATTTTGGACCAGTTCATTGTGTTCAGTTTTCTCCAGATGGAGAACTGTATGCCAGTGGGAGTGAAGATGGAACATTACGGTTATGGCAAACAGTTGTAGGTAAGACTTATGGACTCTGGAAGTGTGTTATGCCTGGTGAAATAAATGAAGTTGCTGATATTGCAGCTGGAGATGCACCTGTTGTAAAAGCAGAAGGTTAAGAAATTTGTAAAAATAAATAAATAAAATAATGTAAAATATTTTATGGGACCATTTTGCTGTTATTAGATCAGATGTGTCCAACTCTATTCACTTTTTTTAAATTTAGAAAGTAATGCATTTATATTGTTATTTTCATAAATATATATCTGAATCTCTCAGAATTCAGTAATAAAATATATTTAAAACATTTTTGGAAACATTATTTCATACACCTTTAACTTAAATTCATAAATATGCATAAAAACAAATTTTAAGTACTTCCATAGAATGTGGGTTCAAATCCTATAGATGTGTTTTCATCTAATTTATCCTGGCTTACGAAAAAGTTGACTAGCTTACCACATTAAACAAGTATTCATATAAACTTTTAATAGGGTGGGTCACAGGGGGTGAGGCCATGGCCTTCGAGAAGCAAAGGTCACAGTAGGGGTGGGAGTAGAGAAAGCATTATATTTCTGGCCAATCATTCAGCAAGACTATTTTGATCAATGCACTTAGAAAAAAACATGAATGTTTATGTTCATGCACAGCCAAGCAGATAGTACACATACAAACGTGAGACATATTCTTTTTTGGGAAGGACCAGTTCCGCAAGTTCTTAGCCCATGCCTATGACATTGTCTCAATCTTTGTTTTTCAAAGTAAAAGCAGTTTAAAGAATTTGAAAATGTCTTTATCATTATTTAAAAGCTTACATCCAACTCAAATTGGTTCTCTCTTTCTCACATTAGTCCTATTCTTTAATTATTCACAAAATTTTGTCACGAAGATTGAAATAAGGGCACAATTTGGTTAAAGCAAAAAATTGGATTTATTAGAACAGAACGGAGAAGTGACCCCCAACTGATGGGACATACAGTCAGAATATTCGAGAAACAGCTCGAAAAGCAGAGAAAGTTCTAGATCATCCAGAAAGTTCATCCAGATTTTGAACAATTAATAAATAAAATTAAAATTTCAGTCTTGGTATGAAATGTACTGGCCTGGAGTCTAACCAAGAACGGTCTGATCTGTAGTCCGATGCTGTACCAACCAAGCGAATGATAGCAATTCTTTATGCGACATTTCTCCCTTTAATAAAGAAGTCCTCCCGCTGTCATTCATGCCCTTACTATCGACCGTGTCAAGGGTCCTTTGTAATCGTCTTTGTTTTATTTTCCTGCCGAACGACATCCTGACTGATTGTCTTCGGCTCCAAACTGCTTAGCCGGATCATGGTACGGTTTTATACGCAATACAAGGCCAACTTCTTTCAGTTTTCTTCTTCGAGAGGAAGGATTAAAGTTTTGTACATTATAGGTCACGTCTGATAGACGGCATAACACCTGATACGGTCCAAAAGATCCTAAGAGTTTCTCTGAAAGACCGGCTTTTCGTATTGGAGTACAGACCCATACAAGATCTCCAGGCTCACGGGATCGGTGTTTAGAGACTTAACGTCGATGGTCTTTATCTTGAGCTCTCAAAGTTTGCACACGTGCTAGTTGTTCTGATTCTTCAGCTCTAGCAATTATTTTGCGGAGGTAATAGTCATTCACATTGTTAGAACAAAGTGATAAAATTGTGTTCAATGTCGTTTCGGCTTCACGCGCATGAAACAAAAAGGTATGAAATCTGTCGTCTCTTGTTTAGCGGTTTTACACGCAAATGTTACAAATCGCAAAATTTCGTCCTAATTATTCTGTTCCTTATCAACATAAATAGATAACATATCGACCCAAAGTCCTGTTGAAGCTCTCTGTCATTTCTGTGTGATTTGTTTGGGGATGGTTTGTTGTTGTCATACGACAATCGACCTTACAGAAGTTGACGAGAGCTGAGACAAGTTTGGATTGGAAGACGATCCATGATAATTATTTAGGAGCTCTATGTCTCAGAATAATTTCTTCCAACAAGAACCTCGCCACTTTAGCGGTTGGTAGATCTCTCGTGACAACGTATCTGGTTAAGTAGTCCAAACTACGATCCATTTGTTTCTACGAGTAGATTTTGGAAAAATTCCGTGAAGATCGATTCCAATGCGATACAAAGGTACAAGACCCGGAGGGATGGAGATTGAGAGTTCAGAAGGTCGTTGAGGGACGGGTTTTGCCTTTGGCACTCTTGACAATACGTAACATAGCAACCAAAATTTCGGTTTATCTCCGGCCACTAAAATCTTTTACGTATTCTGTCATAAGTTTTCGCCAAAATGTCCTGCGTTGGAATCAAAATTCTTTTTGCAGAGCACCATCCAAGAATGATGCCATGACTACAATGCGGTAAAACACTAAATTTAAACGATAGCTCTCGGTTATTGCACGGATACGCAAAATATATTTTCCTATTGGACGAACAAAATTTCCATCTTAAACTTTCAGCTTAATGTTTTTGGCCTTAGAGAAGAGTACCTTCTTTAAAAATCGACAATACTTATTGGAGATTACGGAAAATGAAGTTCCAGAATCCACGAGAGCACTATTGGCTTATTATCAATTATTACGTCTAGTTGGTTAACGGTCATCTTTGCAGCCGACGGAGGATTTTCATCACATGCGGCTTCACCTACTTGAAAGGTCGTCTCGATTAGTTTTCCTCATTTCTACGGTCTGGAGATCGACTGGGTTGACGATATGGTGACAACGATCTGAAACAGCGTGTTAGGGACCGGCCTCTTGTTGAACTGGGTGTAAAACAGCGAATGAAATTTGATCAGTTAGTTTCTTTTTCATCGTCAATTTCATCGAAATCCGGTCAGCGATTTCAAAAACTGGCTAAAACGGTTTTCCTCTCCTTGTAGTGTGTGTCCAGGGCGTCCACAGTGGAAACAAACTGGTCTGTTGTCAAGATCAGTTTTTCTCGTCTGTATTGGCAATCTGTCGACAGGAAATCTTGTATCTAGTTACAGAAGCAGATGGTCGTCATTGGGTTTCGACAAGTTTGACCGACACTGGTACCAGAATATTTTCAACTTCATCCTGGATCATTTCTTCAAGCGACTTGGATTGGGAATAGGGGTCCAAATAGGGAATATATTCATGTCTCTGGCTGATTGCTCTATGAACTTCCTCTCGTACAATGCTTCGAATCGCGCTCGCCCTCAATGTCTGCCACCGGTACGACGTTTGGAAGCCTCTCAGACTTGTGTTATCGAATCCTCGTTTTCATGTCCTCGATATAGTTACACCATTTAATGTAATTAGGGTATTTTCGATTTCCTTCGTGAGTAGGGTCGATATTTTTTCTGCATCCGACGTTGACGAATTAACTACTTGGCAGACACCTATGATACTTTGTACATATGACTGCGTACTTTCAATCGAACGCTTTCTCTGCCCCTCAGCTGTTCTGTCTTTCTGGTAGACTTTTAACGATAGCCAAAAAGTGCGCTGCGAGGCACACCATTTCATCCGACTTATTGAATTTAGCCACCTGATCGTATTCTTTCAGCCATTTCAAAAAGTCTTCTCCAGTTCCGGGGGATATTCCTCTTACACGGAGGCTGATGCGAAAGTTGTTTCTATTATCCACGTTTATAAGGATTTTACTTGGCGCCTCCACCAGAATTGTCACAAAGATTGAAATAATGAGACAATAAGGTTAAACCAACAATTGAATTTACTGGAACAGAAACAATTCGCTTGAGAACAAAACGGAAAACCGACACTAACTGATAGAACACAGCTTTATATACAATCAGAATATTCGAGAAACATTTAGCTTGAACAGCAAAGATAGTTCTAGAATCATCAAGATTATGGATAAATAATAAATAACATTATTTAAATTAAAATTTTAGTTTTTGGATAAAATGCACTGACTATGGGAGTACTTGTAGTCCGATGCTGTACCAACCGAGTTACGGAGAAGGATATCATTTCTTCTTAATGCGGCAATATGTATATGTTTTTATAGATGTTTTTATGTCGAAATTGTTGAAACAATTACGCTAAGTCGATAAAATTTCTTTAAACAAAATAGTTGTAGTCTTTCTTCAGTTCTGGGTGTCTTTGGGTTTTCTGGTTAACTTACTGGTAATACGGACCTGATACGATTTAGTTTTTAGAACGTCAAACTTTTCATTCCAGAAAGATTTAAAATTATTAATCTTCCCTAAAAATCCCTTTTTAGCAAAAAAAAAAATTAATTGTTAAAAGCTTTATGGTTTTATAAAGAATTCATCTGGGAAACAAAATATATCTTTAGGCTCTTTTGAAAATTCCATCTATTTAGTCTTTTTGAAGTTCCAACTCTTAACATTTTTCTTAATTCATGTGTTAGGGGTATTTTACATTTTTATTACAGTAACAACAACACGATGGCCCGAACCAGTGTCGCAGATTTCTCTTTGGTAGCTTCAGCAATATATGAAAAAGCAAGTCCAGTTTGATGCCGTTTCATTATGTAAATAGGTCAGGATGTCAGCGTCATCGATCAACAATTTATACAAGCTCAGGAGATCCAGTTTTACCTTGCTAGTCATTAAATTTCTATCAAATGCTATTGAATTTGCGATTCCTATGTAAAATTGTTTTATTTGTGAAGAATAACTGGTCAAAATCAAGTTTAGAGTTGCGAAGAGGATTTTAACATGCATAGATCTTGAAATGCTTTTTTTTTTTTATTTCAAACATCATTCGTTAATTTTTGCATCAATTTACAAAGGAAGACTAGTGATTATTTTCTAAAGTGGAAATCATACTTCTATAGAAGTATTATAATACCGAGCAAAATTCCACTGGTAATCTACTTTTTGGCTGAATTCGAACCTTTCGTTCCTTTGAAGAATATTCATGTTCTTATAAGGACGCTTATTTATGGGAATATGACAATGTATAGTAAAGAGACTTGGAAAGCTCGACAGAAAGCAGTGGTTTCTTGTTATAGAGGATGAACCAAGGGGAGGCCTGCTACATTACTCCCCTTAAAAAAACACAAGTATCGCTTTAGGGAACAGCTCTTTACAGAAATCAAACATGCACAGAAATTCAGGCGAGGAAAGAAGAATCAAAGGTCTTGACCAGTGGTCGGCAACTTTTTTTAAGTACAACATTTTTTAATTTCTTTCTCGAAATTATTCTTGGTGAGTTACTGAGTCAAATCACTTTAATCTTAGATTGCACATTCAGTACTTTCAATTTGGGCATGGTAATAGCCGACATAGCTGATTATCGTAATCAGAAACAATTGTTTCTGATGACTTATCAACCTAATGATCACTTAAGTGATCATTAGGTTGATAAATGGAATGGAAAGAAGAAAGCAGATTTTACTTCTTGTGTTTCCATGACGTCCCGTCGTAAGTCTAGTGAGATCTATCAAGTTCAATTTAAAATACGTACATTGCTTTTCATTTGTCTCGTAGAGTATAGCCACCAACAGTCAGCTCTCAACAGCTGTTTCAGCAAATCGAAAGCACCCACTTTGATTCTTTGGCATGAATACCTACTGATCCTCGTAATTAAGAATTAACTGGGTTACTAAAATTTTCTTGCTGGTTACAGTTTTCCGACCACTGGTCTAGACTTTTGTCTTAATTTAAGCTGACTAGCACTTGCAAAATACATTTAATGTCGATAATTTGGCTAAAAATGTGACGATACCAATTGAATACAATTATACTATACTATTTAAGTTAACAAAAAAACATGCATCATGTGCTTGTGACGTCAGCCGCATAACCCTTATTGTTGATCCATGTGCTTAAGGTTCTTATATGCACTTGCGCAATAGCGGTACTGATTTAACACACAGACGAAGTCGTGGCAATGTGGGGAATATGGAATCGATTTTTTTTCGTTTCCGAATACGTCAATATTTACTTTCGTCACTAATTTTTCTACCATAACATTTCTCTTTAATTTCTATACGAATAATATGAAAAACCGATACGTTCGCCGCGTTGATCAACTGGATGCTATAGTTCTGGATTCAGAACTTTTTGTTCTTCTCAATGCACATTATCGCAGAGCATTTACATATATCAAAAATTCTACTATAGCAAAAATTGATCCAGAACTGGATATATTATTTAGATTTTTGTTCAGATATTTGCCTCTCAGTTATTTGGGTGCTTCATTTGGGCAAAATATGTTTGATCTGAAATATTGTAACAGTAAAACTCTTTCACCTGCTTCAATAAGTAAACTTCGCTTATTAGCAGGACTAAGTATTGTATTACCATGGTTTTGGGATAGAGTGTTAAGAAGAACAGTTATAAATTCCGGTCGTAATGACAGTAGACGCATGGATATAGAAGTATTGTTAAAAGGACAAAAATTAATTACTTTATGGAAACTTTTATCTTTGCTTAACTTCTGTGCATTTCTTCAACAATCAAAATTCTCATCAGTAACTGAGAGGGTTTTACAAATACGACCTATATATACTGCAAGGCAAGACATTAAAATCATGCAGTATGATGGAATTAGTAAAGAGCTGCTATGGCATGGTTTGGATGAATTATTAGGATTTACTTTACCACTGATCAATGTGTATCGCTTAAAAAATTGTGTCAATCGCATATGGTATTCATGGAAAAATAAGGGTTTTTTCCCAAAATACATAGAAGCAAAGGTAGATTGTGCAATTTGTGGTAACATTCCGAATTATCCTCATACAATAGGATGTGCACATCTTTTCTGTTACTATTGCATAGCAAGTATGTTACTTGCTGATCCAAATTTTTCATGCATAGATTGTAACTTTGTTGCAAAAGGTATAGAGAGCATCAAGCCTCTACCTATAAATAAACCAAGTACTGATCTCTGTAACCAGAAGTAACATGTATTTTGTATAATTGCTAATTTAGATAGGGTATCAGTAGATAAAAAATAAAGAGATTAAATGTAAATATATTTCTTTGAACTAAATTTTTATTTTTTGGAATAAACTCAGTATAATAGATATTCTATCATTGTTTATAAGAAATATTTTTTCAGTTATATTATTTATATGAAGATCATTAAATTTTAATTATAAGCACAACAACCCTTTGTAACATAATATTTATGTGTGTAATGTTTGGAAAATTTTAGTTGTTTATTTAAATTAGCAATATATATATATATATATATATATGCAAAAATGTATTATTTAATGTGATATATACATTATTTAAAAGTTGAATCAAGTTGTGTAAATAATATATTTTATATCTTATATAGAGTACATTAAAATGGTTTCAAAGTATTTTTAATTAAAAGTGGTGTTTGTGATCATTTCTTTAAGAATACATCTATTTGCTAAAAAGTCTTTATTTTACTGCTTGATATTAGTTATCAATATTATTAGAACTGCTTTAAGTAATTATCAATATACTTTCTTTACTATTTAATTTATTCTTG
>CM063501.1:45104838-45137338 GCA_032207245.1 Pardosa pseudoannulata
AATATTTCCTTTCATTTCCTCCAGGCTGAGTAAAACCGTAATAAAACAAAACGTACTGACAAATTCCACTTCACCCGAGTTTTCTCGGGATAATAATTAACTGTAATATGTACAAATCCGAGATAACTCGGGATAATCAGGCAAGCGGTTAAAGAGTTATTTGTTTAGTTTATTTGTAAGAATAAGCTTGGCTAAAACCTTTGGACAAAAATTTAGCTCTAAAGTGTCAACTCAAAGGAGATTGTTGGAAGCAAGAAATTATATAATCAAACTAAAATTTGCAACAGATGAAGAAGAAAATTACGGTAGTGAGAATAGTTTAATTGATCTATTGAGCACTGACTCTGAGTTATTCGATATGGATAATGAGAAAGAGAACATTGTGAACTCGCGTAGGGAAAGAAATATAATGAGACTGTTCTCTAGTTCCGAAGACTAAATTGGAAGAGAACGATCAAAATATTGAAATTTTAATTCATGGAACTATTTAGGGAAAAAAATAGCTTGGTTTTGGACCTAGAAAATCCGCGTTTTTTCAATTCCGATATTTCTTTCTAAAAATGTACATGCCTAAAACCCCAAAAACAAATGTTTTTTAAGTATTGCATGCTAATTTTTGCTATATTCTGTATAATTTATAATCAACTGGTAATATAATACAATATTTATTTGAAAAGTGGTCTTTTGACCTCCATCGGTAGAACTAACTAAATAAATAAATAAATATATACACACACACACACACACACACACATATATATATATATATAGCTATGTGTGTGTGCGTATATCTATATATACACATATATGTATGGAAGAGTAATCTAGATCGGGGAACTAATACAGGTATTTTGTATAAAACCCCAAAGACGACCCGAGAAAATTCTCAAGGGTTTTCGGGTCTTAAGTCAAGGGCAAAAATTCCCGCGTCCTTTTGCTTTCCCCTTTTTAACCCCTAACCTAAATTGACCACTGCGGCTACAGTTTACGTCCTCCGAGAAGGGGTCTAACCAATTATAATTCTACGTTGCCCTAGCGGACCATTTAGGACATTTTCCAACAAAAAGGGGGTGCATGCTATCGCAGGCAGATTTTCCCACAAATTTTGACTGAGATGTTGCCCTAGGTGTTAAGGGCCTTTTACTTATAATTTCATTCTAGCTGACTCCTCTGTTGTTCTGTCCCTATAATAAAGCGGGAACCCGTCCTCCAACGTTCTGTTAATAAAGGTCTTTAACTAAAACGGGGTCCTTTTTGATCGGTCTTGACTGCAACCACCCATCGTGAAGTCCGTTTTATTACACACACACATACATATAATCAATCAGAAAAAAAAAATCAATCAGTTTTCAAATTTAAAGTCAAGATGTTTACCAGAAAGTTAAATTTTTTTTATTACCTGTGATTACCTAATACAATATTTCTATACCACGCTTTTTATATACAGATGAATGATAATCATACTACTAATAAAAACTACGATAATGTATTTTTTTTTCTAATTTTCACATAAAAAATATATAACGATGAACTCGGGGTGCAAATGCCACCGGCTCTTAGAAATGTTCAATTTTTCGTGAGCAGGTAATTTCTGAGGAATATCTAGTCCATATATGATCTACCAAGGATAAGACATTTATTTATAAAATGTCGGTAGGTTTAGTGTTACATATTTAAAAGGAAACCAATTAATGACTGTCGTGAGTGACGAGTTTTTTCCCCCTCTGCTTAGAACCTTTCGTGGACGACCAAAAAGCTCATCGCTTCCTGGGGCGTCGCCGAAAGCGTTCCGGCGCTCACCACCCCCTCGTCAAGCGGGGTATCATCGACGAGTGTTGCCATGGCAGCGCTGGATGTTCCTGGGAAGAGTATGCAGAGTACTGCCCCGCAAACTCCAGGCTCCGGTCCTGATGGCGGGCAGCTTCTATGGACTGAAGATGACTGATGACGACGAAGACGAGACTTGTAATATACTGTTGGACAGAATAAAATAACCTGGTGGCATGGAATAAAGCGACGTTTTTACTGTTTACTTCCCTCCGCTCTTTTCATTTGCCTGTCTCTGTGTCTCATAACACTCACTCCCCAATAGTGATTATTGTTCTATTCTCTAAATGAAACAGTCTTTGGGAGAGCTTTTTGTAGAATTTATTCACCTGATATATATATACACACACACACACATATATATATTTCAAAGTCCTAAACCAGAAGGTGGGGTCAATTTCAATTCTAAAGGCTTTTATTCTTCACAAATAATGCATTCGACATCGTCGGTGACATCCTACTCTCCATTTTGTTTTACGAGTGGATCGGGACAGCCAATTTCGGTACTACAGTTCTAGGAGAAAATCGCTTGATTCAGTGGCGTCATTTATTTACTAATATATTAACTAAAACTATTCAAGTAACTTTGCATGATCTTCGGCATTTCATGTATTATTTTATTTAATTTTTGACAATATTTTAATTCTCTATTTTCTCTTTATTATTTTTTTTGCTTGAATTTTAAATTTTTTATTTTCTTTTTGTTAGTTTTTGTCGCTTTAAGTTTATAAAATTAAATTTTGCTAAGAAGTGGGCTTGACAAGTGCTTGCATTATTTCTAATATTTTAGTTACATTTTTGGCAATTTTAAAAACTAATTTTTATTTTTACTGTCAATTTTTTATCTTTTTTTTTTAAATTTCAAGTTTTTTAAAATAGATTTTAAAATATTTAAATGAGATATAAAGTTTATAAAGGCAAAAATTAATTTTAAAAACTTAAAATTAAAAAAATAATTAATTTTAAAAATTGTCAGAAATGTAAATAAAATATTAGAAATGATGCAAGCATACCTCTAGCTCATTTCTTAGCAAAAATTAATTCTATAGACTTAAAACGACAAAAACTAACAATAAAGAAAATAAAAAATTTAAAATTCAAGCAAAAAAATAAAAAGGAGGAAATAGAAGATTTAAAATATTGTCAAAAATGTCAATAAAATACAAAAACTGCTCAAGATCATACAAAATTTACTTGAATAGTTTTAAATAATATATCAATATATAGATGGCGCTAGGGAATAAAACGATTTTCTCCTGGAACTGTAGCACCAAAATTGGCTGTCCCGATCCACTCGTATTGTTTTCAACTCATTTCTTTCTACTTTGCCAATCGCGGAAAACTAAAAACAACCGAATCAATCTCGAGCTCGCGACAATTGCAACATAAGTACACTTAAAACTAGGGATGAAACGGATGTCAATTTGGCTGGATACCAGATATCTGGCCAGATTTTCAGTCGGATGTCAGTATGTTTCAAACTTTTCTTTTTATATTTTAAATAAATCAGTCTTATGTACTTAATTTTTGCAATTGTAGTATTTTTCTCTCCTTTTATATTTTTTAATTAATCAACTATTTGTACTATAATTTATTTTAAATTTTTTCTTTATTTTAAGTTTCAGTACTCAATATCTTAATTCAACATTATTTAATTACAAAAATCAAATCTGAATAAAAGCATTTTTGATAGTTCTTTACCATACTTCTTTAATGGTTCTTATGTTTGTGTATGAAAAATTTCAAGAACATATTCCCTCTTTTTTTTTCAGTAAATTGTTTTTAGTCTCCTATTCTTAAAAAAAGTGAGTTTTGTCTTTTGTGTTCTCAGATATAAGAACACAATTTTGCAGTTGAGACTGAAAAAAGAATGATTTATGATTTTTTGTAGTGAAATGAATAAATTTACCTAATTTTTTTCCATATACAGTGGACTCCGCTTAATATGATCACGGTTGATGTTATCAAAATCACTTGGTCTCGATTTTCTCTATTCATTTGTATGTTAAAATTATCGCTTTATGTGATCGTTACATCGGTTAATGTTATCAGTTTTCGAACCTCATTTTAACTGGCAAAGGAAATATTCACAATGTATCCAGAAGGAACCCATTCTTTTCTTTCCCTTCGTTCTTGTTTTAATATCTGTGAAATCTCCCTCTTCCCCCTAGTGAAAAGGATATATATTTAAAAAAAAGAAAAAAAAAAAAAAGAGAGAGAGAGAGAGAGAGAGAATGGGAGATTACACATTCCTGGAATTTTTCTGAAATACGCATACTCTGCTGGTGGTCAATAGTTGTCCGATAAGCAGAAGGCAACAAATTCTATTCGGAACTGAGAAGGAGCGTATTCATATTTTATGCCTTGCTCGCTTACCTGCAGTTTGTCGATATGGAAGCCAGAAAGCGAAATGATTTAACATTAAAACTATATATCGAAATTTTAAATCGTTATGACAGGTTACCAGATATGAGTTAGCTCAATGCTGCAGCGCAGTTAAATATTTCTCAGCTTTTGAATTGCATTGAAAATGTTGAAACGTCAAGTACAACATCGCTCCGATGACTTTAAAAAACATTATGATTACGACAGATTTATCAATGAGCTTCTCAGAAAGAATTGTAGCCAGTCAACAATTGATCAATTTTTATTATGTAAACAATTCGTATGTCTTAAAGGATAATATAGAGTACATAAATTACTCGCCTTATGGCGAGTTTTTCATTTTATTTTGAAATGTAGTACGTGTGAATTAAAAGGAGGGGAGGGAATAAATTTATGTAATTTTGTATATTGGAAAGGTGTGATGTAGTTCTACAGTCAGCCACAAATAACTATAGTTCTTGTGTATGCTTGTGGCTGACTGTAGAACTACATCACATCTGAGTCACTTTAGCAAGAATCTGCATTTTCTTAAAATGTGAGAAAAGAGTGATGCATTTGTACAGATTTTACTATAAGCACAATAATTTATAATTATTGGCTTTAAGATGGTCCATTCTATTATTATGTTGGCATTATGTTAGAAACAACCAACAGTCAACTGTTGGCTTTCATTTGGCCAGCATGTCATATAGGAGTCGGCCCATCATAAGGTTGCTAGCTGGCCAGTTTTAAGGTTGTGAGCGTTTGATGGGTTGCAGTCCAAAAAAGAAGAATGCAAATAAGAACATTTAACCTTAAATGCATTTTACTCAAAATTTGGCTTTTGAATTTGAGGGCCTTTAGAAACACTATTGCACATACTGATTTCAAATTTTAAGGATAAGTACATTTGAATACTACAAAGACTACATACTTTCGTACATTTAAACTTAATGAATTTTCCCACAGAAACATTCAATCATAGTATGTGATTAAAATCCATGCAGTGCACGGCCAGACTGTAAAAGTTGCCTGGTGAGAATTAATTATAATTGTGGTCTGGAGTGCTACGGTTTACTTTTTGCAACACAAAGTCTATGCGTGGTGTGGAAAGATGTTTTTATTAGTCGAAATAAATAACACATAAGAAATATATAAATAAAGTATTTATTGGATATTTGAGACGCATACTCTGAACAATGCAGATTCTCAAATCGTATTCAATACCATAAAAAATAAATAGAAAGTAATGATACAAGAAACAAAAATACGAACAAAACAAACATGTAAACACAAGATATTAAAAAAAAATCAAAAGAAATTACAACTTGATCTTACATAAAAGTAAACTGCTTAAAGAAAAACTATTTTCTATTGGCAGTTGGTGAGTATAATGGCATATAGCAAAATAAAGCAACTGTAGCCCTGAGTAACATTGGTTTTTTTTTCCTGATTCAAGAAAGGAATGCAAAAATTTCAAGCAATTTGTTATGACCTTATGAAAACATGACGTTAAAAATTATACTTTACATAGTTAAATGCTAAAGTTCATTTCAATCATATCATTTATCCAGAATAGCATCTACATCAGTCGTTTCAAACTGTAAAAATTCACTGACTTGCTTGTAAGGATGTAATTTTAATATTCTAGTTTCTAAGAGAACAAATTACTGGGAATTTTAAATAGAATCGTTGGTATTAAACTCATGAATAAAATATGACAAATAAGAGTATATAATGAAAGTTATTTAAAATTTTTTCATAATAAAAACAATGCATATAATTATAACATGTATACCTCAAAACAAACATAACCTAAGAATTTTCACTCAAGGATATTGAATGTAAAGTTTACATGATGCGATAGAAATAAATGTTTTTGTAAAAAAAAAAAAAAAAATAAAAAAAAAAAGGAATAGAGTACAGCCTGGGATTTTCTAGGAATTAAGAATGATTTCCTAGGTAGAGAAGAGTAAATGAATTACCACAATGTAGAAACAAATAATGATGACATTTCTTGTAGTTTAAAGTTAAGTACCAATAATGGAAGAGAAAAAGAGTAAAAATACCCTGTTTTGGTTGGAACACATATTAATGGACCCTTCGTGGATTAGTTTGTTTTTCTCTTTTCAGCATCTATTTAGTAATTCCAGGTTAGGAAATTTTAAACAAAATGAAACTGAAAACAATGAACTAACTGAAACGATTTGAACAAAGTGAAACTGCTTGAAAAATTGACTTTTTCAGGCACGTTTTAGAAGCATACACTTCCAAGTGTAATGCAAAAGATATAAAAATACATCAGTTACAACTGGGGAAAAATGAGACTAAATTGAAAATAAATGTTTAAAAATTGAGACTATGCTACTGGGTGGGATAGAATAACTAAATGTTTATCCGTAAGCTGAGAGGAGTCAAGGTATGAAAAAGCCAAGGAACGTAAAATCACTATTTTCAATTTTTAACTGTATCGGCATAAATAATGCTACTACATCAATTGTATTTTCTTCTTGGCACTACAGTCTAGAGCAAGCCAGGGCTGTTACAACAAGTTTTTTTTTCCATGGCAGTCTATCAGATGCTATGTGTTTCCAATAAGTAACCTTTAACGTTTCTAAATCTTCCACAACATCATCAAGCCATCTGATTGGTGGTCTTCCACATTTCCTGGTGTTCCCAGGTTTGTTGAGAATTAATAGCTTAGTGGAGCTGTTGTCCTCTGATCTAAATAAGTGTCCAAGATACTTTATTCATCTTGGTTTGATAACTGTAACAATGTCTGGCTGTTTATATTGTTTCTAAATTTCATAATTGGGAAGAATTTGCCAAATGTTGTTTTCTTGGACAGCATCTGAGAATTTTGTATAGTATTTTTCTTTCAAAAATAAGTAGTCTGCTTTGGATTTGCTTACTCTGTCCAGCTTTCACTGACAGAGGACTACTGTTCAGATTGTTTTATACAGAATAATTTAACTCTATTGCTAATAAGCAATGTTCATAATTGGTTTCTTAAGCAAAAATAGCCCCTGTCTGCCAGCATCAAGAGGTAATCAATTTCTGCATACATAAAATGTGATTAAAATCTACAAGAAAAGAATTTTATTACAATAGGAATGTTTCCTATAAAAGTTTTTTAATTTTACATTTTCTCAGAGCATTGCATAATAATCACCTTAAACTTTTTTTGCAGTGTATATAGTAATCCTCAAAAGAAAAAAAAAGAAAAAAAAAAAAAAAAAAAAAAAAAAAAAAATGAACTTTGAATATCATATAGGTTTAACACAAGTAAAATTTTTAAATTTATCTGGTGTTTTAACAATTTTTTTTTTGTTCTTTTGCTGTGTGATACACACTAAATCAATAAAATACTTAATGTTTTAAAAGAACATGCATAGTTTTGCAATAAATAATTTAATATATTATGTCCAAGAGTCCAAAGAAATTAAAGAAAAGAATAATGCACTTGTCATGAATAAGGCAAAAACATTATTCTGGAATAAAATAATTTTTTAGTTTTAAAACAAAGAAATGCAACAACAAAAAAAGTTCTATTGAAATAAAATAATCATTCAACTGCAAAAATTTAGAAATGTATACTAAAAATAAGCTTTGATGATGAAAGAATGAATATATGGTTTATTTCTTCCATTATTTAAAGTTCTGTATCCTTATAAATCATAAAATTTGAGGACACTTAAAATTCAACCATCTGCAAACAAATGATAGTCAAAATACCAAGTCATAAATATTCTTATTAATGCAAATATTCTCAGCAATTATCTGTTAAACCTGGAATTACTAAAATTGCATAAACTACAATAAAACCCATAAAGCACAGTTTTAAAATGAAATAAAATTCTGGATAAATGATTATCAGCCCTGAAAATCTGAATATTTCACACATTCAAATATTTGAATCTGGACTGTTCTTTTCGCATAATTCATAACAAGTGAAAACATGTACATCACATAGATGATTTTCCTTAAATAAAATTCTACTTCTATGATAAGAAAAGAAGAATTTGAGAACATAAAAGAAAAAAAAATTATCCTGTAATAATATTTAGAGAAAACAACATTGAATCAATACTAAGACATATATCCACATTGCAAGTCTAAAACAGTTTCAACAATGAAAATCAATTGGTAATATTACAGTAGAAACTTGTTTAGGTATTGGTGAAATATTTAAGACACTAGTATTGTTTTTGCACTCAAGCCAATCATACAGACAATTTCACAGACTTTAACAACATTAAATCCCCTATAATTGATTTCATTTCATTCCTCTAAGAAATATTAGAAATATTTCATGAATAGATGCATATAGAGAAGAAGGAAAAGAAAACTTTGAACTACATTTATACATAAATTAAACAATACTGAACATTTTTATATTGACAGACCTGCTTTTCAATTGCATGTAAAATATCACTAGTGGAAAAGAAATCAATTTAAAAAGTAAATTGGGAAATAGAATTTTTAACTCAAAACAAATTAGTTAAGAATTTATACCATATGGTAGTTTCAAATTAAAATATTAATTATTAAAATGACAATTTCTAAATTTGTGAATGGACAGTCCAAAACTAAATAATTTATTAAGGGGAACAATAGTTTATTAACTCTTACAATTGATTAGTATGATTTTCTCCTATTGGTGATATAACTAGAATGTATAAAGCAAATATCCTCATTAAAAATAATTTGAATTAGACATTTAATTTAAAAAAGTAAATTATATTAGATGTTATGTAATTTAGACAGTAATGAAATGCCTTATTTTTACAGTAAAAGTTTTACATTGTTAAATTCTTTAAGAAAGAAGATAAAGTATGAACAAAAATTATAAGGGATTTTAGAAATGAGCATTGTAGTGTACAGATAAAAAGTTTAGGTTACACTTAACAGAGGATTTTAAGAATTGTAAAATAGATGTATGCTCTTAAGACTGTTTATATATATATACATACACACACACATATATATATATATACATATACATATATATACACATATATATACATATACACATATATATACATATACACACACATATATATATATACATACATATAAATATATTATATATATAATATATATAATATATATATATTGTAGATTTTTGTATACATTTAACCCCTTAAAGCACGAATTTTTTTTGGAAAAACTGATAAAAAATGATATATTTTATGACTTTAAAAAATGTATAGGTATAGAATAAATTATTTTTTGCAATTTTAGATCTGGGGGAGGGGGTGACTACAGTGGAAAAAGAGTTAAAAGTCATAAAAAAAATTGTTACTCAAACAAAATGTAAATAATGTGATTGCATGTTTATTTTGAATTTTGCCCGTGTCAGACACAAGCAAATGCTTCAAGGGGTTAAAGCATGTTTATACTTTTTTCTGGCGAGTCTAAACAGCAATAGCATCTTTCATTCTATTGAAAAAATAACCGTAACACAGCATGCATATTAATCCCTATTAATTTTAAATAACTGCTACAAGCTCATACATAATTCACATGACGCAATAATGAAATTGAAAAATCATGTAATTCAATTATTTTACAGGCAAACAACATACAAACAGCACAAGTGAATGAGTACAAATGTAAACAAGTTTCTACTCTTTCCATCGAAGTAAAGGCACCTGTTTCTTCCACACAGAAGCTTAGGACACGACTAATGAAGAGAAATCAGAAGATACAACAAAGTCAGCAAGTCATGGCAGCAGAAAGAAAAAAATTAATTCCACCTCAAAATGGTTTTGACAGATAGGAAGGAAAATGCAAAAGCATTCAAAGTGTTAGCTGCAGATTGAAGAGTTATATTTACAGGACAATTGGAACAATTATACTAACAATAAATTTAAACACATAGCTATTTGGCACAGATGAAAGAGCACCAAGAGAAAAAGGAAAAATCATAGGTAAAGGTAAAGATTTGGCACAGGAAATAGAAAATGCAAATGGAACTCTTGCTATGGCAAGAATATAAAACCTCAATTTAACAACACACATCACATTTTTAAATTAAAAAATTTAACATTTAGACCTACAATTTTCTTGATTGTTTTTTAAAGGATTATGAATAAGAACTTGCCTTTTAAACAACACTGTTATTATTTACCTAGTATTATGTTTAGGGTATCTGCCAAAATAAAATTTTTCAAATCCATGACTTTCCCTGATTTAGCAGATCATTTTCCATGACTTTAACCTTTTAACTGTCATGCCCGAGATAATCTCAGGCACAGCACTGGTGTTCGACAATGTCACGCCCGAGTATTACTCAGGGTAATTTTTTATTAATGCATCATATTGTTATACCCTAATATATATCATGTACTTCAAAATATAAATTTTTAACTACTAAGTATAATTTGTTTTGTAGTAAACATTTGAGTTTTGCAATAAAAAAATTTGACAAATTGTGTATCCAAATCATCAAAATGACTTGACAGTTAAAGGGTTAAAAAGATTTCGTTAAAGTATATATAAATAAAACTTCTGATGTACATAGAAATGAAATATGCTTTTAGAGAAATTACAGGAATTTTATCATGAAAAAAAAAACTATAAATTGACTTTATAAGTGTTAATAAATTCACATACATAAAAAATAAATTGTTGTATCTACATACCTAAGTTTACTCATATAGCTATTTTTCAATCAAAATGCTTCCAATTTGAATTCAGGGTACTTTGGTATTATTCAGGTGACCATGAATAATAGCCAAATATAACCCTATAATGTTTATATACAATATCCCTAGAGATAAACTTATATTTTGTGCAAAAATCTTAACTAATTTTATTAAAAAATAATTGTTATGTTAATAAAATTTTAATCTGCAATTTAAGAAAAAACTAGAATAATATACATTTACCCATACATTACGCTTTCCTGCTTTGAGTTTCCTTGGTAAACAAATTTTACTTGGCAATAGGGTCAATAGGATAATACATAAATACCAAACTCAGTAATTTCAGCCAAATGACAAGTAAAAATAGAATTAAACAATTCAATGCATTTTTTTTAATCGGTAGTTTAGTGGATCCATGACTTTTACTCATTTTACTTAAAAAATCAAGATTTTCCATGACAAAATTAATCCATTGTCTAAATCCATGATTTTCCATGACTTTCCAGGTGCGCGGAAACCGTGTATGTTAGTTCTGAACATAATTTCAAATATACAAATCAAAGATTTTCTTTGGAGGAGAATTTTATTTAGCTAATACTTATTGTGACAACTTGAACTGTAATGATTATGGTATACATTGGGCAATAAATTGGTATTCAAATCTGAACTGTCAAAGTTACATTCATGGGAGGGCGGGAAAGTTAACCAGATACAGGTAGTAAACAAAAATAATTCCAGGAACAAAGCAACATTATAATGAGCAGGGTGTTCAAACTGCACAAGTATCAACAGGTGTTATATAGGGAGGATTTCAAACTGAAATAATAAACAAAAAAAGATAATTTAATGTATGGATGACCAAATGACGGCTGGTGGTTAAAATTCATGAAATTTATAGTTTAAACACATTTTGCATTTATTATAGTATATATTATTCAATTAATTTATTTGTTATAAATGTTATGGACATTTAAAAATTTTTTTTAACTATGTTATGTACATCTATAATTTTTTAACTATTTTATTGCTAAATTATGCAAAATTTGTGTATAGTTTTCAATTTTAATTTTCACATATGCATATATACTAACAGTGTAGTTTACAAAGCTTTTTGGACTGGCCACACTTGATTTAACATATTAATAATAAGTACTTCATTAGAAATAACTTTAGGAAACTAAAATTTTGAACGATTAATGTATTAGTTTATGTTTTCATGAAACAATGAATAAAACAAAAATTACTGTTATAAATTATTTGATACAAAACTGTACCATATAATTCCTGCAGACAGCCCTGCACTTCTGGATTATTTTTGAAAATACAGATTTTGAAATTTATGATTTTTAAAATGCTCTTGTTTTTACATGACAGGAAATTTTTCATAAAAATATCAAAAATTAATAATTTTATTATATTTGACACCTTTTATTATTTTCATTTAATTTTTTAAAACTGAATGTGATGGTATTTTATGAAAATGAATTTTCTGACACACTTGCTAATCAATAAACTGAACTAATTAATTCGAAAATGAAACAAAGTTTATTAAATTGAGGTTTTGGCTACCATCAAAATTGAAAATTTTTATCCAGCAAATATAATTTTTATTATGCAGAAAACTAATGGATGGAATGTACTTTAAGAGTAACCATTTGCATTTAAGAAATAGAGAGAAAAAAAAATTTAAGATATTTCACACATTAATGGATACTAACAAATAATTTACATCACCATTTGTGTTTGCATGAAATTTACAACAGTAACAAAAAAGATAATTACTAATAAAAATTAAATAGATTTTTCAATCCTAAAAACACACGTTGACAGAAACGATGTTACTTTTTTTAAAAGTTTCAAAAAGTATTTATTTTTCTGAATTTGTTCAATAGTAAGTACCATAAATTCTGTAGTTTAATAGAATTCTTAAAACTAATAAAAATACTATTTTATATCTATATTACTGATTCAGTGTATTTCTACATTAATTTTTTCTTTTAAATATCTCAAACTAATATTTTAAGCTGACATTAAATGGGGATAAACAAGCATAAAATATGAAATGCACATACATTTCTGACAAACTTCAATAGAATTGAATGAAATATTAGTATATTATCTCATATTATTCTAAATTTAATGCAATTTTAGATGCTGAGGAAATTATCTGATTTAAGCATTTATTTATACACCCATAAATATGATACATAATAAAACTGTGACATTGTCAAATGCTTAAAGTTGTTCTATCAGACAAATCTTCCATTCTAACAAAAGAAAATTTAAATTTCATATTGTTATAAAAAGTATTTAATTCTGTGAGGCACATTAAAGTATTCCATTTTTTATTTTTATTCACAAATCAATAGAGAAACGGCAGTTCAGTAACTTAACACTATAATTACAGCATTTTTGGTATAGTTAAAAATAATGATAAGGGATATTTAAAACCCCATATTAGAAAATGGTATAATTTTTAAAATTAATATGTTTATAATAATAAAAAACAGTATCTAAGTTTTTTCTTTACTGTAGCATGTTTCGTCAAGAGGCCTTATGTATAATAAGTAATTCATTAAATATACAATGTGGATCTACTTCAATATGATATTTAAGGCAAACATAAAAATTATAAATATTTATATAAATTTACACACTACAGTGATTTTAGAGCAGGGAATGAATATCAATAAAGTAATGGAATAGATCGAGAAATATTAGCATTGCAGTAAGTGGGCTTTTATAAACCTATCTATGGGCCGCACATGGTATTTTTGAACAATTAAATGTATATTCAATAATTCTTTAAGAGGGTCAAAACCAAATATCATTTAATGTATACAAATTTAAGTTTAATAAATAAAGGGAATATCAATTTTTAAAAAAGGTTTTAAAGACATTATACCAAAAAAAGCCCACAGGGGTCAAAATAGATCTATAATTCTAGTGTTAGAAGTATTCCCAATGAGATGAAGGAGAAAGATTCCACAGGTCTTTGCAAGTCATACACTAAATAAGAGTTCTTTACTGTAGTATAATATGTTTTGTTGCTCCCAACTTCCATACTTCATTCAAGAATTTAAAAGCAAATATGGATAAAAATTTAGTATTTTAGAAATAGCAGTTAATTCAAAAACTAATATTGAATAAGATTTTTTATACATTTTTACAATATCAAGCACAATTAAAAAAAAAAAGTTACAGCTTTATGGTTTAAAGGGGAAAAAATCAACCAAAAGGTACTTTAAAAAATCTCCCCATATAAAAAAATTCAATACTTTTTATTTAGAATACTAAAACACATAGAATAATAAAACCTTAGAAGTGCAGAAAATGATATTAACAAGAAATTAAACTTTCAAACTTTATTAAATTGTAAAAATAATAAAATTAAGAAGTTAGGTTTCAAACAACTAAAATCCTTAGGAACATTTATCATGGTTAAATAATACAACATTTTATCCCCAGAACTTCAGATTTAATAGAAGATTAAGGAAGAAAAAAAAGAGAGAGCTAATTAAAAGAAAAACAAAAGAAATATAAATCTGTAAACATCAAAAGTGAATGCAAGTCAATGGATGTACAAAACATTATAATGCTTAAAAAAAATCCCCAAATGTAGATTATATCTTAATATGCATACAACATGTGTGCATAACTTCCCTTTCTCTCTACATAAATGACACACATTAACAGGGCTGGCTCCAGAGGTGTGCAAGCTGTGCTGTAGCACAGGATACTGAGTTAGTAAGGGTGCCAATTCCTAACCATAAATTTGAAACCTTGTACATATCCTATCAAATAATATCTCTTGTTATTTTGTAACATACCTTGATTTATCTATAATCTTGCTTAAACATAAAATAAAACAAAATTCTATATATACATACATTCATATACAGTCAAACCTGTCTATCTCGAAACCTGCTTGTCTCGAAAACCTGTCTATGTCGAATTTTTTCAATTTCCCTACATTTTCAATAAAAATTTAACGTATTTTCCAAACCTATCTCAAATTATTTTTTTCCCAAACCTGTCTATCTCGAATTTTTGTAAGAAACACAACATTCCAGTTTAGAGCCTTATTGCGGTGACAATCGCACAAGTTTCCATTTCCCGGAAATATACTTCTAGTTTTCTTTCTCGGGGGGGGGGGGGTTATTTGGTCAAGGACTGGGTGGGAATTGTCCTAAAAATGGATTATCTGCTCTGGAATAATAAGGAATGGGGGTTGAGGAGGGGAGAATAGAAAAAAACCGAAGAGCAATCGGCCGAGGAAACTGAGGAAAACTCAAAGGAATGGATGATTATCAGAGAGGAACTGAATACTGACACTTCATTTAAAGATTTTATAAAAGTAGATGAATCAGTGGTAACAAGCGGAACATTATTAACTGATTCTAAAATTTTAGAAAAAGTTCGTGGAACTTCTGAGGATGAAGAGGATCATGACAAAGAGGACAACATCAATGTAGAAAAAGTTATGAAAAAAAAAAAAAGGGCCATTGAAACACTAAACATTTTTCTTGAATCCCAAGGAAATATTGATCAATTTGCTTCGCCACTGTGTCAAGACTACAAAAAACTGTCCAGTCTAAAAAAGTTTTGCATCAAAAACTCCTAACGGATTACTTTTTGTAAGGTATGTAAATAAAACTAAAAGTACTTAAAATTTTCAATCTTTTCTATTGTGTAAAGAAATTTTCTTAGTCTATTTTCTTAAAATCTGTTTATCTCAAATTTTATTTTTACTCCCAAGAGATTCAAGATAGGCAGGTTTGACTGTATATTCTAAAAGTTTATTTTCTCTTCACAAAGGCTTAAATATAGATATTCTGAAAACAATTATTAGCCTTAACCCTTTCATAGGCCATTTATTTCTCACTAAACGTTTCTAAACTTTCAAAACAGAGCTGCTAATTTTATTCAATTGATCGAACAATTAATGACAGTGCAAAACTGAAGTGGGAATCAGTCTTTTTGTCGTTTCAATAACAAGACTAATATATTAGAATGAGTTTTGCACTTCCAACAGGTGTATTTTGTAAGATCGTGTAGGTGGGAAGTAATCTTTCCATGGCCCATGAAAGGGTTAAGTAGCAAATTAAATTTCCATTATTTCTTACTTTGAATTTTCCCACTTCATTGCCTAGGGTCTTATAATAGCCTAAGTGTCATGAAACAACAGTGTACCATGAACCATTTTTAATCACTTGCAAAGTTTTGTCTCCCATAGAATTTTAAATATGTATTATAGTGAAAAAAAAATTTGCACACTTTAACGCTTCCAAGGGTTAAACCTATGCACCAATATACCATATACACAAAATAAGATAGGGTGCAACCCTAATTTTGCAAAGGGCACCAAATACTCTGAAGCAAGCCCTGCACACTGAAAATCAATATCTTTTTTTTTCTCAAACAAAACAAATATGAAATCCTAAGGAAACAGAAACAGAAACTTCCATATAAACACAAAACCTAAAACTCCAGGATAATTTATTATTACTATTATTATTTTAGAAAAAAAAATGTACTTTAAGCAAAGAATATTAATTTAAACAGCAAAAAAATATTAAGATAATAAAGGCGAATACACAGGTCTCTCTTATCTGTCGAAAAATGAAGACCATCAAAACAGCTAAGTATCAGTCCATATCACAGGAGAATATATATCCATATATATATCTCCAGAAATACTTTGAAGACTTTGGGCAAACACTTCAAGTCACTCAACACTATCACAGAAGAGATTTATATCATATGATGATCAGTCTTATATTTTCATATTATTTCAGCAGAAAGCTGAAACCATACATATGTAAACCAAAAAACATTGTGCCTACCCCCACAGGTCACTCAATGAATTATAAAATAATCATATACATATATATATACCCATGAATAAATGTTTATTGCAATTATTATTGCAGTCTTTAAACATGTTACATATTAAGCACAAATTTCACATTGATTAAATTATAACAAATCAGACAATACACACTGATGAAATAAACACATTTATAATAAGAAAAAATTTGAATTACCTAATGAAATTAACAAAGCATGAGCCTTTAACATGATGCAAAGTACTCATAACTATATGTAAGGGTATTTTAAATGTTGTCCTTTTTGATGCAAAATTAGAATAAAATCTAAATAGCAAATATTAAAAAAAATGTAAAAAATTAGGTTTTATATTGAACGCTATACTGTTTTTTATTGAACCCATTTTAAATGTAAGCTTTTAAATATAAGTATTTAAAAGCTCTAGTTCACACAACTTTTAGTATTACATACTGAATTAGCAAATTTGGTTGTTTTAAAAACTAGAAAAAAATAAGGAAATGCTACTTATAAGCATGATTTTAAACATTATATTTATTTTTCTTTTCTTTCTACATTTTCCCAACTAAACAAGTACATATACACTGCTATAAAAATTAGTAATTTAAACTGCTATCTCAGTTAGAAGTAATAACTATTTCATTATAATTTATTTTTATCAAGGTTGAACATTTAATTATAATGCAACCTAAAGTTAAAAATAAAATTATTAATGATAAAAACAACAAATTTGATACCCTAACATTTTTACTTTTTTAAAGCACAAATACATGACATGTATACAATTAATATATGTGCCTACCATGAACTTTAGATATAAATGAAAATTAATTTTTAAAAGTACTGTACTTACAAAAGTAGAATAAAAGCTGAAAAACTAATACTTTTAGACATACTTTACAATTTATCTTTTTCAAAAAAAATTAAAACAGTTTCAAAAGATATTTATTTGTGAATTAATATCTTTCCCAAAATAAAGATAAGTTGAAAAAAAAAATTAACATGCTATTAGGGGTAGGTATAATTATACATTTACATTAAACACTATACATGCACAGTGAAATATATATTGCCTTTACAAATTTTATATCCTTAGGAGCTCTTATTTGCAAAAGGCTAACAACATATTCATCTGTATATTACAGAATAACTACTGCTATAAATATTAACAGTATACACTGCATTATAGGCACATACATTTTAAAATATAAAATAAATTCCTTGTGATGACTTTAAAATCCTTATTAGCACAAAGCAAAATTAAAAGACCTAGTATATAGTATGCATATTGATAGTTTGTTAAGTATATGGATACATATTTAAATATTGTTCCATCAAAGAAAGTACTAATAATAAGAGACAACAACCTTAAAGATATTTGTAATTACAAAGAGATCTAAAAATATGACAATATATACAATGTAAAAAAAAAAATGCAGTTAACAAAACTCTAACCATTTAAGTTAAGATAAATCAAAATAAGTAATAAACATTGAATTAAAGTAAATTAATAACACATACTATACAGAAATGGCGAATGATTGAAATGAAATAAATTACTTACAATCCCATTAACTGCAAAATGCATTTTGATTTTCATCTTTGTTCATGCAATTAATATGGATTGTACTTAATGGAATTTTCATTGAGTGACTCTGAATAACAAGAGGCAGAGAGCAAACAAAAGTACAGACAAGTGCTATCTGTATGGCAACATAGGCCTATGGTAATACTGCATTGTCCTGTTCCATAAAGCAAAAATTGTATCTGCATCAGAATCTGGATGACCAAACAGATATGGCCGAACAACATCCTCACTGTTCAACCACTTGTCCATATCTACAGCAGTGAGGGCAAGCTTTTCTGTGAAATCAACATGAGATATCCCCACACGACTTGCAAGAGTGCCAGTAATATGAACATCGTCTACCCAGAAGTACGGAACTTTGGAAGACAGCAGATACAGCTTGAAAACAACATCTGGACTCATAAGCACACCCCAGCCAGAACAATAGGTTGGATACTTGCGTCCAGGATATTCTTTAAAACTAACACGCCATTTGCTCCGTTGACTACGCTTAACGTGGGGAGAGTGAATCAGATAACACATCATGAGGTTAGCTACTCCCCCAGTTTGACCAAATGTGTCCTTGAGAAAAGATGCTAACTGGAAGATATCAACAAATATATCATCATCTGTTTTGAATACGAAACGAGCTTGGCGGCAAAAGTAAGTAACCCACTTTAAACCCATGACATGTTTGTAGGTAAGATTCCTGTAACTGTCCAGAAAACTGCCCTGAACTATGTCATGGTAGATATCATTTTCTTTTTCAATATGGCGCTGAACAGATGGATCAGTGACTGTGCCCAAAAGAAAAACAACTCTCATAGGGTCCCGAGACAAATTTTCTTCACTGCCCCAAGTGTCCCTGAAAAATAATATTTCTTAAAATTTCAAATTTTAAATATAATTTTAAACATAATTTTAAATAATTATAATTTTAAACACTGCACACATAGGCTTTTTTTTAAACAAAGAATGAAATAGAAAGAATTTTTTAATTTACAATAAACATGTTTATGAAGTGAAAAAAAAATATTCAGAAATATTTAACTGTTTCAGCATTTTTATCACTACTTATATTTTAAAACTTTCAATCAATTTTAATTTGTGATAAAAATGCAACAAATAAGAAAAATAAGTTGCATTATTATAAATTGCAAAAATTTTTTTCTTCTTAATTCCTCAAACTATAATCATAATTAGTATTGCATAGTTAAAGACAAATGAAAATTTAGAGAAATTTTCGATAAGTTGTTATATATTTCTGAACACATATTTTTTACAGATGAAATTGTAACACAACAGGCCAAAAATTGACATAAAAAATACTTATGCTTTCTTTGAGTTGCTAAAAATAATCAAGAGTCAAAATATTAAAATGCACTTATCAATTTTTCATGATCAAAGTACATAAGCATGTACTGAATAATTGAAATTATAATTAATTTTGAATATATTTATAGCCAATTAAAATTCAAATTTATAATTTCTTCAGAGTAAATTTATGCATTAATGGAACAATAAAGGATATATTAATTTAATAAAAACATATAACAAACTTTTGTGGTAACTAATCAATTTTATAGTCAATAAAATTAAAACCCTCTTAAGTTTATAAAATATTCTCTAAGAGGAGCAAATGTATAATCAGGTTTCATTTCCGTTTATATATAAGTATACACATATTTTTTCTAATAAAAGTGCACTTGTACTTTTAACATTAGTTTATATAACAGGGGTAGATTGAGCATAATATGAGCTACATTCCAATTTTATCATAAAGTGAAGGGCTGCACTATAGTTATGCACAGTGCATCTTCTAAATGCAATTTCAGTAATAGAACTTAGAATATCTTCAAAAACAAAAGGTCCATGTGAATCCTGCCATCATTTACTGAAACAAAAGTTTAATCATCGGATACTAATTCAGAGATTGGACTTCAGGACATGATGCAACATTCTCACTAATATTTCATAGAATCTGTAAAATGTTTATATTTTTTGTTACTTAATAATTTTAAGTTTCTTACCTAGCAAGAAATTAAATAAAAGTTATTTTTGGACATTAATTTTTAGTTTACTGTACTTCATACAGAAATTTTATTGCCATAAGAGATACACCACTCTCCTACAAGAGCTGCATGCAGTTTGTAAGCTATGCTAAAAACCTTTCCCATACAACTTCTTCACCATTTTATTAAGGAAATGCCACACAAGCAGTCAACACAGCACTATGAGGGCAATACAAATGTATTAAAGCCTTACTTGGGAACTAAGTACAAGACCACTAGTTAGAAATTATGAAATGCTTAACCATTATATAATATGGGTAATGATTTATGTACTATGCATATATATACACTGTTGGTTTAGTAGTTGGTTGGTAATTTTAGTTTACTATACTTCATACAGAAATTTTATTGACATAAGAGATATACCACTCTCCTGCAAGAGCTGCATGCATTTTGTAAGCTGTGCTAGCAGTGGCGTGCGGTCCATATGTGCAGGGTGTGCACTGCACACCCTAGCAAAATTATGAGAGACAAATTTCTGCACCTATGTCTACCTACCTTTATATGGTATATAATAAATGTTATTTATAATATATTCAAATTTTATGTTGATTTGCTTGCTTGTATTCTCACAGTACATGCCGTACTAGGTGTTGCACCACGTAGCATGTTCAAAAGCAAACAAACATAAGAAATTTTTATGTGTATGCACTGCGCACTAATGGAAAAGCATGCTTTATATGTATGGGCTACTGGAGAAGCACAGCATACTATAGCACTGAGGCAAGTGCAGCTATTTTTCCTGCACTTGGCATTCAGAATCATCCGAAGGTACGGTTTATTAAGCATTGTATTAAAGCAAGGACTTGCGTGCTTTTGGTTTTTTAACTGATTAACTGGCCATACGATTTTGCAGACAGTTAATTTTTACATTTATATATTGTAAGATTTTGTTTTCATATAAAAGAAGTATTTGATCAATATAAAGGGAAATGTTTTAGTGTGGTAAAGTAATTTTGGTGATGTATTATAGTTATAGAAATAATTCACTGAAAAACAATTTTGTTTTGTTAGGCAAAAAAGAAACTAATTCTAACAGAACAGTTCAAATTTTACCATTCATTGTGTTTTACAGACAGTATATAAGTTATATCTGTAACACCATATCATTGGTTTTATTTTTAAAAATTGTCAAGATGTTTTTCGTAGAATATATGATTTCCAAATGTTAAAATAATTAATAAATATAATTTAATCCACTGACCGAATGAGAAACAGTTCGTTCTATTGTGCCAGCGTGCAGTGAAATCCTCTGCACGTGGACTAGACTTTCGGTTTGTCGGCACCAATAAGCATCCTCATGAGGCACCGCAGCGGCGGGCGCCATGTAGTGCTATGTTTGCTGAAAATTTAAGTTTTTCTTGGAAATATAAGCTTTTTGTTACTTTATTAGTAATATGGATAGGCATATGGATTTTGTGTACAAATGAATAATAAACGTTAGAGAAGTGTTTAATGTACATTTTTATGGTTTTATTATTGTTGTTGTTGCTCTCTGCACACCCTGCATGAACACCTATTGCACGCCACTGTGTGCTAGAGACCTTTCCCATACAACTTCTTGACCATTTTATTAAGGAAATGTCATACAAGCAGTCAACACTATGAGGGCAATACAAATCTATTAAAGCCTTACTTGGGAACTAAGTACAAGACCACTAGTTAGAAATTATGAAATGCTTAACCATTATATAATATGGTAATGATATATGTACTATGCTTATATATACACTGTTGGTTTACTTACCTAATAACTTGTCGCTTACGAAAATTAGTTGGAGCTGAATGAACGAAAACTACAAGAAATATAGAGTCATCTCCATCACACCTTTTATTGTTTATTAAGAACTGGAAGCCAGGAGAGTCAACAAGCCACTCCAGATCACTTATACCTAGATTGAAACACCAAATTTAATGAAAATATATAAGCCAAGAGCAGTTTCTTTCAGTTATATACAGTTGTCAAAAGGAAAAAAAATTTTACTATTACGAAGAGAATTTGTTGTGCAAAGTTAGTAATTAAGTGAGAAGAGCAGAAGTATAATTTCACTTGTTCTCCAAACTTTTGAGTGATTCAAGCATTATAAACATTATGTATCAGAAAACTACTTATTCCTGTTTTAAATAATAGGTTTCCAAAGACTTCATCATTGACCAACATTTTCTAGAAGGATGGTAGGTTAAAAGGTAATTAGAGGTTCAGCAGACATCAATGACTATTTACAATCAATTTTATGGT
Organism: Pardosa pseudoannulata; assembly: GCA_032207245.1. Taxonomy (NCBI): domain Eukaryota; kingdom Metazoa; phylum Arthropoda; class Arachnida; order Araneae; family Lycosidae; genus Pardosa; species Pardosa pseudoannulata. The sequence continues at coordinate 45,127,405 of CM063501.1, forward strand.
AACATACATTAACAACAAATACTTTAGAATTAATAATCTTTATGGTTGTTTAATCAGTAAATAATTTAATAATTATATTTTGTTTCAGAATTCATCGCGATCCCATCAATAGAGTAGAGAAATATTGACAAGTACACATGTAGACAATTAGTTTGTCTCCACAAGATTATGGATTTTTACAATGACTTTTTTAGAGTCTAAGTATGAATGTTTTGAACAAGTCAAAGCATATTGAAGCATTCTGGATTTTAAATCTATAAATAGCAGTGATTTAGAAATAAGTCTCAGTATAAACTGTTTGATTTGCCAACAATTACCAATTGGATTTTAATAGATAGTGGTACAAGCCCTACAAAGTGAAATGTTTTAGCACAAATTAAAAAAAAAATATATATTGTGCCAATAGAGTAAGATGGCAATTAGTAATGAAATATTTGCAAGTGAATTTAGAAAAGTATTTAAGATGTTAGAAACACATATAAAAATTTTTTTTCCCAGAGAACTTTTAAAAAGAATGGGAAAAAAATTCTAAAAGTAAAGGGGAAAAAGTACATTTGCATTCTATGTTCTTATTTATTAAAACATGAAAAGCTAATAAACTCACTTAAATACAAAAATATAATTGCATGCCTCACTATTTAAAATTACAAAATATACTAGAAAGCAAAGATGAAGCAATATTAGTTACATATATTACAATATACTGTAATATTTATCTTTACTGAAGATCAATAAATATTTTAAAATTAGCCTTAAAATCACCAGCTATAACATACAATAAGTTTTAACTCTGAAATTGCAGTCCACCTCATGAATGATGTTTTTTAAATTAAGCTTTGACTAGTTTCAACTTTACATGTTTGATATTTGTTTTGATAATGGTGGAAAAAAAACTGTTGTTCAATACAATATGAAATTGCCAACCTTCAAGCAAAGTCATGTTGTAGGGTGCTGCTTCACTCTTCCACCAGGTAGCATTGGGTCTCAGAAGAAGCTGTGTTGGTTCCTTCTCTAAACACAAGTAGAGAAGACTAGAGAGGGCATAGGTGGCTGCCACAAAAATCAGAAGAGTCCAAAGGCGACGCTCACACGGACGTGCCATACCCATATGATGTTTCACCTGAAAAAAGAAAAAAAAGATAATTATTAATTTCACTCAAAATGTATGCAAAATGCAGTTAATTTTTCTAAAAACAACAATGAGTTTAATAAAATCCGAATTTTACCAGACATAGTTAAAAATATAGGGTAAAATAATAATAATATAGGTAAATATAGGATAAAAATATAGGGTTAAAGTAACTTTTTAGCAAAATAAGCATGTATTTAGAGAATCAATGAAAAGGGGGGGGGTGAGGGATTATGGCAATTTTCCATAACAAAACCTACTATGGTCTATATGGTATAAGAAGACATACTGCAAGCAGAGCAGCTAAACAAGGATCTGTTAAGTGTTACATTAACTTAAAAATTACACACAGATATAAGCAATAATAGAAAGTGCATTGGGAGTGCAGAATTGTACTGTGTGTCCTGTGTTTTGAAAGAAAAACCTTGCAAATAAAGGAAAGCAGAACTTTGTACAAAAGCTCTGAAAGTATTAAAATAAAATTCAACTTTATTCAATTTTATAAAATAATTGTAGTATACTGAGTGGTCAAGTCAAACATTGATACACATTAGTTTTTGTTTATTTATGATAATAATTTTCTCAAATAATTCAGTTGAGAATTCTTACTCATTTGAAGCATATTAAAAATCCCATGAGAACAACTATGTAAGGCAGGATATGTGCCTTATTTTATAGCAGTGAATAAGTGTTAAAGTAGTTATGTTACATAAAATTTGTTTTGAGGATCTGAACAAGATTTTGAAAATAAGAAAAAAATCTTCAATTAAGAATAATGAGGAAGTATACAAAAATAAAAATTCTTTGTAGGTTTTATTTAATTTGGATAAAATTTCCTTTCTATTGTATTTTAAGTTACCTATAAATATGGGGACCATTAAATCTCAAGTGTTAAGGGTGACCCCTGTTAACCAGGCCGGATATCAACCTATTAGTCTCAATTAGATACCTCGCTTTTAACTATTTATATTATTAATTTAAGAAAAAAAAATAAGATACTGCTATAGCAAATTGATTTCACATTTACCGATAACAGCTGATGAAAAAAGAACACTAACTGACTAAAAGACCCAGGCCTGGAAAGAATTCAATATCAGCTAGATTTTGATAAGCTAACAATAAAATTTTAATACTAGCCTTAAAAATTTTTTCAGGACAAAAAATCAGGAATATGCAAAACATATCAATTTTCTGTTTTTTTTCTCTCCATATAAAAGTGAATGTATGTATCTATGTATATCTGTTCTTTAAACAAATCCACATCTTTCTCGTACGATCCCTATATTTTGGACAAACATTCTTTGATTTTAATATTAGGTGTTGATCTTTTAATTTAGAAATTTATCTACGTTAATATGGAAAACTATCGTTATAGTTGGATTTTGTTTTAAATATATGTGTTCAAATAAGCTTCAACAGGCACATATATGACCAAAATCTGACGATGAAAATAAAGTCATGAAGTTTTAGGTTTAAATCCCACCCCTCCTTTATCTTACAGACTGTAATCAAGAAGGAAATGGGAGAATTAAGATCCGATAACACGAATTTGAGCCATTTGACAATTGAATTTTCCCGTCTTTTCACTTTATCAAATCCGCCGTAACTCAACGAAATATTCTATGAAAAAAAATAAATAAATAAATAAATAAAAAGAGTAAGCAAGCATCCAGAGTTTTTTTTAATCACAAACGTATTAAATAACCACGTGTTTAAGTTGTTTTGACAATGTTCAAAAGTTTGAGTTTGACTAGACAAAAAGAATGCCTTTGGAAATTTTGTAGTTTCTGATACGATGCCAGAATCATCAAACTGGAAATAGTATTTTTAAATTTTATAATAAGAATGTACGACAGAGAGAAAGAAAGAAAAAAAAGAAAAAAAAAACAGATTTTAGTAAATAATTATTCTAAATGAAAAAACTTTCACTTCGTTATGAAATGTATGCCTAGCTAATTTTTATAGGAGAAGAAAAAAATCACTTTTCATCGAACTCTGTTATTTTGTCTTCTTTAACCTTATGTATCATCGTGTTGGAGATCTGTAAATACCCAAAAATTTTTGTTATTTTGAAACATTTTTACATAGTTTTAAAAGACGGTTTTTGTTATTGTTAACTGCAGAGTTTCAGGACAGAAACGATTTCCTCACAGAATCGCTTTCGTATCAAAGTTCCATTCATTGATGAAAAATGATTATTATTGAAATAAACTTCGGGTTTCTTTCCGTTAGAATAAAAAAGGGGAAAGTGGGGAGAGGTAGATATCTCACAAAAACTGTTTTTAAATTCTTTGTGTAAAGATAAATTTTTGTGCAAAATAATTAACAATATGTGTAATACATCTGTATTTTGTATTTGCAGCAAAAACTTTTTTGACAATAAATTCATTTTTATGTAAAAAATTTTAAAATTTAAGGCATGTTTGAAATAATGTATTTTAAAATTCCATGTAACAGTTCAATTCGGGGTTCTCCAGATGCAAAGGGTTAAAGTATAAATTGGTAAATTCCATAAAGAACTTGAGAAAAGCTTGAGATGGCAGCGAGCCGCTCTTTGCCTAATCAATTTTTGTGCATATGAAGAAATTATTAAAGAGAAAAATCGTGAGAGGGAGAAATTCCTTTTCTTTTAGAATGATTTTTTAAAACACGCGAGGGGAAAAAAAAATGAAGACATTATTGAGCTGAAAGAAAAGAAAAATTAGTTTCCGTCAACTCAAGGTCGCGTATATGACAGCAAAATGGCTAGGACGAAGCCGAATCGCTCCCCTCCCTTTATTTAATTATTCAGCTTTCGTTCATAGTAAAAATACTGCAAAATAAAAAAAAAAAAAGTAAAAAATCACACAAGATTTTTTTAAGTGACATTTAATTAACAGATTTAAGTAATACGTTTCTGTAATGTCTCAACCACTTTTTACAGTAGAAGATGGTTGGTTGGTGAGCACCACGTTCTACTCTTAATTTAATAGAAACACAAAGAAAAAGGGATATTTATAACAATGTAGATAAAATTTTACTAAATAAAAACTAATATTTATATGCCAATTTTATTTTAATTAATATTTATATATTCATTCGTTAAAAATGTAAATTGGAACTCTTATGGTTATAGACAATAATTACAATTCAGATGCTGTAGAAAAAATTCTTAAAGAAAAATGGAGTTGACGCGAGAGCATTATTATTACGCAATGATTTTAAAGTGAGGTAAAATCAACAAAAATACTTTCAATGTCTACAATTAGCATTTGGAAAATAAACTCCATCTAGTGTTACTACAATCGGAGGGTACAAAGAATTTCGTAAATGTCGAAGTTCTCTCCAGAATGAAGAACACACAAAAAGAATCTTGTCAATATAGTCCCGGAAAATGTGTCAGCAATTCAAAAAATCTCAATCGATGATAATCGTTGTACTTTAATATCGGATCAACAACAATGCACAAAATTATTCATGAATAACTGTATATGAAAACAATTTGTCATTGGGTTCCCCATAATTTAACAGAACACCAAATAGCGGAGTGTATGAGAATCTGAAAAGACCTCCCTCCCCCCTCCGCCGCCATTAAAACTACCCAACGATGGTGCACAGCACCTTGTTTCATAATCATAACTGGTGGAATTATCAACTATGAAATGACAATGTTTTTTTATACAGGACTGCAAAGGAAGTAAAGATAAGAAAAGAATTGAAGATGACCCTAAGCCAAGAATGGTGAACAGACAGTAAGCAAAGAAAAAGAAATGTACTCAGTTTTCTTCAGAAGCAAAGGACTAGCCATTGCCACAAAGCTGGAGGGACAGAAGACAGATACAGTTGACTGGTAAACCACTGTCTTCCAGAAATTCTCCAAGAAGTTAATGTAAGGGGACTCATGCTTCACTTTGACAATGTCTCTTCTCATACGGTAAGATTCATAGTCGAATTTCTTTTACTATAGCACATCAAAGGGATATAATACCCATCACGTTCAGAACTTTTTAATAACAACAATAATACGTTTAATAATAATACGCTGTTTCCATTTCGAAAATTAAATTGAAGGTTACTAAAGCATATTTTGGATTCATTCCAAGAGATGAATGGCTTGAGGATTTTAATCCATGGAAAACTTGCTTACAAAGTGCATTGAAGTCGGGATTGCTTTGAACAATCCTAAATTTTGGTTAGTTTAGCTTTTGCCATTTAGTTTTTATAGCATTTAACCCAACATTTTCACAACAATCCTCGTAAACCTTATGAGGGTACTTTAATTTTATTTTAAAGATTATTCCAAATAAATTACTTTTCCCCACGTTATCTAAAACGCCATTTTAAGTATAAAAATTCACAAAATTATTTTTAAAAAATTCCTTTAATAAGTGGACGAGAAAGTTAACATATGCTCATTGATAAAAAGGAATGCATAGGGTATTTTAGAAGAGAACAGAAGGTATATAGTTAGGGATCTTTTACATCTGTACCGGTATAAAAATATCGAGGAACACATTTCTTCAGAATAATTTCCAGAATAAAAACTCAGTAACTATAATGGGTAATTTAATCGAATCCTTCAGTGGAAGAAAATGAGACTAGCGCCGGCGTATTTAGAGAGTAAGAAGCGCCAGGGGGCGAATCCAATGTCAAAATAAATAGATACTGACATCTGGCGCCTCAGGATCTGTTAGAAGCTAATCGAGCGAGAAAGATTCGATCCCAGTGACGTCACTGCGACGCCTAGCAGCAAATTCAGCATTTTACTATGATAAAAAATAAGGGAACATTTCTTTATCATTGCACAAGTTTTGCTGAGAGATCCACATTCAACAAACAAGACGACATTTCGTTTGAGAAAAAACAAAAATATGAACACATTCAAAGTTTTGTTTTTGAATTATGGCCAACATGTGAAAGGTATGCAGACAAATCAGGAAATATAGATTTTATTAAGTTTTATAAGTCTAAACACCAATATAACCACCGAGTAAAAGAGGCAGCTTTTATAGTCCTTAATTTTTTTTTTTAATTCTAGGTACACATTTTAAAGCAAATGCCAAAGACAGTATTCATATTATCCATAACCGTAAAAATAAAATTTCTATAAGACTACTTATTATGAAAGCTCTAGATGCAGTAACATTCAAATTAACAGTAAATATATTCTAACAATCGTACTCATGTTTCAAATTCACCTCTAGAAGTATTCACTTCCTTTTTCTGACCAACATCCAAAATACTACTTAATACCATCCCATGATCTAACACCTGCCACCATACTAATTTTCCAAAAGGTAAATTAGATTTTTAGAAAAGTGTACCTTGCTGACATATAAAGTAAACCATTTCGCATTTTGTGATTAAAATGCCGCTGTCCAATAAATAATTCATCTCATTCTTGAATTCCATATTAAATATAAAAAAATATAGTGTATAAATATTTTGATTTTTAATTCTATTCTGAAATGAAACTACTGAAATGATTACTGATTAATATTATAAGTTCATAATATCACAATTTAAAGGTTTAATAAATAACTCCTTGATGTTGTTATTGAGAATAAGTCCAATGGATAAAGTTATCCGTAAACAAACTTTTAATGACAATAATTAAACTATTTGATGTATACATTTACATGTACTTACACTACTACAGAAAACTTCATGCATGATGTTGGAAATAATTTGTAAGATAATATGAGCACAAACTGAAAAACATGAAATGTGTTTAAAGAAACATTTTAAGCTTCAGATTTTGTATAAATAGGACAGACGATACAAATAATCCGACTCGCTATGACTTAGTTCGAATTTAGATATGATAACAGTAATGGTGCGAAAATTTGCAGTAATATTTGCAATTAAATACATAATTTTTTGGAGACTTAATAATTCCCATACGCCAATTTAAAATATTGTGAAAATATAAAAAAAGAGCAAAATAAAAAATTCATTTTCGTAGTAAAGAGTAGTAAAAAATTTCTAATTTTAAAAATGGCGAAAGTCAATTACGATTAATTTACGATAATAAAAGTTGATACAATGCAAACAATTAGTTAGGAAAATAATATACATCATTTATTTAAAAAGTGAGAGAGTTTGAGCTTTGTTTATTAAAAAAATATTTGATACGGCTATCAGATAGTCTTTTATTATAAGAACGTTTAACCTTTAGCCTTATGCAATAAACGAAGGATTTATTCATACATAAATCAACTGCCATACTTCTTTATTAGTCCACAATAAACAACGCATTTATATCCAAAAAATAAACAACCACAGTTTAACCGGTAAAATTGATATTTCTGCAACAGACTGAATTTTTATTGACGCAAATGTCACTACGCTTTAATTTAATTTACAATAATAAAAATTGATACAAAATAATCAAATAGGAATTTTTTTTTTTACAAAATACTGACATAGAATTCCAATTTTGTTTATGACTAAGCAAAAGTTATTTAATACAGCTGTAAGATGACTTAATAGTTTATCGTATAAGGGAGTTTAACCTCTAACTGCATGCAATAAACGAAGAATTTATTCAAACACAATAAACTGTCTTCTAATACTTCTTTATCGGTGTACAATAAATATGCATTTATATTGAAAGACGAATAGTTGCAGTCCAACCAACAAAAATGACATTTCCGCTTCAGACTGAATTTTTACTGACTTATATCTCACTATCTTTAATTTAATTTACAATAATAAATATTGATACAAAGTAAAAAAAAAAAAATAGTAAAATAATATTTGCTTACATCTTACAATTTTAATTGGCGTATAGGAATTATTTATAAAAAAATATGTATTTAATTGCAAATATTACTGCAAATTTTGGTACCATTATTTTTGTCATATCTAAATTCGAACTAAGTCATAGGATTTGTATCATCTGTCCAGTTGACACAAAATTTGAATTTTAAAATGTTTCTTTAACCAGATTTCAAGTTTTTCAGTTTGTGCAGATGTTATCTTGCAAAGTATTTCCAACAACGTGCATGAAGTTTTGTGTACTAAAATATTAGTTTACAAAAAGCTGATACAGAGTGCCAGGTTTGTTTATTATTAAGCAAACGTTATTTGATGCAGCAAGATGACTTTTAATAATTTATCATTTAAGGGACTTTAACCTCTAGCTAAATGCAATAAACGAAGAATTTATTCAAACACAAATAAACTGCCATACTTCTTTATTGGCGTACGTAATGGATACTACTAAAATAATTGTTTACCAAAAGCTGATATACAGTACCAGTTTTGTTTATTAATAATCAAAAGTTATTTGATTCAGCTGTAATATGAACTTTAATAGTTTATCGTATAAAAGAGTTTAACCTTTAGCTGCATGCAATAAACGAAGAATTTATTCAAACACAAATAAACTGCCATACTTCTTTATTGATGCACAATAAATATGCATTTATATTGAAAAACGAATAGCTGCAGTTCCAACCAACAAAAATTATATTTCCGCGTCAGACTGAATTTTTATTGACGTAAATGTCTTTCATTAACCTTTTAAAGGAAAATCGCTGTCACTCAAGCTTTGACGTAATTATTTAAACATGATATCCGTTTTAATTCGTCGAACTTGCTTGAAAAGCTTCTTCACAGAAAAGGAGAGTTTTTTTTTTTTCTTAGATCGATACGAAGCAGCTAGCTTAGCTTTTTACGTAAACTTTGAGGAAGCCATTAGCCCGGATTTAGTTAACATGTGATGATATGATTTGATAAAAATTTTTAAAAGAGTTTTAAAGTAAATGAGGCTTCATTTACAGAAATCTGCAAAATGTGAAGGCTTAATTTTCTTAATATTCAAATTACATAGAGATGGTGAAATGAATCGATTGAAAAGATGAAATATTAGAATTTTAAAGAGTACAGGTAAGACTAATGATTAAATTTTTAAAATCAGCATTTTCGAAATATGTAAGTTTTTTTTGTAGCCGTAAGCAAAAGACCTAGTTTCGAAGAATTTATTCAAACACAAATAAACTGCCATACTTCTTTATTGATGCACAATAAATATGCATTTATATTGAAAAACGAATAGCTGCAGTTCCAACCAACAAAAATTATATTTCCGCGTCAGACTGAATTTTTATTGACGTAAATGTCTTTCATTAACCTTTTAAAGGAAAATCGCTGTCACTCAAGCTTTGACGTAATTATTTAAACATGATATCCGTTTTAATTCGTCGAACTTGCTTGAAAAGCTTCTTCACAGAAAAGGAGAGTTTTTTTTTTTTCTTAGATCGATACGAAGCAGCTAGCTTAGCTTTTTACGTAAACTTTGAGGAAGCCATTAGCCCGGATTTAGTTAACATGTGATGATATGATTTGATAAAAATTTTTAAAAGAGTTTTAAAGTAAATGAGGCTTCATTTACAGAAATCTGCAAAATGTGAAGGCTTAATTTTCTTAATATTCAAATTACATAGAGATGGTGAAATGAATCGATTGAAATGTGATTTAGCAAAACTGCGCAAAAAGGATAGTCCTTCTGGGAATAGCATTGTATCAATATTGGATAGAGTCTGGCATGGAACTGAACGATCGCATTGAGAAAGACCATGTGATCAATGGTTCCTAGATAAAACACATGGTATTGTTGTTGTTGTTGTCTTATGCCACTCGGTCAAACCAAGATCGATATGAGTCAGAGGCTACTTGATTTAAGGTAAAAGGGTGCTCCTTTATGTATATATATATATATGTATGTATATATATGTATATATATATATATGTATATATATGTATATATATATATATATGTATGTATATAGACCCATAGGTTTAGCCTGTCCACCCCCAGTG
>CM063501.1:45139838-45187338 GCA_032207245.1 Pardosa pseudoannulata
AAGGGGCCTGGCCAATTATAAACCTACATGGCCCTAGCGGACAATTTAGGAAATTTCCAAATAAAAAGGAGATACACGCTAGCGGAGACAGATTTTCCTAGAGATATTTTCCCACAGATGTTGACCCAGGTGTTAATGGTCTTGTAAATAGAACTTTATGCTAGCTGACCCTTCAGTTTGTCCCTATGATGAAGTGGGAACCCGTCCTTCAAAGTTGTCTTAATAAAGGTCTATAGCTGAAACGGTATCATTTTTATGGCCATGACTGCAACACCCCATCGAGAAGTCAGTCTCATTACATATATATATATATATATATATATATATATTTTATATATATATATATATATATATATTTATTTATATATACATATTATACATTTTATATATTAAAAATACATTATATATTTTATATATTTTATATATTTTACATATTTTATACATATTATATTTTTGATATATTAAATATATAACAGATGATAGTTCTACGTTTAACTTATTTATATCTTTTTCTATTGAAATATATGTATTTAAACTTTCTGTACTTGAGAAGTCAGATTCAATTTATCTTACTTATGACCTCAAATAAAAGTATCTATACAAACAACACTTTTAAGTTGTTAAGATGTTTATTTATTATGCCTCTTTAAGGATTATCATTTATTGTTCTTCCAGTGTAGTTAAACTTTTAAAAAGCCATAATGTTCAAGCTGTAAAAGGGTAGGGGTTATTCAACTAAATCACTTCTCAAACCCTAATTTGGTATCCTCTATTGCAAACCCTTCTAAGGAATGTAAAGAAAATTTATATATTTTACATATACAAGGCTTATAGATAACATTTATAAACAAATTACATTAAATTCCCATGAATTTATTTTGGTGACCTTTAAAGGGTTAAGAACGACATTGAAAGAGCGTTGGGGGATAGATTCATTGGATCAGCGTAGCTATTTAGCTATTTGTTTACAATCTCCATTACTCATATAATTTTTTGTCAGTCTTTCTCTTAATAAACAGGGCACACGTTTTACATGAATAAAAACTTTATAAATCTTGCAATTAAAATGCATATTTCATGCTTGTAATTCTTAATTTCAAGATGTTAGTCTGAAAAATGTTCTAACCTTTTTCTGCAGCAATTCAATTAATTCATTTTCCTTCCTTCGCTGTACTACTACCAAGAATGTTTAGAAAAAGAAACTTTGGGAGCTCTACTGAAGGTTGCAAAATGTCAATCCATAAAAAACAGTGAAGAAATAGTTTTTTTCCTCTAGTTGCCTTGGAAAACGAAAGGCGAAGGTGGGAGAGGAATTACGTTCCTCTAATTCAAAATGAAAAAAAGTAATTACAGGTGGATTTGACATTGTAGGAATCGTGCGCATTAATTACAACCGGAAATCTTCCAGACTAAAACAAACATACCGATCGTGATCGTTTCTGGGAACACATCTGTTGTAAACGGAACACTAACACAGATATCTATTACGGAGGTTGTGTTTTTCGGGGAGACATCAATAAAAGTAGAAAGAAAGCAAATACAGCTAAAGCTAAATATCAGAGCACGCTGTAGCTTTTTAAAAGGAAACTAAACCATTTCTCTCACACGAACTGCCGAAGGATGGCTGATTGGTTAGGGCGCTGATCCTCAGTATCAGAGTTCTAGGGTTCGAATCACACTGTGGCATGGATGTTCTCAGCCGCTCAGATTCAGCTTTAAACAGTAGGTCCCAGACATGCCAATACTCAGGCACTTATGTCTGGAGCAACAGCGTGGTTTGAAATTTTAGCATGCTAATTGCAGATTATACATAAGTACATATCTTATTGGTTTCTGAATTAAAATTAAATTTAAAATATTTACACAGTAGTAAATTGTAAAAGGTAAATTAAAATTTATGCATTTAAAAATTTATGAGGAGCTTTTTTAGTTTTAACAACTTATTTTTCAGAAAGTGTTTCCTTTATAGCAACAATGACCCTGATTAAAATATTTCCATTTTTCTATCATCAGGGATTCTAGAGTTTTTATACTCAAATTTGACCTAAATTCAGTTTGGGTTTTCGGTACAGTACTGAAAACTGTTTAATATTCAGCATTACTGTATGGAAAGAGTAATATTTAGCTTTATTTTTTGCAAAACTTTGTATTTAATTGCTGAATTGTACTCTTTTAGCTGTTCAAAAGTTTTGTTACTTTCCGGAGAAATCTGATAAGTTTCCAGAGTTTTCAAATTTTCTCATTTCTCCGGAGCTGTTCCGGAGAATCTGGACTAGTTGGCATGTTTGAGATCCTGGTATCATTAGCCCTCGTGTTGCATAAAAGAAAACCGTGGGCCTCCAAACCAAATCTTACGCGAACTTTCTATGGGGCTCCTAATTTCAGAATTAAAAAAAAAAATAAAAACTGCTTCGTACGTCTAACAGGGATGGCTAACCCTAGTAAGGTACCTATAACTTTTGCCGCCCGGGGTGGTTACTTATTGGCCGCCCTTAAAAGGTATTTTTAATAAACTTACATATATATATTTCACGAGATAAACTATATACATCTACTTGATTTACAGAAAAAGAAATCACGAGAAAATAATTTTTTATTTTATATATATAAATAAGTAGGATTACATCTTTTTAATAAATGAATGCATTGTACAAGTGAATACGAAGGGGAGAAATTGCATATTTATTTTTCTAGCTTTCTGAGGGTGAAATTCTTGTATGTCTTCAAAATTTAATTTATTTGTGCTTTCTTGTTCTATGAATAATATTACTAGATTTTTCAGTATTAAATTTCTCATTATAGAACGAAGATAATTTTTTTTTATCTATTTTTAAAAAGCCCCATTCGCAACTAGCGACACTGATAGCAATTCATAAAATTTTTTTTTAACAAAATTACTATGCTTGATACGGAATTTTCTAACCTTTACTTATACAGATTTCGAACGGACCACCCACGGGATTCGAACCCACGAACTCTACTGCTGAAGAGCAGCACCCTCTTTATTCGGTCATCATTCGGCCTAAAGGGCTGGGTGCAAAGAGAGTTGCATAGCCAAAAAAAAAAAAAATAAAAAAAAAATAAAAATAAAATAAAATAAAAAATAAATAAAAATAAAACAAAATAAATAAATAAAAAATAAAATAAATACACTGTTTATTTTGTTAAATTTTTCTGTATTTTTATGCATTTAAAACGATTTTAAAATTAAATTTAATTTAATAGGTAGTCTAGTTTTGTGTAAAAGGCTTTAGAATACTTCAAACAACGCAGAGCACGAAAACGTTGCGCAAACTGATACCCAAAAAAAAAAAAAGAGTGATTTTCGACTCCAAGTTTCCTATTACAGACAATAATAAATGATGTCCCTTCTGTCAAAAAGTCATGAATTACTTTTCTACAATAAGTTGGTTGCTCTCCAAAAAGAACAACAACGGCTTTTCTTCCCTGTCAAAACATGAAAACTATTCATCAGAGTCAACCGATGACAATATATAATTCCGGTACACTGCGTTAGAGTAGACGATGTCAAATATATAAAGACATTAATATTTAATATCCGGAGATGAAAGGGCATTATGACATTACAAACAGCGCATATATATATATATAATATACAGGGTATCTGCCAAAATAAAATTTTTCAAATCCATGACTTTTCATGACTTTCCCTGATTTAGTAGATCATTTTCCATGACTTTAAAAAGCTTTCGTTAAAAGTATATATGAATAAAACTTCTGATGTACATACAAATAAAATATATGCTTTTAGAGAAATTACAGGAATTTTATCATAAAAAAACTGTAAACTTACTTTATAAGTTAATAAACTCACATAAAAATAAATTGTATCTACATACCTAAGTTTAATCCTATAGCAATTTTTCAATCAAAATGTTTCCAATTTGAATTCAGGGTACTTTGGTATTATCCAGGTGACCATGAATAATAGCCAAATATAACCTTATAATGTTTATAGACAATATCCCTAGGGATAAACTTATATTTTGTGCAAAAATCTTAACTAATTTTTATTAAAAAATAATTATTATATTAATAAAATTTTAATCTACAATTTAAGAAAAAAACCAGAATAATATACATTTACCCACCCATTAAGCTTTCTTGCTTTGAGTTTCCTTGGTGAACTAATTTTACTTGACAATAGGGTCAATAGGATAATACATAAATACCAAACTCAGTAACTTCAGTCAAATGACAAGTAAAAATAGAATTAAACAATTCAATGCATTTTTTTTTTAATCGGTAGTTTAGCGGATCCATGACTTTCCATGACTTTTATTCATTTTGCTTGAAAAATCAAGACTTTCCATGACAAAATTAATCCATTGTCTAAATCCATGATTTTCCATGACTTTCCAGGTGCGCGGAAACCATGTATTTTCTAATTTTTGTGAAAAGAAAACATGACTCACATTGGTAAGTACAATGGGGTAACAACCTGAAACGCTGATATAGGGAAAGGAGTAAACAAGGAAAACGGCACCTGATAAGTAGAAAATTTCTTGCTAACGATACAATATCAAATGACATTATTTACCAAACATCCTCAAGAAAAACTTGAAAATCTCTTGTGGTGCACTACTGTGCCGCGGCACACGTGTTGAGAATCACGAATTTCACAAGGGGATGATTGCTTAAGGATCAAATCAGTATACATGTTTATTTCAATTATTTAGTAAACAGATATGCATATACAGTATTTTATATTAGGGGATTATAAGATATATATATTCAGGATTTTATATAGAAAGATTTTAAATAACACGTTAGCACATAAGATATTATAAATAGAGGATTATAGGATAGACACAGGATTTTACACAGAGATTTGTTCTTAACACACAAGATTTTATAGAGACAGAATAGGATAGAAAGATAGAAACACGATTTTATATGTACAGAATACAAGATTACAGGACAGGATTTTATACAGAGAGGATTATAGGACAGTTGCAGAGGATTTTATATATAGGGATTTTTAAATAGCACACAAGTCACGGCACACAGGTTGAGAATTACTGATGCAGAGGCGTACCCAGGTGGAGTCCAAAGGGACATACGCAACCCCCAAGATTGTTTTTTTTTTTCGAAACTGGAAAAAGAGGGGCGGTTTGGGTTTGGTTTGGTTTTGCAGCGCTACGGTCTGCTTTTTGCAACACGAGGGCTAATGAGATCGGGACCTACTGCTTAAAGCCGATTCCGAACGGCTACGAACATCCATGCCAGAGTGGGATTCGAACCCACGAAGTCGGGTTCCGAAGGCCATCGTTCGGCAAAAGAGGGGCGGAAAAGAAATTTTAAATTTTATCTTCCTTTTTTTTTAAACTTTAGAAATACCATACATCAGAAATGCGTTTAAATGGACTCTGCTTGCTGTATATCTATAAAAATATTCCTGTAACTGAAGATGAAGTTATTTAAATATTTTACAAAAACAAAAGCGGAGAATAAATATAAATTTGTAAAAACAAATATGAATAGATTTTTTCATTGCATTGCAATCGAATATTCATAACTTTTATTAAATTGCAACTGCTTTTTTCAATCAGTAAATTTTATCAAGTTTCAACGATACAGGATTCTATCAACTCTGGAAAGTAAAAAAGTTTTTTTTCACACTACCTCTATTATTTTTCTTAAATGGGCCATATTTTTCTAATTTTTATAACTTGGTAAAAATTATATCAGTTCATAAATAGTTTTACAACCGAAAAATTAGATTGATATTATTTATTTTTTTACACAATGATAATATTAAATTAAAGATGTTTATTTTTTCATGGCAATTATAGGCTCCTGTATGAAAGAATTTAGGAAGGGGGGGTGTCTGAGATAAAATGCGTGTACGCATGTGTTGTATTTGCATATTTAAGTGTTAAATTTAGTTTATAGAACTGACTTTACAAAAGGGGGGGGAAGCTCAAGCTCCTTCTGCACTTTCCATATGGGTGCCCTTGTTGGCAATGATAATATACACCTCTAAAATTAATTTCTGGGTACGTCACTGTACTGGTGTATATGTGTATAAGCACAAAAATGCATTGCATCAGGTCATTTATTATGTAATCATAGGCGAGAATTATAGAACAGAGCTTTTTTTGATAATGTTGTTCTGACATTTAATTTCAGTATCTTGACCCAAAGCAATCAACGCTACAAAACTAACTACCCGAAAAACCATCCCCAGACCACACAGGCATTTTCCCGGGGATGAAAACTCATATGAACACTGTTGTCAATTTGTAAATAATTCCAGGGGAAAAGAAGAAAAACTGAACAATCCGCCCCCTAACTTCCGAATATAGCTATTGAGAGGGACAACCTGCCTCAGGTTACCAGAGCCTTTATTTAGAAACAGTAACAGAGCCAAAAAAAGAAAGAAAAAAAAAACGTAACCCCTGTATGTTTGGAATCGAGCAGGGGAAAAAAACTCTTTTTCTGTGTATTTTTATTCTTGGTTCGCCGCTAAAGGTTATCTTGTGCGTCACAGGCGTGTGAGCGATATTTGCCGAGCCACATGCAGAAAAGATGGGGAGGGAAGAAAAAAGAAGACCGTCCTATACCTGGAGTACCCATTAGCAAACAACACTGGATGGGAAGGAAAAAAAGTAAATTAAGGACCGTCTTTTTTCTTGTTTACCAGGGCGCTTCTTTTTTTTTCTTGAATCCCCCCCTCTCTCCCCTGAAGAGCGAGATCTCTGGCATTCGACCAAAAGGGTCCGACAAAAGCACACGCCCCACCCCGCCCCCCTTTAAGCATCTAGGTTGTCACCAGCTCCGACAATCAACGCCAGAGATAAACGTGATATATATCTGGGTAACAGATTCTGGCACTCGTCTTTCCGCAATCGCATTTAATCACGAATAAATGAGGTTTTATTTCCAATTTATAGAGATAAATTTAAAACTTGCTCCCGTCGTGCCATTTTAACGAGGACAGTTCAGGGTATCTCCCGAACTGGCCTTCATTAAAGAGAGAAACCGCGAGAGCAAAAGGGAACAGCGATGAAATAACCATTAACTGCACTAACAGATGGTTCGGGAGAGGTCCAATGTGTTTTGCGTTCCAGAGTAATTCAAAATATCGCAGGATGATGACCATTCTGAAGCCTGTTTTCTTTTCTTTTCTTTTTTTTTTTTTTTTTTTTCCCTAACGAATCTTGATTTACTACAAGTCCAATTAAAAACGCCGAGTACAGCTATTATCAGACAAGCTTATTAAGGGGGTAAGAGACACGTAAATCTCGAAAAAAAATCAATTAAATTTTTTAATCATAAAAAATACTACGGAGTTCTTAAAACCAAATAGCAATGCCTTTTGCGTTCCACAGTAATTCAAAATATCGCAGGATGATGACCATTTTGTAGCTTTTTTTTTTTAATAACGAATCTTGATTTACTATAAGTCCAATTCAAAACGCTGAGCACAGCTGTTATCCGACAAGCTTATTAAGGGGGTAAGAGACACGTAAATCTAAAAAAAAAAAAAAAAAAAAAAATCAATTACATTTTTTAATCTTAAAAAATACTACGGAGTTCTTAAAATTAAATAAGACCAATGCCTTTTGCGTTCCAGAGTAATTCAAAGTAAAGTGTGATAGCAGCCAATCTGTAACCTGATTTAAAAAAATAATAATGAATCTTTACTCACTACAAGTCCAATTAAAAATACTACATATGAGTAAAGCTATTATCAGACAAGCTTATTAAGTGGGTCCGGGATACACAAATCTCGAAAAAATTTTATAAATTTTTTAATCATAAAAATTCTACAGAGTTCTTAAAATCAAATAAGACCAATACCTTTTGCGTTTCAGAGTAATTCAAAATAACTTATGATGCTGATCAATTGGTGGACTAATTTTGATAATAATGAATCTTGACTCACTGCAAGTCGAATTAAAAATAATATATATGAGTACGGGTATTATCAGATAATCTCATCAAGAAAAGCCGGGATACATATATCTCGAAAATATCAATTTTTTAAATTTATTAAGAATACTACGTAAAAATACTTAAAAAAAAATCAAACACAAGAAACTGCACGTTTTTATCAGATAATTATATCTGGAATTAAAAAGCGGCGATACTTCACATTTTGTTTTAAGGTGTTAGTGTTCAACACTCCTTTTTCGGGGGACTTAAATGTCTTACACTGTTTTCTTATATAAATATTGAAAATTGTTTTCTTATATTAATTTTGTGAGGTAAGCAACTATATTCTAAAAAGGTGAATTTGATTATATAGTCTATTTTTACAGTAATTTTACATTAGCATTATTAAGCTTATCTTCATAAAAGTACAGTATTGTGAAACTCGTAACAAATGATAGTTACTTCTTAAAAGAGGAGTACTGGAAATACCTATTATCTCAATTTTTCATCAAGATCTGTCAAATGTTAATTGATATACCTCAAATTCTATTTAAGCTACATGCTTGAAATTTCTTACAGATATTCTTTAATATATTCTCTTTGATACGTGCTCGGGATTTTTAAATAAATGTATTAGTTTTGAAAATATTGCCCAGAAGACAACAACAATCATCTCAAAACAAATTATTTTTAGACCGTTTCTTCTATGTAAAAATGAAAATTTAATTTAAAGAAGTTATTCACACTTGAGTTATATCAAAATTAAAATTAAAAATTTTTACAAAATTGAAATTTTAAAATTTTTAACTTTTATATGTGTAATAATGCTCGTAAAAGCATATATCTGAATTATAAATCGATTATAATTCTAAAAAAATATTGGGTCTTTTACCCTCCCCCCTTCCTTAAGTCCGTTTATCTCACTTAAACAGTTACTGCAACATTATTTTCAATCTAATCGGGTAGTTGAAGATTGTATTTATCGGGTAGTTGAAAGGCGCCTTAGCTATATGCTGTATTCCCCGTCTTGAGTTTGGTTTGGTTTGGTTTGGAGTGCTAAGGTTTACTTTTTGCGACACGAGGGATGAGACCGGGACCTACAGCTTAAAGCCGATTCTGAACGGCTACGAACATCCATGCCATAGTGGGATTCGAACCCACGAACTCCGGTGCCCTAACCAATCGGCCATCGTTCGGCTCCCCGTCTTGAGAGTGAGATGTTTCAATCAGGTGTGCATCAGGAAATATTTTTTTACACTGCGTGAGAGATTTCAGTTAAAATTTAAGGTTACATTAGAGGTAAAACAATTAGCCCAAGATAGCAAATAAAAGCAGTAAAAGGGAAAAAGAATTTTGAAATAGAGTAGAAAGTTTAAAAAGGATAGGGAAATAATTTTGCAGATGCAAGTATCAATTTATAAAATTTTATAATTTTTTTGGAGTTTTATATTTTATAATTTTTTATATATTAATAATTAAAAAATTAAGAGTTCAATTAAGGAGAGAAATTAAGGATAGAGGAAAAAAAACGAATGAAATGATATGGAGGAAAAGCTAAAATCATATTACAAATAATTTTTTTTTAAATAAAAAGCTGAATGAAATTTTTCTTATTCTAAAACACTATTTTTGGACAAATATATTAATGAATACATCAAACTACTACGTCTGCCGATTTCTTCAGTTTGACGTTTATATCGGACGGTGGCTCAGCGGTGTTTCACTCAGTCAGTTAAGCAATTATTTTTAACTTAAGATTTATTTACATAGTAGCGCCACTGCACTCCTAGCCTATGATCTAAGTCAAAGTAAAGAATACAGACACAGGATGAAGGGAAGGCACCGTTGAAATACTGTAAATACACAAACAAAAGAAGTGACCTCGAAGAACCTTTATACAAAAACAACTTTTACGGGCTCCTGCGCAGATTCAGCTTCTTCAGCCTTCTTTTAAATTGTGGTTTGATATTGTCTTTTAAATTAATTTTGTAGATTTTTGATATAGGTTCTTAAAAATTCCTTGTAATTATATATTTGTAGTATATACTTATACGTGTACATTAAGTTCCAGATTAAATTTTACCTTAAATAGATAGTTGAAATGACGTTGAACATTGATATTTAGTAGAGGTACTTTCTTTACTTACGAAATCAGAATCAACCTCTAAAATAACTCATTATGAAATAGTTAAACGCTGAGAATATGTTACTGAATATCTAATAGTGAATCGATTTGCAGACGCATTGCAACGTTTAGAAGCCATAGCACAGCTGCAGTAAATATTCTTCGATAACGATATTGCACAATGACACCAAATGCGACAAATTACAAATGTCTACGAAGCCTTCGATGCAACAGATTGGTGCAATACAATCACATGAAAAACTGCAAAACAGTCGTCGAGTATCAAATGGCTAAACCGACTGAATTAAAGAAATCGACCTGCTTTAGTGTTCCGATTTACCTAGTTAGCGTTTATTATGAATCGCAACATTGCTGAGAACTGAAAATAAAAATTTATTTCCGAATGGGAAATATACAGTTAAACCTGTACTGTCTATAAAGATATTTCTTTGGTAACACAGAATTCCTTTTATAAACCAAATTCTTTATATACACGTGCAAATCACCAAGAGGTTAGTAATTCTGATATAAATATTTACAGTTTAAATTACTTAAATGAGATTTTTAAATACAATCCAAACTATAAGCACATGTACATTAAAATTAAACGCGCAAATGGTCAAACTATCTATAACGATAGCCTGTCTACAATGTTTTTTTTTTTTCTATTTCCCTACAGTATCCTTATACGTAGGTTTCACTGTATTATGTATTCAAAATGATTATTTTACTATGCAGGGAAAGGTTTTAAAAGGTATTTTTAAATACAAACATTCATTTTTTTTTAAATCACCCAAGAAGTCAAGAATAACAGTTATGTTTAAGTGTTAATTTTCAAAGTAAATTAGTTTTAAATGATAATAGTAGAATAATAACCAGCTGTTCACCAGTAGATATACGAAACTATGCTTTTAGTAAAAGTGTTTCTACAATAATGTGCTAAGTGACGTTGAGGTGGCGCTTCGCGCGCCCAAGACACAGGTCCGCCATTTATCCCTTCAGTGGGTAGACAAACTGGGGACCAAGTATGTTTGGTCTGGTTTGGTTTGGTTTGGTTTGGTTTCGAACTCTACGGTCTACTTTTTGCAACACGAGGGCTAATGAGACCCCAAGTACGCTTGGAAACCAAACACTGGGAGTTCCGCATAAGGTTGACAACCTAACCGGGACTTATGCTTCCCCATACCCATTGGTCTCTAAAACGAAGATTGACACGATAGACCATGGCTCATATGTTGGGATGTAACACCCGGGAGTTTAGTTTTTAGTTTATACAATAAACGTTTCATAATTAAGTGCAAGATAGTGTGATTGGTTTATTTCCCAAGAAGAAACTTAGGTTGTTTGATCTAACTAATGATTAACTGCAATTTTGTATCAACTGAATCAGAGTACGTTCAACGCTGAATATCCGTTGCGTTGAACAATATTTTGATTTAGTACTTACTGTTCAAGCTATTTTATCTAAGTGTCTTTCCACTTAAGTGTGCGCGTAGTGGATTCCATGGGCGTCACCAAACATTGTAAAGGGCGTAGCGGTTAAAAAGCCTACGTAAATGAAAATGAAACCAGCAAGTGTTAGTCACATGATAATATACGGCCACTAGACTAAAAATTTGAAAATCACTTCTTTCGCTGTATTGTACATAATTGTTACTCTACAAATTATGTAGGCTAAATTTAAGGTCTAAGAATGCATTTATCACCTAAAACAGATTTGAACTCTCAAAACAGTTAAGGTACATATACAAACTATTATACATAGATTATAAATCGCAAATAAATACAATAATCTCGCAACCGTACTTTTTTTATATAAAAAATCGGGAATATACAGAAAATATTTTAAGGGGATACATTACCTTTAAATCTTCAAAAATTCTATTTTTTTTTTATTTTTAAAATCTCGGGATATTTTTAAATAATTTAAAACAAAAGCCATTGAAATATTCGATTTAGAACATGTAAAACTATACAATCTTTGCATTTAATATCACAGTTTTTACGGGAATTATCGAAATTTCAAATGAATTTCACTGAAAACAGTGCTTTTTTCAACTTTTAAACACGGTAAATTAAATTAAATAAAAAAAAAAACTTTGACTTCCTAATTTCACAATTGTTACATTATAAACATACGATGTAACTCTACATACGGTTTTAGTTGTTGTATATTTCATTTAGGACCGATCTCACTAACGTCGTTTAAAGATTAACCACGATTAATCTCTGTTTAAACGGTGAATTGCGTCCAGCATTGGTTAGCGCCATGGGTTAATCGGGATTATCCGTTAAACGACTTGGGTGATATGCCATTTGTATTTATAGTTTCATTTAGTAAATGGAATTTTTAAACATTAAGATTTTTTGAAAATTAAATCCACTGGTGTAAACATTTGATATTTTTTTCAGAAATTTAAATAGGTGGAGAATTATACCCAATAATTGTTTACTAAAAGGCAAAAAATATTAAGGAAACTGAGTGTCGTTGCAAGTCTGCGCACATTGTGCAAAATTTTTTTTTAAATTTTTAAAACAATCTATCACTTTTTACTTTCTTAAAAATATCTTATTTTATAGGAACAATGCAAATTCAGCAAAACTAATTAAATAAAAATAGCGAAAAATATCATGCATTACTATAATAATTTAAAAATATATGATAAAGTGAAAAATAAGAAAAAAAAATCTACCAGATAAAATTGCTTAAAGGTGATGTTTCCCTTTTAACAACTACTTTGGTACCGCCCATTAATTCAACAGTTCATTAAATTAATATTGATCTTTGATCACTACGTCGTTCACACAGATGTTTACAATTCAGAATTTTTCTAATCAGAGTATATTTTTATTAAAATAAGAATTTCTTTTGAGCCCATATGAAGGCAATACTTAAAAATAAAAGTTCTTAAACATGAAGCCTTTGAGAGATTTAATTTCTATTAAGTATCAAACTTCTGCTACAAAACTTTCTTGAAAACATCAAATTTAAGATTGTTAAGAACACGGACTACTCTTAAAGGTTTTAAGTACCATTTTATTTTTATCTATTTATTCAATCTTTTCCGAATTCTACTACCGACAAAATATCGAGAATAAAACTACTTGATGTACGTACTGAAATTTAGTAAAATTCATTAACGCAGTATGTTAATTAAATCTGCAGTTTTTAAACTTTTTTCATTCATAAACCTTTTTATCATCGATATCTTTTCGCAATTCCAGATACTAAACATAAAATGTTGATATGAAAATATTTCACCATAAATAATCTTTTTTTAAGCAAATATACACAGGAAAAGTTGTTTTAATGATTGCTTCATTTATTCAATGATAATAAAAGAAAATCGAGTTTTGAAGTGTGTTTTTCGACATGAATTAATTTTTGGGTATATTTGACATTTGCTGCGTAACATTATCTTTCAATATTTAACATTACTGGACGAAAAAATATCTTCACCATTGAACGATATTTTGATTTAGTAGCGTTCATGCTGAATACGTCTTTTCACTGATATATGTGGAGAATATTCCCAGAAAGCACATTTAGTTGCAGCAAACTTGCAGCAGTTTTGCTTTGGAAGCCTGCAAACTTGCAGCAAGTTTATTGTGATAAGTCTGCAAGTTTGAAACAAGAATGCAGCAAGTCTAAGCAAACTTCGAAGTCACCATACCTCCAACTTGCAGCAAACTTGTCATACAAGTTACAGTACACTTGTCGTGCAAGTTTGCCGCAAACTTGTCATATCAAACTTGCAGTAAGTTCATTGCAAACCAAGGTTGGAAATATCTCACCGTTTGAAAAAAACTTTTTGTCTGGCATATGTAAAGGGAATTTTTTTTAATTTTAAAAATTCATTAGCAATTAATTTCTTGCTAATTAACCCTTTGCACTCGAGGGCTCCGGAGCAGAGCCATTTAAAATTTGTCTTCAAACTCGAAGACTCCGCTACGGAGACGATGCGAAATAATTAGTTTTTACGATTTGTTTTTCTTCTTATGTTAAAAACTGAAATTTATTTACATTGTTTGCATTTTTTATTGGCGTGTCTGCCATGTTGTCACTCTTGTCTTTAGCCGGGAAACGTTTGCGCATGCTCTTGTTATCATAACTCTCAACTTCATGACGGGAATTTTCGCTTGCTCCAAGTTTGTCATGACAAGAGTGCCACAGTTTTGCATCAAAGTTGCGTTGCAAAGGAGTGGTCGCTTTATGCTCCATTTAACTTGCAGGAATTTTGCTGCAAGTTTGTCTCGTCAAATTTGTTATGACAAGATATTATCCAAGAAGGAAAAAAAAAAAAAAAAAAAAAATCAAACTTGCTGCAAGTATGCATGCGATCTGGGTTGCGACTAGTGTTTCATTCAATACATATGCAGGCATACCAACATTCAGGCACCTTTGTCAGGAGCAACATTATTGTAGGATTTAAAATTTAACATGCTACGGATGTACTTTTGCATGCATACTCGTATGCAATTTACTTATATAACAAACAAAACAGATTAAACATGATTACATATTTTATTGGTTTCTAAATTAAATCAAGCAAATTAAATTAAAATAAACCCGCAGTAGTAAATTATATAAAAGGTAAATTAAAATTTATGTATTTAATAATGTTTAAGTAGCTTTTTTAGCTTTAACAATTTCTTGTTCAGATTTTTTTTTTATTCTTGTAGCACACTGACCCTGATTAAAATATTGCCATTTTTCTATCATCAGGGATTCTAGAGTTTGTCTACTCAAATTTGATCTAAATTCGGTTTTTCCGCGCAGTACTGAAACTCTAACATGCAACATTACTGTGTGGAAGGAGTAATATTCAGCAATATTTTTTGCAAAACTTTGTATTTGATTGCTAAATTATAATCTTTCAGTTGTTCAAAATTTTTCTTATTTTCTGGAGCGATCCGAGGAGTTTCTGGAATTATCGAATTCTCTCATTTCTCCGGAGTAACTCCAGAGTAGTTGGCACACTGGCGTACGCAGAATTTTTTCAAGGGAGGATCATAATTTTCTCGAAACTACTAAAAGAAATTCGAGTATGTAATAAAGCCTTATAATTTCCCTAATTTAGACAGCTAGACAATTTTGACTTTTTATTCATATAACATTGTTTAGTTAAATTTTGATTTGATTTTTTAAGAACAAAAAATTTTTTTTTTATAAGAGGTAAAATATTTTATTTTTATTAAAAAGTAGGAATTAATCAAGCCAGAAAAAAACTACTCATAATGTAATAATAACCGTATAAATGTGAATATTCTATAGAAAACCAATGAATTTGACCAAAAAAGAAAAAATAACTTCAAAGGAATTAAACTAGTATACAAACACGCTAAAACCGGAATACTCAGGAAGATTTTTTTTTTTTTTTAGAAGAAAAAAAATATATCTGCAATTTTGGAGTATGCTAATTCTAAAAAATAATATCCCACATAATTTCTACTAAAATTATTATTTTTGCCATTTTGTCTGAGCTCAAGCGGGGGGGGGTTAAACCCCTAACCCTCCCCCCTTGTGTACGCCCTTGAGTTGGCATGTCTGCATATGTCTATATTACAATTTTGCGATCCCAACGTTTCGCTATGCAACAAGGAGTGCTGCCATATTAAGCAGAGATATGTTACAGGTGGCATCCGCGTCAAAATGACGACTTTGGTTATCAATATGACACGTAGACAACCCTGAATGTAAAAAACCCTGAATTTTGAAGAGGTGGGAATAAACCAGGGAATTTTGGGGAATAAACCCGGAATTTGGGGAAAAAATCATTTTAATAACGTTTACATTTGTTTTTTCAACAGTGGCTATTTAAGAACTAGCATATTATTTCTAAGAGATTTTTTTTAAACTTTTGGCAATATATATATATATATATATATTCAAGAAATAATAGCAATGATCATTTAAATGATTTTATAGTAGTACTTATGTCATTAATGACCCTGTTAGTCTTATCAAACACGTAACTGGTTGCTCCCATTTTAATGGCTAATATAATAATTATAGACATTATTTTTGATCATTTATTATATAAATTGTTTATGCTAAACTTTTTCCCCTCCTTTTATAACATAAAAATAAATATCTTTAAATTTAAAATAGCAGTTTATTATTTTTTGTAAAGCATATATCATTTAAAGGTGTCATCAAATGACACTGTTGCATTTTGTGTCCAATTCCTACACACACACACACATTATATATATATATATATATATATATATATATATATATATATATATATATATATATATATATATATATATATATATATATAGAGAGAGAGAGAGAGAGAGAGAGAGAGAGAGAGAGAGATGTTATCCAAGAAAAATAATGATTTATGGGTTTTGTGACACTACAGATTATTGCCTAATATTTAAGTAATAATAAAAATATTGGATATTTTCAAAGGAAAAATAGACTCCTACTTTCATGCTAAACAGGATACCTTGGCAAATAGAGTTAGTTAATCCCAATTACTTAATTTTTTTTATAGCATATAATAGTTAAATTTTGTGAAAATATCCACTTTTGAGGTCTACAACAAAGACAGAAAAAAATGGTGGTTCTCATTGTGTCATAAGAATTGGCGACTTCAAAATACTTCAAAATTCCCATGTTTTGGAAATTTTCAAAATTTCCTTCCCAAAAAACCCGGTTTTTTCTCTGGTTTAAACCGGGTTTTTTCTACTGCTCACAACTCTAATGACACGGCAGAGGAGAACTTATGGTACCAAATTCCCATCTATGGCGACTTCTGACGTCATTACGACGAAGTTGACTGTGAGATTTCTCGACCTCATAGTAGCACCTATTTAGGTCGTGACACAATTTAAATAAGCACTGCTTTTAATGGATACATAGATTTTAGCGAGATCAGTTTCGCTTTTAAAAACAAAATTTGATGTGGATACATTACTTCCTAGTATGCCTATTAATTTATAACCATTTTTAAAATTTTGATTGCATGATATGTACCCAAAAACTGCAGAATGAACGTGTTGACAAATTTCAACCGAGTTTACAATAGGGTGAAGTAACGAAACAGAATTAATGTTTTAATTAGCAGTAATAATATTACAATTACACTAAACCTATATGATAGGAAGTCCTATTCAATTGGCCATAAATTGTAAAACAAATATTATTAATAATAAAGAAATCTAATAATACTCATATTTCATTTAAATATGAAAATATAAATATATAGAGATTAACAATCTAATTTATATAAATTACCCTTAATAGATATCAACAAAATTGGGAAATTATCTTTTAGACTTTTTTTTGGGGGGGGAGGTGGAGAGGGGAGGTTTTAAAGGTGTTTTAAGAATATTGCCAACTGAAAAACTGAACAGAAATTAGCTTCTGCACTAATTTAAGGAGATGCATAACCTTTAGAACCTTAAAAAAGTCCACTTTTCAAAATTTAGTCTATTTAATAGCTAATTATTCAGTCTTATGCAACAAAAATTTAAAAATTTATAATTTAAAATTTTAATAAAATTAAAAAAAAACTATATTGAATTTAGAGGTATTCTGCTATTAAGAACGGTTTAAAAAATGATTTTATTTAAAACAGTGTCCACAATTTACGTAACTGTAAACATATTTTATCTGTATTAATTTAAAATCTGGTACACATGTTCTCGATATGCAAACAATAATAGAATTAAATAATAAAAGATGTTTTGGATTTCTTAATTTTTTTTAAGTTGAAAATTCATAATTTTCTTTGATAAAACCGAAATTTTACAGTATCTAAATATTGATTTTTCCTAACATTTTTCATATTTACATTTGTTTGTGCATTTCTTTAAAAGTTTTAAGTACGTGTCATTTCACAAGGTAACGATGTTGTCAGGGTACAGCTTAAGTACTGCCATCTGGCGGTGAAAATCAGTGTAATTTTTCGTTACATAAATATTTCGTTAGTAACAGATTTTTTTTTTCTTTTTTAATTGTAATAATGCTTGCCTGAATCGCCCTACATTGAACATTTGAATAGTACGAACACTGGCCCTTTCCAACCTACATTTCAAGGTTCCTGAACCAACCAATTCAAACCAAGTCTTGCGCTTCAAGGCACAGAAGTATATCTCCTGGATGACGGAGAATCAAGAGCACTTCAGTAGCATAAGATTATACAGATGATAGTCAACAGTTTATACAGATGATAATGAGAGATGATTTGTACATTTTTATTTAAGACTCATTGAATATAAAAGCATATTTGCATGTGCCCATAAGGCCATATCACTCTAGCAAAAAAAACGCAGGTTTGAGCGATTGTTCCCTGCTGCAGACACGTGAAAATCTACGTGTGATAGAATAATTTTACCCGGCTGCAGAACGAAAGATATTGTATATCTCCGTTTCGTGTGATAAGGCCTTAAGATGATACTCACAGAGTTTGGTTTGGTTTGGAGCGCTACTGTCTACTTTTTGCAACACGAGTGCTAATGAGACCCTCGCAGAGGTCGGACTTCTCCATTTGCCATTGACACGCCATAAGGATTTATAACACGAGGCGAAAATGCGCATTGACAACTATTCTACGCGACTGTTTCGAGTTGCAGTAGGGCGAAAATAATCTATCACACGCAGATTCTCATCCGTCTTCAGCCCGCTACAGTCACGCCAAACAGTTGTCAGTGAGTATCTTCGGCTCGTGTTTAAGATAAAGAGTATTTTTAAACTAAAACTTATCCTCTCGATTACGGAAAACGAGCATCTCCTTGGCTCAACCAGAACCCTTATATGTACACTGTACAAATGTTTTTATATTGCATATTTTTCGTACAATAATGTAGAAATCATCTGATCATCATGTATCAGCTTAATTTTTTTAAGTATTTTTATTTCGATTTTCTTTTATGATGGTCTAATCAAGAATTTAAGTATAGTCCTAATTAAGATATTATGACTTTTATAAGGTGTAAAAGGACGCGCATAAAAATTCTAATTATATCGGTTTTCAAGTAGTTTTAATTGAAAGTTATTTTAGAGATGCTGTGAGTACCAATGTCTAATGAAACTTTTTTTACGCAAGTGTTTTATGAATAAACGAGAAACTCGTGGGGAGAGTCTTCTAGATTTCTTTTCTAGGTTAGTTATCACCTGAGCAACCTATCTACCGGAAATTATGGTATGCAATAAATAAAAATGGCCATTTCTCAATCCTTTCAAGAGTGTTCCACGAGAGCTGACAGAAAGCACACGTGGACCAATAAGTTAAAATGAAATGACGTACGACCAAGTACTTAACTTTCGAGATAAAGGCATGAGTTCGAGAACTATAATCTTCAAAATGGAAACGAGAAGATGAGAAATAAAAAAAAAGACTGGCACCGTATAAAGAAATTTTCTCTCCGAAAAAAGTTTATGTACGACGAAAAGTTCCTACAAAGCCTCAAGCTCATAACGTTAATGACGTGTAACGGGCAGGCCCATTTCAGACGAGAGTTATGTATTCTTTCATGAGCTTTGTGGGTAATATGAAAATGAGAGACACATAGAACGGGAAGATTACTATAAATTTTGCCAAATGTTCTTTAACGTAGATAGCTTTTAGAAAAGTAAGGGTGTTTTTCATTTATGTAGCATGCAGTTTGGGTTCTTTTATTTTTTTATTATAGTTTTCAGCTAAACTCAGTTCTGAGTATGAGAAACAGGGCATGTAGGGTGGAAAAATTTTTTTTAAGGTGGCTGAGTATCGGCCATGTTGGATTCCTCTATATCTAAGTTAACGTTTAGAAGATAATATTTCAACTGAATGCAAATTTAGGGCGATACGTGAAATTCTACGCGATATTTGCCCCGTTCTAGAAGTGAAATTTCTGAGTACCATAATTAATACACACACACATAAACTGCAATCCTTATGATGGAGGTTTACAACCACCATATCCTTCCCTTCAGTACGCAACTGGATGAGGCAAAAAATATCTAAATCATACTGAAAAATAAATGTATTAAAGAAATTAAATAGAGAAAAATTGTATTGTAATATGTAAATGGGATTTATATGAAAAATGAGTTACGACTGATGAATTCTGGTATAGTACAGAATTCATTTGAAGAAAATCAAATTACATGGGCGCAATTGGATAAGTCGAAAGAAGTTCAGTCAGTCATGGGATAACTTCATAAAGACCAGAGATAGATAAGAGACCAGACAAAATGTATAGTAAACAGATTAAAATGTTTACTACTGTGCACTATAACCCCGGTTTTATACATTAAAAACTAAAATAAAATAAAAAAAAAACCTTTTTTTACTATGTAGAGTTTTTACTCACAATTTACATTATAATATAAATATTTAAAACAAACTGAAAAATAAATTTATTAAAGAAAAATTGTATTATGTAAATGGAATTAATATGAAAAATTAGTTACCACTGATGAATTCTGGTATAGTGAATTCATTTGAAGAAATTCATTTGAAGAAAATCAAATTATATGGGCGCAATTGGATAAGTCAAAAGGAATTCAGTTAATCATGGGATAACTTCGTAAAACTGAGAGGATAAATAAGATACAAGACAAAATGTACAGTACACAGATTAAAACGTTTACGACTGTAAATTATAGCTTCACTTTTATACATTAAAAACTAAAATAAAAATAATAAATACTTTTTTATCATGTAGAGTTTTTACTCGCAATTTACATTATAATATAAATATTTAAAACAAACTGAAAAATAAATTTATTAAAGAAAAATTGTATTATGTAAATGGAATTAATATGAAAAATTAGTTACCACTGATGAATTCTGGTATAGTACAGAATTCATTTGAAGAAAATCAAATTATATGGACGCAATTGGATAAGTCGAAAGAAGTTCAGTTAATCATGGGATAACTTCGTAAAGACCAGAGATAGATAAGAGACCAGACAAAATGTACAGTAAACAGATTAAAATGTTTACGACAGTGAACCATAACTCCGGTTTTATACATTAAAAACTAAAATAAAAATAAAAATAATAAATACCATTTTTATTATGTTTACATTATAATATAAATATTTAGAACAAACTGAAAAATAAATTTATTAAAGAAATTAACTAAGAAAAATTGTAATGTGTAAATGGAATTAATATGAAAAATTAGTTACGACTAATGAATTCTGGTATACTACAGGAATTATTTGAAGAAAATCAAATTATATGGGCGCAATTGGATAAGTCAAAAGGAGTTCAGTTAATCATGGGATAACTTCGTAAAACTGAGAGGATAAATAAGATACAAGACAAAATGTACAGTAAACAGATTAAAACGTTTACGATTGTGAATTATAACTTCAGTTTTATACATTAAAAACTAAAATAAAAAACATAATAAATACCTTTTTTTATTATGTAGAGTTTTTACTCACAATTTACATTATAATATAAATATTTAAAGCAAACTGAAAAATAAATTTATTTAAGAAAAATTGTATTATGTAAATGGAATTAATATGAAAAATTAGTTACGACTGGTGAATTCTGGTATAGCACAGAATTCATTTGAAGAAAATCAAATTATATGGGCGCAATTGGATATCGAAAGGAGTTCAGTTAATCATGGGATAACTTCGTAAAGACCAGAGATAGATAAGAGACCAGACAAAATAAATATACAGTAAACAGATTAATATGTTTACGACTGTGAACAATAGCTCAGTTTTATACATTAAAAACTAAAATAAAATACAAAAAATACGTTTTTCTTATTATGTAGAGTTTTTACTCACAATTTACATTATAATATAAATATTTACAATAAACTGAAAAATAAATTTATTAAAAAAATTAACTACAGAAAAATTGTAATATGTAAATGGGATTAATATAAAAAATTAGTTACAACTTATGAATTCTGGTATAGTACAAAATTCATTTAAAATAGTACAGAATTCATTTGAAGAAAATCAAATTATATGGGCGTAATTGGATAAGTCGAAAGAAGTTCAGTTAATCATGGGATAACTTCGTAAAGACCGGAGATAGATAAGAGACCAGACAAAATGTACAGTAAACAAATTAAAATGTTTACGACAGTGCACTATAACTCCGGTTTTATACATTAAAAACTAAACTAAAATAAAAAATACCCTATTTTATTATGTAGTTTTTACTCACAATTTACATTATAATATAAATATTTAAAACAAACTGAAAAATAAATTTATTAAAGAAATTAACGAAAGAAAAATTGTATTGTAATATGTAAATGGGGTTAATATAAAAAATTAGTTACGACTTATGAATCCCGGTATAGTGAAGAATTCATTTGAAGAAAATCAAATTATATGGGCGTAATTAGATAAGTCAAAAGGAGTTCAGTTAATCATGGGATAACTTCATAAGACCAGAGATAGATAAGAGACCAGACAAAATGTACAGTAAACAAATTAAAATGTTTACGACAGTGCACTATAATACCTTTATTTTATTATGTAGATTTTTTTACTCACAATTTACATTATAATATAAATATTTAAAACAAACTGAAAAATAAATTTATTAAAGAAAAATTGTATTATGTAAATGGAATTAATATGAAAAATTAGTTACCACTGATGAATTTTGGTATAGTACAGAATTCATTTGAAGAAAATCAAATTATATGAGCACAATTGGATAAGCCGAAAGGAGTTCAGTTAATCATGGGATAACTTCGTAAAGACCATAGATAAATAAGAGAAAAGACAAAATGTACAGTAAACAGATTAAAATGTTTACAACTGTGAACTATAACTCCGGTTTTATACATTAAAAACTAAAATAAAAATAATAAATACCATTTTTATTATGTTTACATTATAATATAAATATTTAGAACAAACTGAAAAATAAATTTATTAAAGAAATTAACGAAAAATTATATTGCAATATGTAAATGGGATTAATATGAAAAATTTGTTACGACTGGTGAATTCTGGTATGGTGAAGAATTCATGTGAAGAAAATCACATTATATGGGAGCAATTGGATAAGTCGAAGGCAGTTGTTCAGTTAATCATGGGACCAGAGATAAAGACCAGAGATAGTTAAGAAACCAGACAAAATGTACAGTAAAGAGATTAAATCTTTACGACTGTGAACTATAACTGAAAGGTTTTATACATTAAAAACTAAAATAAATAAAAAATAATAAATACCTTTTTTATTATGTAGAGTTTTTACTCACAAGTTACATAATAATATAAATATTTAAACAAACTTTAGAATAAATTTATTAAAGAAAAATTGTGTTATGTAAATGGAATTAATATGAAAAATTAGTTACGACTAATGAATTCTGGTATAGTACAGGATTCATTTGAAGAAAATCAAATTATATGGGCGCAATTGGTCGAAAGGAGTTCAGTTAATCATGGGATAACTTCGTAAAGACCAGAGATAAATAAGAGACCAGACAAAAAGTACAGTAAATAGATTAAAATGTTTACGACAGTGAACTATAATTCCGGTTTTATACATTAAAAACTAAACTAAAATAAAAAAAATAATAAATACCCTTTTTTATTATGTAGAGTTTTTACTCACAATTTGCATTATAGTATAAATATTTAAAACAAACTGAAAAATAAATTTATTAAAGAAAAATTGTATTATGTAAATGGAATTAATATGAAAAATTAGTTACCACTGATGAATTCTGGTATAGTACAGAATTCATTTGAAGAAAATCAAATTATATGGGCACAATTGGATAAGCCGAAAGGAGTTCAGTTAATCATGGGATAACTTCGTAAAGACCATAGATAGATAAGAGACCAGACAAAAAGTTCAGTAAATAGATTAAAATGTTTACGACAGTGAACTATAACTCCGGTTTTATACATTAAAAACTAAAATAAAAATAAAAAATAATAAATACCATTTTTATTATGTTTACATTATAATATAAATATTTAGAACAAACTGAAAAATAAATTTATTAAAGAAATTAACAAAAAATTATAATGCAATATGTAAATGGGATTAATATGAAAAATTAGTTAATACTGGTGAATTCTGGTATGGTGAAGAATTCATGTGAAGAAAATCACATTATATGGGAGCAATTGGATAAGTCGAAGGGAGTTGTTCAGTTAATCATGGGACCAGAGATAAAGACCAGAGATAGTTAAGAGACCAGACAAAATGTACAGTAAAGAGATTAAAATCTTTACGACTGTGAACTATAACTGAAAGGTTTTATACATTAAAAACTAAAATAAATAAATAATAATAAATACCTTTTTTATTATGTAGAGTTTTTACTCACAAGTTACATAATAATATAAATATTTAAACAAACTTTAGAATAAATTTATTAAAGAAAAATTGTGTTATGTAAATGGAATTAATATGAAAAATTAGTTACGACTAATGAATTCTGGTATAGTACAGGATTCATTTGAAGAAAATCAAATTATATGGGCGCAATTGGTCGAAATGAGTTCAGTTAATCATAGGATAACTTCGTAAAGACCATAGATAAATAAGAGACCAAACAAAATGTACAGTAAACAGATTAAAATGTTTACAACTGTGAACTATAACTCCGGTTTTATACATTAAAAACTAAAATAAATAAAATAAAAAAATAATAAATACCTTTTATTATGTAGAGTTTTTACTAACAATTTACATAATAATATAATTATTTAAAACAAACTGAAAAATAAATTTATTAAAGAAAAATTGTATTATGTAAATGGAATTAATATGAAAAATTAGTTACCACTGATGAATTTTTGTATAGTACAGAAATTATTTGAAGAAAATCAAATTATATGGGCACAATTGGATAAGCCGCAAGGAGTTCAGTTAATCATGGGATAACTTCGTAAAGACCATAGATAAATAAGAGACCAGACAAAAAGTACAGTAAATAGATTAAAATGTTTACGACAGTGAACTATAAAACCGGTTTTATACATTAAAAACTAAAATAAATAAAACAAAAAAATAATAAATACCTTATTTTTTATTATGTAGAGTTTTTACTCACAATTTGCATTATAATATAAATATTTAAAACAAACTGAAAAATAAATTTATTAAAAGAAATTAACTAAAGAAAAATTGTAATATGTATATGGAATTAATATGAAAAATTAGTTAAGACTGATGAATTCTGGTATACTACAGAACTCATTTGAAGAAAATCAAATTATATGGACGCAATCGGATAAGCCAAAAGGAGTTCAGTTAATCATGGAATGACTTCGTAAAGACCAGAGGTAAATAAGAGACCGGACAAAATGTACAGTAAACAGATTAAAACGTTTACGACTGTGAATTATAACTTCAATTTTATACATTAAAAACTAAAATAAATGAAAAATAATAATAAATACCTTTATTTATTATGTAGATTTTTTTACTCACAATTTACATTATAATATAAATATTTAAAACAAACTGAAAAATAAATTTATTAAAGAAATTAACGAAAGAAAAATTGTATTGTAATATGTAAATGGGATTAATATAAAAAATTAGTTACAACTTATGAATTCTGGTATAGTACAGAATTCATTTGAAATAGTACATAATTCATTTGAAGAAAATCAAATTATATGGGCGTAATTGGATAAGTCGAAAGAAGTTCAATTAATCATGGGATAACTTCATAAAGACCGGAGATAGATAAGAGACCAAACAAAATGTACAGTAAACAGATTAAAATGTTTACGACTGTGAACTATAACTCCGGTTTTATATATTAAAAACTAAAATAAAATAAAAAGTAATAAATACCTTTTTATCGAGTAGAGTTTTTACTTACAATTTACATTATAATATAAATATTTAAAACAAACTGAGAAATAAATTTATTAAAGAAATCAACTAAAGAAAAATTGTAATATGTAAATGGAATTAATATGAAAAATTAGTTACGACTAATGAATCCCGGTATAGTGAAGAATTCATTTGAAGAAAATCAAATTATATGGGCGCAATTGGATAAGCCGAAAGGAGTTCAGTTAATCATGGGATAACTTCGTAAAGACCATAGATAAATAAGAGAAAAGACAAAATGTACAGTAAACAGATTAAAATGTTTACAACTGTGAACTATAACTCCGGTTTTATACATTAAAAACTAAAATAAAAATAAAAATAATAAATACCATTTTTATTATGTTTACATTATAATATAAATATTTAGAACAAACTGAAAAATAAATTTATTAAAGAAATTAACAAAAAATTATAATGCAATATGTAAATGGGATTAATATGAAAAATTAGTTAATACTGGTGAATTCTGGTATGGTGAAGAATTCATGTGAAGAAAATCACATTATATGGGAGCAATTGGATAAGTCGAAGGGAGTTGTTCAGTTAATCATGGGACCAGAGATAAAGACCAGAGATAGTTAAGAGACCAGACAAAATGTACAGTAAATAGATTAAACTGTTTACGACTGTGCACAATAACTCCGGTTTTATACATTAAAAACTAAAATAAATAAAATAAATTAATAAATACCTTTTTTATTGTGTAGAGTTTTTACTGACAATTCACATTATAATATAGATATTTAAAACAAACTGAAAAATAAATTTATTAATGAAATTAACTAAAGAAAAATTGTATTATGTAAATAGAATTAATATGAAAAATGAGTTACCACTGATGAATTCTTGTATAGTACAGAATTTATTTGAAGAAAATCAAATTATATGGGTACAATTGGATAAGCCGAAAGGAGTTCAGTTAATCATGGGATAACTTCGTAAAGACCATAGATAAATAAGAGACCAAACAAAAAGTACAGTAAATAGATCAAAATGTTTACGACAGTGAACTATAACTCCGGTTTTATACATTAACAATTAAAATAAATAAAAAAATACTTTTTCATTATGTAGAGTTTTTACTCACAATTAACATTATGAAAGTATATGAAATATTCATTATGAAATATATATTATGAATGAACGAACTCAATAAGACGCGATAAACATCCTGTACATTTATCGGATAATGGATAGAACATAATACAAGGTTCCAAAAACTTTCGAATTCGTGTAAACAGAAAACATGCCTCTCAATACATAAAGACAGTAGATCAATGCTTCGTTCCTAATACGGGGTTCACGAAATGATCAAAACAAACTAACACAGGAAAGGAGCCCTACATTGTAGTAGGACAAAAGGTATATGATTAATTATCCCAAAAAGGTATGGTTATTCAATTTATAATTCACGAGATTACCTTTTCCTCCCGCTCAGTTTCTTTGTTTAGTTTCCACTCTCAAAGTAAA
Source organism: Pardosa pseudoannulata (assembly GCA_032207245.1). Taxonomy (NCBI): domain Eukaryota; kingdom Metazoa; phylum Arthropoda; class Arachnida; order Araneae; family Lycosidae; genus Pardosa; species Pardosa pseudoannulata. The sequence goes on from CM063501.1 coordinate 45,167,139, forward strand.
TACGAACTATGCTTTATGTAAAGTTCAGGGACTGATTTATAAAAACTGGGGATCCATGTGCACAAATGAAAATATAGTCTCCGTTGGTCTTCTAACGGTACTGGGTCAATACTTTTTGAAGATTTATAAAAATTTACTACAGTGGACTCAGCTTAATGTTCACTTTCAGTTTGTGACACCGTGATTTGATAACAATAAACGATATGCAAAATTAGATAAATTTACCTCTCCTTTAATTCACACGTACTAAATTTCAAAACAAAATGAAAAAACACACCTTATATTATCCTGGATTTATGTGTATTATCCTTTAACACTAGATTGCCCGAGATTTCTTGTATACCTATATTGCCCCAAAACAGTCAAAATGACTGCATTGTGAAAAAATAACAAATATGTAAAGAAATTTGTTTAAAATTAATTTTTAATATTATATAATAAAGGAGGGCGGAAGTAACTACAATTATTCATAAACCCATTTATATGTTATAGAAAAAGTCACCAAATTCTAAGAAATTGTGTCATTATATTTCATAATTGTTTTTCTAATTGAAATTATGGTTATTCAATTTATAATTCACGGGATTACCATTTCCCCCCTCTCAGTTTCTTTGTTTAGTTTCCACTCTCAAAGTAAATACGAACTATGCTTTATGTACAGTTCAGGGACTGATTTATAAAAACAGGGGATCCATGTGCACAAATGAAAATATAGTCTCCGTTGGTCTTCTAACGGTACTGGATCAATATTTTTTGAAGATTAATAAAAATTTACTACAGTGGACTACGCTTAATGTTCGCTTTCAGTTTGGGACACCGTGATTTTGATAACAATAACCGATTGATAACAATAAACGATATGCAAAATTAGATAAATTTACCCCCCCTTTAATTCACACGTACTAAATTTCAAAACAAAATGAAAAAACACACCTTATATTATCCTGCATTTATGTATATTATCCTTTAACACTAGATTGCCCGAGATTTCTTGTATACCTATATTGCCCCAAAACAGTCAAAATGACTGCATTGTGAAAAAATAACAAATATAAACACACCTTATATTATCCTGGATTTATGTGTATTATCCTTTAACACTAGATTGCCCGAGATTTCTTGTATACCTATATTGCCCCAAAACAGTCAAAATGACTGCATTGTGAAAAAATAACAAATATGTAAAGAAATTTGTTTAAAATTAATTTTTAATATTATATAATAAAGGAGGGCGGAAGTAACTACAATTATTCATAAACCCATTTATATGTTATAGAAAAAGTCACCAAATTCTAAGAAATTGTGTCATTATATTTCATAATTGTTTTTCTATTTGAAATTAAAAAACAGTCAAAATGACTGCCTTGGGCAATCTAGTGTTAAAACCAGGGCTTCGAACCGTAATTTTTTTTGTTCCGGTTTTCGTTCCGGTTCAACTAAAAAATTAATATCGGTTCAGTTCCGGTTTTCGCTCCGCCAAAAATAACGGTTTTCGGTTCAGTTCCGGTTTTCGCTCCGCCAAAAATAACTGTTTTCGTTTCAGTTCCAAATGAATAATTTCATTTTATGTATATTCTTATTTGTACTAAAAATATAATTCTATCATAAACAAAAAAATGTAATTCTATCAAAATTTAGAAGATTTTATTCTTTTTTTAATTGTACACTATGTGAATTGATACAAACAGCAGGTACGATAAGAGCGGTGAGCATTGGCATTGTTATCCATTATCAAAATCGCATTTGACAACTAGGTTCATGATTACCCACATTCGTCGTTTGACTCTCACATCGTGCACTTGGCCTTGCAATAATTATGTAAAAAATATATTATTTATTTAACATATGAAAATTGCCTCTAATTATTAATATATCTTCTAACGTGGTTTCACTGAGATTACTTCTGTTGTCTCGGAGAATAAATTTCAAACCTGAAAACGCTCTTTCAACACTAACTTGTGTAGCTGGAGCTGCCAAAACCACCATTGCAATCTTATACAAGTGCGGATATGTAATTATAAAGTTGACGTTAAATTAGAAAATATTGATAAGTTGGTAACAGTAACAAAATGACTGAAAGATATATCGAACCGAAATAAACCGATATTTTTTTCGGTTCAGTTCCGGTTTTCGTTCCGACCAAAATAACGGTTTTTTCCGGTTTTCGGTTCAGTTCCGGTTCGAAGCCCTGGTTAAAACAGAGAATTGTATGCATAATTAAAAAAATGATCAATTGTTGACTGTTTACAATTTTTTCTAAGAACTCGTTAATAAATTGTCCGTAATCATAATCAACCTGCCATAACGATTTAAAAATTTTGATCTTTTGTTTTAACTTTAAATTATTTCGCTTTCTGGCTTCCATATCGACAAGCTGCATGTAAACGAGTAGGGCATAAAATGTGAATACGTTCCGATAAGAATGTGTTGCCTTCTGCTTATCTGACAACTACTGACCATCATCTGGGTGTGCGTATATCTGAAAAATTTCAAGAACGTGCAACTCCCCACTCCTTTCTTCATTTCCTATTACTCTAGTTCGAAGAGGGAGCATTTTCAAAAATTCAAACAAAGCTGAATGAAAAGAAAGGATGGGTTCCTTCAGAACAGATTGTGAATATTCCTTTGCCAGTTTAAATGAGGTTCAAAAACTGATAACATTAAGCGATGTAACGATCACATAAACCGATAATTTTAACATACAAGTGAATAGAGAAAATCGGGATCAAGTGATATCGATAACAATAAGCGATTGATAACATTAACATCTTCCGGTAAAATGACGAGTCTAGCTCGTCATTAGTTTTTCATTCCATACCGCACAATGACGAGCTACACTTCGTCATGCGATTAAAGTTACTGTTAAATATGATAATTTAGTTTAAATTTTCTAGTGTACTGAATTTAGCAACACTTTTATCACTTGTGAAAATCACAAGTCACTATTGCATATTGTTTACTTAGAATTTCTTGGTACAAGTCATTGCCAAATTAATGAGTCAGAATAAAAAAAAAAAAACCCTACTAAGAAATGCCGTGTGTGTTACAAGAATCAAATTAAAAGTGATACTACTTGGCGGTGTAAATAATTAAGAATTCCTTTGCACTTTGTTTTGAAAAGTATCACTAGCTTGAAGACTATTATCTGTATACCTTATTAATGTTTTGCTTTGATATTTTCTTAATTTTCTGTTTCTGATATTATTTAACATTATGTAAAAAGTGGATTTTAATTAAGAATATGTAAGAATTGTAAAATGAAACAAGTTGTTTAAATGAAAATTAAATGGTTATTTCATGCACAGTTTTTCATTATTAAATCATACCGGAAGGGGTTAAGCGGAGTTCACTGTATATCTCACGTCTAGTCTTTTATATATATTCGAAAATATCTAATAACAGTAGAATTTACAAGAATCGGGGTATTATATACAAAAAGTGTAAGAAAATATATTAGCTTTAAAGTTAACACACACACATTTCCATTGTAATGACATAGATTAATTACATGTTGCTACCATTGAAAAGGAATTACCAACATTATAATATTAATACTTAATCTCTTTTTTAAGATTTTTTTTCACAAAATCATATAAAACAGGATTAAAATCTTATATCTGTATTAGTCAGATTTTAGTGTAATAAAATAAGCGACGGTAATTTTCACTCAGTAGTCATCGTTCCCAAGTCAGATTTAAGTCATTTTTTAAGAAAGATCTTCCTTCTGTATTGTACCGAGGTACTTTCCCACGATGGTCAGCACGTCATACACAGATGTGGAAGAAATTTCCAAGAAGAATTTAGGTGCGGCTGTTGACTTCGAGTTTTAGGGAGCCCTGCGGAGTAGTTATAGATCATGGAATGGCATAAGCGTAACGGTCAAGCTCTCACAGATATGTAACCGTGAGTTATGGGGACAGGGGCTAAAAAATGTCAACTTTCACAAAAGGAGCTATTTTAATGAGCCCACCCGCAAACCCGAAGGGGGTGCAGATGTGGGAAAATTTCACCAACAAGCGATAAGCAAAAAAAAGAAAAGGGGCGTTAAAATCGAGGTGATGAGTTGTGAAAGAGAGTGAAGAAAAAGAAGTCTAAGTCGGGATTGAAGAGCTGCTAGACATTCAGAGAGAGCCCGGACCAGTAATCGATTCCCGAACCCGCATGCCAGCATAGACGTACAGCAAAATAACGGCCGCTACGGCAGTACCGACGCCCTTTATGCCCGAAGTCCAGTACCGTCATACAGTCTGGTGAAAGCCCCAGCCTGCTCCCCTGTAATTACTGGTGGTAAACTTGATCTTATAAATCCTTACCTTGGGTCTCAGAATCTTTTGATTAAGAAAAAAAAAAAAAAAAAAAAAAAAAAAAAAAAAAAACAAACACAAAAAAAAAAAAAAAAAAAAAAAAAATAAAAAAAAAAAAAAAAAAAAATAACGCATAAAAACAAAAAGAAATTAATGAATTGTTTTAATGATAAACGACGAGTAATTAATGTTATATATAGATATTAATCAAGAAATATTGTTTGTAAATAATTAGTGTACATAATAAATGTTTTAGTTCAAACATAAGGTATCTTTTTTACTGCGTTTCCCCTTTATGAACGGACACTGGTGTTAGTGTATAAGTACATTACAACATGTATAATTAGGTGTAATGTTAAATTTAATGCTGTTAAAACATTTATAAGTATCGCATGCCTTTTTTAAACATTTTAGATAAGGATACACGGTAAATATAAGGTCTGCCGGAAAGTTCTGCCCGATAACGTCATTGCAAATTTCATTACAAATGTCGGTTTTCATCTGAGACATATACGATTATCATTCATTCATTTTATTTCTACACATCACCTGTTTTAAATTTACTGAAACAAAAGTGTCTCACGCGATTATTCAGCGAGACGCGATTGTGTAAACATGGCTACTGATTAAATTCATTTACGAAACCGTATTTTGTACAAATCGAAACAAGGAAGAAATGCCACAGAAACATGACGCAATTTAAAGAAAGGCTTTAGTGGAGATGCAATTTCGTTTAGAACTTGCAAGAGATGTTTCGAAACATTTGTTGCAGGTGATTCAGACCTGCAAGTAAAAACAATAGGGGCTACATAATTATTGTGACTAAAGGAAATAATTATGCAGCCCTTATTGTTTTTACTTGCCCGGGGTACTGGGCAAGGAGAGGCTTAATAGCTAGACGTAATAAAAATGCAGCAGCCGACATTGAAGAGGTCTGCACAAGTCGAATTAAAATTTATTTCAGAGCTGCTAAAACGGACATCTTTACTATAGTCCATGTAAAATCTATTGGCGCTTCAAGGTCACACTTTCTCGTTTCCCCAGTCATCGGTTACTATGGTAGCGACCAAGAAGCCTGTGCATTCACACTTATTTTCAGCACTTCAGTTGAGGATTTGATTCCAATACGTTCAGACGACTTGCTTTATTATTATAAGTCAAAATTTTCAGTTGTGCATAAATGCGTTAACTATTTACATAAAGAAAAGTTTAACAATATGTATAAAATGGTTATAATAAATCACAGATATTTTTGTAAAAATACAAAAATTCATTATAATTTTGAATTCTTACTAAAACATTATGAATCTCTACCTTCTAAAGAAATTTTCACTTTCTAAAAATGTATCAACAGACCATAAATCTTTAAATACATAATAAAATTATACAAAATATTGTTATTGCATTAAGACCTCTTTCAATTCTTGTAAAATCATAAAATAATTAATACAGTACAATTTTGGAATAGAAACTTTACTATGGTCCACATAACTTCATAATATACTTATTAACATACAACTTAAATTTAAGGAATTTCAAAACTACATTCTATTAAATAAATTAATTTTTAAGAAATACTTTTGATATTTAGATTAAAAGAATCATACAAATATAAAGAAAAATAGTGAGAAATTATAACTAATTACTCATTAAAATTAGCGAAATATTCAATCATCTTAATGATATTATTTCTGTAAATAATGCAACTGTGCTTTTTCAGTAGAATTTTTTAAATCTTACGGATTAGAATATAACATACAACTTTTGTATTGTAATTTTATGAAATGGGATTATATCTTAAATTTATGAACTTAGAAACAGGTCTGAAATTACTCATAAAAGTTTGTGTAAAGTATTAAGAATTTTTCAAAGTGTAGTCTAAATAAACATACTTTCATCATGCACGGAGAGCCCACACGATGCATGACACCCCTTAACACAGTGGGAAAAAAGAGTAATGTCATTCCCCAACTGTCGTTACCATAGTTACAGTTGGTCATCGGGGAAAAATCAGTGACCTTGAAGTGCCTATTGAGTTTACACAGAGTATAGTCAACGACAGACAAGAGAAAAGACACAAAAATCCCCCTGCTTGAATAGAGGTGCACCCGAGAGCGAAGACAGAAAGAATTTTCCCTTCTCGATTCAGAATTTCGATTTTCTCCTTCTCGAAGTCAGTTCTGCCCGAACTGGATTCAGGTGACACTGGCAAAGGGTTAATCTCATACCCTCGATTTCCTTTTGTTGCTAGAAAAATTAAGATTAAGAAGAGTAGAACGTGAATGAGGAGAATTCAGAAACTCTGGAAGCAATAATTATATATTTTTATATGTAAAATTCTTCTGTTCGTGAGTTTGTAATAGAATACCTCTTAAACGGCTGCACTGATTTTGATGAAATTGTGTGTATGTAATTACGTTGATTCGAGAATGGTTTAGATTAACAATTTGATCCAATAGATAATGTTTATTTTATCCAGAATTGCGCGTTATTGAGATTATTATAATACCGCTTGAAACCCTTCACTGCCAAAGTATCTGTGGTGCAGTGGTCACCGAGAAGTCCCAGAATCGAATCCCCGTACAGGCGATGTGGGAATTATAATTTAATCTAATTACGTTTGGGATGACTCTACACGTGGTGGCGTCAAGTACTTTTAAACTAACTGTTTTGCTTATTTTTCCATCAAAACGGTCCAATTTATAATTTATTTAAAAACAGTTTACAATTTTTGGATTTACAGCATTAAAACAGGATATATATGTACGTATGTGTGTGTGTGCGCGCGCGTGTGTGTAATCCAATAATTATAAAACTGCTGGACAAGGAGAAAGCTAAACAGCTAGCAGTAACAAAAATGCTGTCGGTCCACACTGAAGAGAACGGCACAAGTCTAATTAAAACTTTATTTCAGAGCTGCTAAAAAGGACATCTTTACTAGTCAACGTCAGACATGAGACAGACAGAAAAAAGAACACTCTGCTCGAACAGAGGTGCACCCAAGAGCGGAGACAGAAAGAATTTTTACACTTACTCAGCAAATTTAAGAGTAAAAATCGGGAAAAACACGGAGCCATTTGCTGGCGACAGCTGGGAAACGTGTTCAATAGATAGAAAATTTACATACATAGGATAGAAAGCTTTGAGAAATGTATCGAAAGAATTTGAAGTCGAGAACGCTCCTTTGATTAAGACATTTAGAGGCTGGGAAAAAGATTTAACGAAATTAAAATGGGAGAGAGGAGGTTTCTAAGGAAATATTAAAGTTAAATAATTTTGATACACACACACACACACACATATATATATATATATATATATATATATATATATATATATATATATACATATATATATATATATATATATATATATATATATATATATATATATATATATATGGCACAAATACATTATCCTAACTAACGTCAAAAATACACAAAATAACATTTATTTACAATAAATATAATAAACTAGCCTATAGCCCGTCATATGACGGGATCAGTAAAATTTTTAATTTTCCAGAATTGTAAAGTACCCTATGAGGCAAATAAAAAAAAATGGTTTATTTTTTGGCTGAGAATTATTTTGCAACAAAATATTACCTTAAGAAAATTATTTACTTTATCTAAGTTTAATGATAAAACGTATGGAAATAATGCAGAAGATATTTAAATAATCTAAAATAAATGATTAAATGAGATTGTCAATGAAATGACGTCATAATGCTTTAAAAAACTGTTATTTTTTCCCTATATATTATGTGTTGTCTTGCCAAGAAAAATACAAAAATAATTAAAATTTGAGTATATTGGATATTAACACAATTGGTATAATTTCTAATTTTTAGAATATTATTATTATTATTGTCGAAAGAGTATCATGTTTAATTGGCAGGCAATCTACCAAATGACAGTGTGATGTGTCATCCCTTGATACGTAGGTATCAAATATGAAACCTTTATGTTTCATATCTCAAGAATAAAGTGTATAAAGTGACGCCTCGAGTTAAGGATATCTTTACAACCAGAGTTTAGTAATAAAATAGTTAACAATTATATTTTATTTTACATTATATTTTAGTAAAATATATAGGCAATCTACCAAATGACAGTGTGATGTGTCATCCCTTGATGCGTAGGTATGAGATATGAAACCCTTATGTTTCATATCTCAAGAATAAAGTGTATAAAGTGACGATTCGAGTTAAGGATACCTTTACAACCAGAGTTTAGTAATAAAATAGTTAACAATTATATTATATTTTACATCATATTTCAGTAAAGTATACATTGAAAAATGAGCGAATCAGAATCTGAATATGAATACACTGTCAGAAAGCGGTTCACAAGGAAGAGATAACTCGTAAGTGATAAGCAGAAAAAAATATATGTTTTATACTTGAATAAGTAAGTATTATAGCTTACAATCCCATATAAATGATAAATACCAATAAAACGATTGTTTTTCTTTTTTTTTTTTTTGCTTTCACATTGTTATTTCCAATTCTCGATTGCATTCGAGTGTGAAAAATTATAGCAACATAAATTACAACGCCGCTCGAATTATCTCGAGCGTGCACAGTTTGGCCAGTTTAGCGCGCTCGAGTTAACTCGAGCTTGTACGTTAAGGGGTTAAGCTCATTTGGCTTCATTAGCTATTTACATTTCCTTCCAAAAGCTTCTGTGATAAGCTGTTTGGGCCTGTGATATTCTCACGGGCCTGCAAAAGCATCATACTTGATGTCAAATTAATTTTTTTTATATACCCAGAAAATTCTCTCGTAAAAGCATTTGAAGCCGTTTTATCCTTATCGGATGACACGGTGTTACAAACGCTGCATTATCATCGTCATTCATCGTCTAGTAGCTATTTATGACAGTCTGAGGTGATAAATATTTGTAACTAGATGAAGTCTTCGCAGTTGCTCGGGCAACGATGAGAGGGGGACGGGGTGATATTTTATTTAGATTTAAGTTGATTTTTTAAACTGTAGGTCAGTGTTGCGAAACTTTCTTAAGGTCTAATAATACTTTTTTACATACAAGATAAATATTTTGAATGCAAAGCTTGACTGTCACCATGTTTTTTGTTTGTCTGTCGTGAATGTAAACAAAAAAAAAAAACATGGCTAATTAAAGAAAAAACGCTGGTCTATCTTGAAAGGGTATCAAGATATTTTTCTCAAGAAGTTATGGTCACGTGAGAATTTCCGGCAATATTAAACGTTAAAAAAAAAAATTTTGTAAAATTTATTATTTTTATGAAAGCGTTTATAAACTTTGACTAAGTCGTTTATTGCATGCATACAATCGTGGAGAAAATTAGTATCTTTCGGATAAAAATCTACCAAGATATTAAATTATTAAGTCGAATATGAACTATTTTCTCTCTCTCCCACACACACACACACACATATATATATGACATAACTTAATATAACGGCCACATGAATTAAAAATACTGTAGAATAATGTAGCCGAGCTGATTGATGCAGACTTACAAAAACATCTTTTACTTGAAACTCCAGATAACACACAGATCCTCGAAGAGAAAAAGAACACAGAGAGAAAATATTTGATGATATATTACTTCTCGTTTTCAAAAGCCTCGAAATCTATGTGCTAGGCGTTATATTAACTTCTGGAAGGGGAGTGGCTAAAGGAATGATGTCATTCCGGTAATCAATCACCTTACTTTAACTACTTCTAGTTTATTCTAGAAGGTAGTACGTCACAATGAGCAGGAAAAAATAAATCAACGGGACTACGATTCTAAATTTATGGTGCTCGAAAAGGGAGCGTTCGCCGCCATATTTAAAAAAAGATGTGTTTTAGAATTTTACTATTACAAATATATATATATATATATATATATATATATATATATATATATAGAGAGAGAGAGAGAGAGAGAGAGAGAGAGATAAATAGATAGATAGAGATAGAGAGAGAGATTAAATTTTTGTTTTCAGAAAATAGTCCAAATTATATATATATATATATATATATATATATATATATATATATATATATATGTGTGTGTGTGTGTGTGTGTGTGTGTGTGTGTAATGACACAGATTTCTCGATGGGTGGTTGCAGTCATGGCCATAAAAATGATACCGTTTTAGCTAAAGACCTTTATTAAGATAACGTTGGTGGACGGGTTCCCACTTCATCATAGGGACAGGACAAACTGAAGGGTAAGCTAGCATGAAGTGCTATGTACAAGACACGTAACACCCGGGTCAACATCTGTGGGAAAATATCTAGAAAAATCTGTCTCCGACAGCGTGTATCTCCTTTTTATTTGGAAATTTCCTAAATTGTTCGCTAGGGCCATGTGGGATTATAATTGGTCAAGCCTCTTCTCTGAGGACGTAAACTGTAGCCCCAGTGGTCAATTTAGGTTAGGGGTTAAAAAGGGGAATGCAAAATGACATGGGAATGTTTAGCCCTTAAGTTTTGGAAACCCCTGAGAATTTTCCATATATATATATATATATATATATATATATATATATATATATATATATATATATATATATATATATATATATATATATATATATTATATAACTGGGTAGAATAACAACGAGCCCGATTAAACACAAATTATTAATAAGGATATAATTCTTTTGGTTTAAGCCTTAGCCATAACATCTGTAAAAATTCTACATTCTTTTTCACTCTCTGCGGCACGCTCGCTTCTTTGTGTTGCCGCAATATCTTTTAGTAATAGATTTGAAAACCACGGAGCATGTTCGTCTTTTACTATTGCACTGCCACCCCCCACATATTAATTACACATTTCGAAAGAAAAAATTCTGAACTTCTCGACGATGAAAGAACGTACCGAATAGAAGAATTATGAAAATGTACAGGACGATTTAAAAATATGTTTTCGTAAAAGTGTTTCAAAATCGACCTTTCAAAAAGTATTTAAAAAAAAAAAAAATGTTGCGAGTCGGAGTAATTATGGGGCTATACGATTCAATCCATATTTTTATCTAACTCCTTTTAGAACAGATGACAGTTTTTAAAAATTCTCCAAAATTTTTGGTAAACATCGTACACTTTTAAGGGTGAAGAACTTAGTACTCTAAAAGTTTTAATTAATATCTGCGTTAATTAAAGCTTCGGAGAAATTTAAAGTAGACGGTGACCTTCTCTTCGACAAGCGCTACTGCGCAAAATTTCGAGATCCGATCAAAATTGTAAGCGAGGTTGCGAGACATGCAAACATGTAATATAATCTTTATATTTATTTATTAATTGGTGATTTTTTGCGAAAGTTTTTATCAACAGTTCATCTATCTTTTCCCCTTCAATGTTTGGAGGTATATTGACCACTTCCTATCTTAAGATGACTACGGTCTTGGAATTATTTTAACACATCGATACAAAAATTTAGATGTTGGTAATATGTTTATGTAAATGTGGTAAAACTTTCAAGGTTAAATACAATCACTAATTTTTTTTAAAAGTGATTGAAAATGTTTTACGTGTATTGCTTTTACCGGATATTGGAAGACAAGCTTCTTGTAAAGTCTTAAAAATAAAATAAATTTAAAATCGCGTTAAAATTTGATTAAACCAAGTAATTTATATTAGCATAAATCGGTGATTCAGAATTATGAAAAGAAAACATGTCAAAATTCAGGAGATAAAGTATAGTAATATTATAATTATCAACTAAATTTTATGACGAACTACAAAAATTGCCATTTACACTATATCATGACAGCTTTATATCCAGGTATAAATGCATATACACATTAATTCTGAAGATAATTGTAAATATTATCTAAATCAATGGAACTCTGTATTCTAGAGTTTGATTTGAGCGCTACTGTTTACTTTCTACGAGCTAATGAGACCAGGACCTATTGCTTTTAGTGGGTTGATTCTAGACAGCTACAAACATTCATGTCAGTAGCAGGATTCGAACCTATGAACTCTGGTTGTGAATAGAACACCTCAAAATGCCAGCATTCTTCAAGTTTGGTTTGGTTTTGGACTGCTACGGTCTACTTTTTGCAACACGAGGGCTAATGAGATCGGGACCTACTGCTTAAAGCAGATTCAGAATGGCTACGAACATCCATGCCATAATGGGATTCGAACCCATGAACTCCGGTTCCGAAGGTCAACACCCTAACCATTCGGCCATCGTTCGGCTCTTCAAGTTTGAAAAACCTTTATAATATATAAATGAACTTTAACAGTGTGTCTTCTAAATTCCATGGTTTATTTCCGGACTTTTTTGGAGACATTTTTAAAGAACTTCGACATATTTTATTTTTAAAAGAATTTTAAAAAAATTACATATTTCAACAGCAGGTAATTTGTTCATAAAATCATATCCAGGCTTAATAACAGCATAAAATTTCATTATATTATTCACGATATTACAAAAATATTCTATTAAGAAAAATAGTTTTTTTTGTATAGATATTATGTAATAAATACACAGGATTTTCATACAATATTTTAACTTTTATTAACACACTGTATGCAGGTACATTTCTCAACGGAATTGTACCGGAATTGTACCATTTTGCGCGTAAATTTAGTTATTCAGCTAAATCTCAATACATCAAAAATTATTTAATTTTTTAACCAACTATTCGTATTTTATATTGAAATATATAAACAAATATATATAATATATATACATATATATATATTATATATAATATATAAATATACATAAATATATATCATTTTCGTAAGAATAAATAAAAGGTTAATTTTAAATCATAATTGATTTTTTAAAATCAACCTTCCCGTTCTGTGGTTCCGCATCGACTGACGTAAAAACTAGTTTTTATTTGTCTAAATTTTTCCAGAATCTATGTAGTACACAAGAACATTCGGCTTCGTTTTCCTGTATATACCGTTATTTTTGTACAAACAAACAAACTATGTTACTACACTACCCCGTACTAGTACGTGTCCCGCATACAATGTGTTAATGACAATTCTATGTATTTTATATCTTTACCGTACTGTAATGATTTATGTTTTTATTTCTAATGTTATATACCTTTTACTACTTTTATTAATAATTCATCATATTTTTCCGTTTATTTCATATTTGTTCGTAACAAATTTATATTTTTATAGTTTGCGTAGTCTTTGTTGTATGAAACTAAAAAAATATCACAAAGTTTGTACGTTTTCGGAAAATCCTTAATACTGGCATTCATACCAGCATTTCGGTATAAATTTAGAAAACATACCTAATATCGGCATTGTATTTTTGTTCCGGTATTGCAATCTATATTCCGGAGGTTTGTTTATGATGAACGATTGTGAAGTAAACAAACATCTTGTTATCTTTTCTTTCTGAAACCTGACTAGCATCACTGACAAGGGATTATTTTAGAAGAAATGAATTGGAAATTCACTTACGTGGATACTTTAAACGTACACACCTCGCGAAACTTAAAATTAAATAGGCGAGATTGTTCGAAATGACAGTGTAAGATACATCGCTCACTGCATTAACTAATAATGGATCCACGAATTCCTGACAGTGAGAACTGCGCAGCTAGCCTTGGCGAAATTACGTTGGATGGATAAGGTGAAATATTGAGCAATATACCGAAGATAAAATAAGTTTTCTTCATCAATAATAAGGATAAGATAAGTGATATTTTAAATACATGACATTCGTTAAAACATGGTAAAATTTAAAAATACTGGTATATGACAGAAATTAATATCTAATCCTTAAATTAATCAGTATTTGACCATGATTTGAATTATTTCCTTTATTAAAGATGCTATTTTAAATATTGATAATATTGGCACTATATTTATATATTAACACAATTTAAGAACAAAGTTTTTTTTACACATAAAAAAACTACGCTAACTCTAGCCACGGTATACATACACAATTTACTTCAAAATTAAACATTTTTAAATATAATAAAAACACTTATATAGTGAAGGGAAGGCATACAGCAAAATTATTCTTAAAGATAAAATAAGAATATAATTTTGGTACATTTTAAGTTTATATTTTAAGCTTATTTTCACAGCTACTTAATGAATTATTGTATTACGAATGGTTTTTTTTTGTTTTATTTGTAATAAAATTGATGAAGTTTTGATATTTGGTACAATAATACATTATTGCATATTTACACAATAACAAATAAATGTTAGCATAAAATAAATTTGCTGCTTGATTTTTCACACGTTATAAATTAGCATACAATTTATTTTAAATAAAAGCGTTTAATAGCAAAGGCAGACAGCAAAAGTTTTCTTAAAGACAAAAAAAAAAAAAAAAAAAAAAAAAAAAATACACTTATGGTATCAAATTTATATTTTAAACTTATTATCGTGGCTACTTAATCGGTGGTTGGTGGATTATTTATTATATTAAGATTGATTTTTTATAATATTGGTGAAGTTCTGCTATTTGGTGCGATATATTATTACACATTAGCACAATTTATTATCAAATAACTGCTAGAATAAAATCAAAATTGCCGCTTATTCTGGGCATGTTATAAATAAATACACATCTTGCTGTTTTAAAATGTAGTATAATAGCTTATATAGTGTATGCCTAAAGGAAAGTTGTGCTTAAGACATATCATAAAAAATAATACACTCATGTTATCAGATATGCCGTTTATATTTTAAGCTTAGAATAATGGTTACATAATCGGTGACTGATGAATTGTTTACTATATTAAGAATGATTATTTATAATACTGATGAAGTTTTGATATTTGGTGCAATATATTATTACACAATTTAGATCAAATAAGTGCCAGAATAAAAATAACTTTGCTGCTTATTCTAGACATGTTATAAATAAATACACATTTTAGTGTTTTAAAATATAATATAAACGTATATATATATATGTTATAAACCTATATATATGTTAAAATGCCGACAGCAAAATTATGCTTAAAGACATATCATAAAAAAGTATATACTCATGGTATCAGGTATGCCGGTTATATTTTAAGCTTATTTTCATGGCTATTTAATCGGCGATTGATGAATTGTTTATTATATTAAGACTGATTTTTTATAATATTGGTGAAGTTTTGATATTTAATACAATATACTATTACGCATTACCACAATTTAGTATCAAATAATTTTTGCTAGAATAAAATTAACTTTACTGCTTATTCTAGACATGTTATAAATAAATGTACATTTTAGTGTTTTAAAATATAATATAAACGCTTATATAGTGAATGCCGACAGCAAAATTTTGCTTAAAGACATATCATAAAAAAGAAAACGTTCACGTATCAGATATGCCGTTTATATTTTAAGCTTATTTTCATGGCTACTTAATCGGCGGTTGATGATTTATTATATTAAGACTGATTTTTTATAATATTGGTGAAGGTTTGACATTTGGTACAATATATTACTACATATTAGCACAATTTAGTATCAAATAATTGCGAGAATAAAATTAACTTTGCTGCTTATTCTAGACATGTTATAAATAAATACACATTTTACTGTTTTAAAATATAATATAAATGTCTATATAGTGAATGCCGACAGGAAAGTTATGCTTAAAGACATATCATAAAAAAGAAAACGTTCACGTATCAGATATGCCGTTTATATTTTAAGTTTATTTTCATGGCTACTTAATCGATGGTTTTAGGATTTATGATATTAAGATTGATTTTTTTTTAAATATTGGTGTGAAGTTTTGATATTTGGTACAATATATTATTACACATTAACACAATTTAGTATCAAATAACTGCTAGAATAAAATTAACTTTGATGCTTATTTATAAATTATGCTGCCATGTTATAAATAAATACACATTTTACTGTTTTAAAATATAATATAAACGCTCATATAGCGAATGTCGACAGGAAAATTATGCTTATAAACATAAAAAAGAATACACTAATGGTATCAGATATGCGGTTTATATTTTAAGCTTAGAATAATGACTACTAAATCGGCGTTTAATGATTTATTTATTTATTGTATTACGAATGCTTTAAAATATCAAAAAATAGCGATATTTGATCGATGTATTATTTATTACACATTAATACAATTTAGTGGCAAATAATTCATTACTGTAAATACTCTAATGCTTAATTCTGAACATGGTATAAATGAATACAGAATCTATCAATTTTAAACATCGTAAAAACGCTTAAATGAAGAACAGAGGCAGCAAAATTATTTTTATAGACATGTTTTAGAAAAGAATAACACTCGTGCATCAGATACGCCGTTCTGCTCTAAGCACATTTTCATGGCTACTTAAAGCGGTGGTTGATAATGACATCGTAAAAACCTCTAATCGATTTTTATAAACACGAGCGAAGCCAAAATTTAATACCTATTTAACAGAGCTATTCAAGCACCCGGCATCGTGGTGCGTGCACTACTGAAAGGCAACGGCACTCGCTCACGTTTCACACAGGAAAGAAGCAGCAGATACTGATCAGAAACTCATGGCAGCCGGTGGAAAACTACGAACCGTGCCTTCGTAGCGGATAGAGTGAAAGATGCACGTCGAGAATGCAAAACAAGAGTGATATAAGTAGGCAAGAACTTACTCCGTGCCGGTTGGGATGCAGTCGAAGGGTGACATGCCGACGCCGTACAACACCGTGCCCTCATCTGCCTTTTTGCAGCGACTCACAACAACGCCCCGAACAAACGACGAATTATTCTAAGGGAGGGTGAAAAGAGAGAGAGAGAGATCGCAAAGAGATGTGATGCCAAGAGGAATACGCATCATCTGACGGGGACAACAATATTGGCGACAAAGCGCCCGCTTTGGCGACTAAGCCAGGATTGGCGAGATATTTTCTCGATGGCGCGAAGGAGAAATTTCCAGTTAGTGCTGAGAGACAGAATGGAGAAGTTGTAAAAGAGTTAAATATTGGGCTATGGAGGACATCTGAAGCATTCATTAACCACTTAGTTAAAGAGAAGGAACGAGATTAAATATATAGGAAACTTTATTTCTGATAAATTGAAAGTAAATATATAATTCCAAGAGATTTATGTTGCATTCATGTGGAGTAATTTTTTAAAAAGTAGGTTGTATATAAATTCATTGAAACATTAAGATTGCGAGGTTACAAATACCATGTTTGTGACCTCGTAAGATTTGTCAATTATATGAGAAACAAAACAAAACATTTTGTGTCTGACATTTCTTTCTTTACTACTAATACTTTTTTAAAATACTATAAAAAGTTTTGATAAACGTAAAATTGTTCATTTAAATTCCTTGTTCGTTTTTCTTAATTACTCAACCATTAAAGAGTTATGATGTTCCTTGGATTTTACTTATTATTAGGATTATGCTGAACATAGAGTCTGAAAGATTGGCCGAATAGGTAGGGTGTTGCTCTTTAGTATCAGTTTCGTTAGATTTAGATTGCTACGGTTTACTGTTTTGCCACACATGGGCTAATGTCATTGGGACCCACCACTTAAAGTCGATTCTGAACGGATTTCCATGGCATCAGCGGGATGCGAAACCCAGTACCAAAGAGCAGCGCCCTACCAATTCGACCACCGTTTGGTCTATCTTCGTATTAGCCACGCATATATCGGCTACGGACATCTATGCCACCAATGGGATTCGAACCCACAAAACTCGCTGAGCAGCGCTCTATTATTCGGCCATCGCTCGGCACTCTCTTCAGTGGAGTTCTTAGGTTCGAATCACACTGTTGGCAAGGATGTTCGTATCTGTTCGGAATTGTTTTTAAGCATTAGGTCCCGGTCTCATAAATCCTCATGTTAAACAGTATATCATAGCGTTCCAAATAAACCAAATTAAACCTACATAATCTAGATCACAAGTTGGGGGTAGACGTTGAAGCAGTCAAGGGGGCTGGACAGTATATATGCATGTGTATGTATGTGTATATATATTGTATATATATGTATACATACATATATATATACATACATATACATATATATACATACATATATATATATATACATACATATATATATACACATATATATATACATATATATATACATATATATATACATATATACATATATACATATATACACATATATATATACACATATATATACACATATAAATATACACATATATATATATATACACAAATATATATACACATATATATATACACATATATATATATACATATATACATATATACATATATACATACACATATATATATACACATATATATATACACATATATATATACACATATATATATACACATATATACACATATATACATATATACACATATATATATATATATATATATATATATATATATATATATATATATATATATATATATATATAAATAAAATGGAAAAAATGAATAATAAGTATTATAACTCCATTAAGCTTAAATATGTAAAACAGATAGGATGAAAGATGGATTGGAGGGGAAGGTTTACGAATTACGTACACGGTTAAACAATTGTTTGAACAGGCCTGAACGTTCCCGTACACCCAACAGACCATAAGAACAAGAAAAAAGAATACGGAATAAAAGTAGAACAAGGCAAGTATAAAGCTACACAAAAAGCCAACTCATCCAATATTTATGTGGTTAATGTGTCAGTTAAAATTACAGTTTGTTTATTGAGAATTGGAAATATTAACTTAATTTGTTTTAAAACTACTTTAAAATAATTTTATTTTAGTTTCATGATTTAAACCAAGAACAGTTGTTTGGTTAACGCTGGGCAAGAGTAAGGACATTCAGAGTATCTGCCAAAATAAAATGTTTCAAATCCATGACTTTTTAAATTTCCTTGATTTAGAATTATTTTCCATACTTTAAAAAGCTTCTTTAAAGTATATATAATAAAACTTATGTACATACAAATAAAATATATGCTTTTAGAGAAATTACAGGAATTTTATCATAAAAAAACTATAAACTTACTTTATAAGTGTTAATAAACTCACATACATAAAAATAAATTGTTGTATCTACATACCTAAGTTTAATCCTATAGCAATTTTTCAATCAAAATGTTTCCAATTTGAATTCATACTGGTATTATCCAGGTATGAATAATAGCCAAATATAACTCTATAATTTTTATATATACTATCCCTAGAGATAAACTTATATTTTAAAATCTTAATTTTTATTAAAAAAATAATTATTATATTAATAAAATTTTAATCTACAATTTAAGAAAAACCAGAATAATATACATTTACCCAACCATTAAGCTTTCTTGCTTTGAGTTTCCTTGGTGAACAAATTTTACTTGGTAATATGGTCAATAGGATAATACATAAATACCAAACTCAGTAACTTCAGCCAAATGGCAAGTAAATATAGAATTAAACAATTCAATGCATTTTTTTAATCGGTAGTTTTGCGGATCCATGACTTTCCATGACTTTTAATCATTTTACTTGAAAAATCAAGACTTTCCATGACAAAATTAATCCATTGTCTAAATCCATGATTTTCCATGACTTTCCAGGTGCGCGGAAACCATGGACATTGCAACTGCATTTCCATCATCTTATTTGGTGAACGTGGGAACAGTACAATAGCTAGTCGACTGTCTAATAAAAGTCTAATAACATCACTGAACATAGATATTTAAGAATGATGTTTACGAATTGAAACTCAACATTACTAAATTGGTAAAACTCCCCTGGCCTTAACAATCTCATAAAATTTTTCTTATTTATTTTAAGCTTATTTTAATCTCTCAATAAATAATTTTTAATAATAATAATAATTAATAATAAATAATTTGATGAAATGCTTAATTAATTTCTACTTAGCAATTCTTAATAGATAGATAGACAAATATAATAAAGATAATATACAATAATGTTGTAATATTTGGTATAACTTACTATTACGGAA
>CM063501.1:45192338-45197338 GCA_032207245.1 Pardosa pseudoannulata
AACGATATAGAGTAAAGAAACTGACGCCGAAGTAGACATAGGAATTTTGATTAGGTAAAAAAAAAAGTTCTGACCGGGAACTCGGGCTGATAACATCCTCCACGCTTGTCGTGGCAAAATATGAGAACAAAGGATATCAAAATGGCATAACCCTGGACAGAAGGTTTACAATAAAGAAGTTTGTATATATGAAATCAAATGTGTCTTCCATGTCACACACACACACAAACATATATATATATATATATATATATATATATATATATTACATAAATATAATACTATATAAATGATATTTCTTAAAGGGAAATAGTCAAGTGTACAAATAATTTACATCAATTGATTAATATTTCGAATTTAGTGGAAAACCATAAAAAAAACATACGTACATATATATACACACACACATACTCATATACATAGACAGATATATACATACAATTAAAACTCGAAAAAACAGCAGTAAAAATTTAAGAATTATTATTAGATTTTGCACTGTCCCTAAACGTAGTTACACATTCTCCACAAAGTGGGAGGTAATTCTTATTCATTAGATAACATACGTTTCAAAATGCTTGTTAAAGTATTTAGTAATGGTTATTAAAGTAAAGTAATCTAAAAAAATATGATTTTCAGTGTCTAGTGATTAATAGAAATATACTATGTGTGTGTGTGTATGTATGTATGTATGTGTATATATATATATATGTGTGTGTGTGTGTGTGTGTGTCAGGGGTATAGCAAGAAATTTTCCATAGGGGGGAGGGTCTCCTCCTTCAACTTATATCAAAATCAAAACAGCAGTCCTTCAGGAGGGTTACAGCCTTCACATATTTCCCTTAGTACGCCACTGGTATGTCATTTACGTGTGTACATACGCACTATAAAAGAAGTTGAACTAAATAAATATAGCTCCAGAAATTCCAATAAGAAATAAAGTAGTAGTTAATTATTACTACATACAGTGATATTAAAGTTATTATTGAGATAAAAAGCAAACATTACATTCTTTAATTTATGTTAACAATATTTTGAACAACTTGTATTTATATTTTTGTTACGAGTAATAGTCCAAAATACTCAATCCACAAAAATCAGAAAGTGTAAAATTAAACAGAATATTTGCAGCATTTTAGAATCTCAAAAATACAGAGAGAAAAATATTGATACAGGATATTTTTACGAATCGTATTTATTGCACAAAACTAACTATACGCGATACAGTTGAATAAATAGCACAGAAAATATTCGGAACACGAAATCTGCGCCACATGCTGGGAGTTTAATTTCCTTAATGTGACATCTGTAACATCAAACTTTTTTACACAGCAAACTCGCAGCGACTGTACTAAAATAAGTAAAATATATATGAAGTCAGCTGTTACCAAGAACTTGCAAAACGCTGTTATCGGAATTTCAATAGGTTTTTAGGCCCCCTACCTCTGTTAAGAAACTTGAAAAGATTACAGAAAGCCATATCGGTAATTAATATGTACCACACAATAGACCTGCAAAACGAAATAAGAAATATCCAGTTTTTATACGACGATAAAAGGAATTTTATAAAAGGAAAATTATTCCGAAATATCTTTTGTACTTCTGCATGTCGATACGGCTAAGTGAAAATGTTAGCGGGATTAACAACAATTTCATGTAAAATGACTACGATCAGATTAAAATTTGAGTTGACAAGTCGGATACAATAGAAAAGAGAAGGAAAAAATAAGCAAAATTTGTCTTTTTAAAGAAATGTTTCCTATTTAAAAAGTATTGACATTTTAATAACTTTTAACGTAAGTTGTCAAAAGTTTTGAACATTTTACTTATTTTTTGGTAAAATGGCATCGATTTGTACCTCATCGGTTTAAAATTTCGTACACACGTTATGAAATTAAAAATAAGATAAGAATAAATATATTGCCCCAACTACTTTAAGAGGGCATACCACCTTTTGAGGTTAAAAAAGGTTAAAACAGCCTAAATTTTATTAAATATATATAAAAAATACTTTATTTAGAATAATATTTTTCTAGATCATTAACAAGAGTCTAACTGCATGAAAGTTATTTAGATTTTTTTTTGCTTTATAAATTAAAATTTATATCAGATAGAAACTATTATTTTTAGTAGATGACTTCAATTATACTAATCTGAGTGATATATTTTATTTTATAGTATGGTAAAAGTCTATCCATTTTTAAGAATTTTCAATATATATCAAAATATTTAACAAAAAAAAATTTACATTAACCCTAGATTTACGGATGTTGATCTTATACCTATTTTTACTGAAGTGAACCCATTTGACTCCTACAAGAATATGGCAGTTTATTGCAAAGAAAATAGTTCACAATTAATTTAAATGTAACTTTTATTATCCAAATATTCATGGAAAATATTTTTAGATATAAAATATCTGTTTTTGAAACACATTTTCCGCAAACATTTCTATTACATTTAGCACAATGGTTTCTACATCTGTTTCTTTTGCATGATTGTTGAACTTGACAATTCTTCTGTGCGTCAGTAGCGTGAATTTCTGTCATTGGAATGGAAGTGTTCTCGACTTCTCTATATTTACTTTATACTATACTTTATACTTTATATTTACTTTATACTATATTTATTACTATATTTATTTTCATATACATTCTATGAGTCAAATTGGCTCACAACCGTGAAAATAGGTATACCACATTTGATAATGCGAAATGAAGGGGTCTAAGGGAAAGAGGAATGAAAGTTTACATATATTTTATTACTTAACTAAAAACGAACGTATGTTTTTGAAAAAAGATTAAAGTATATATATATATATATATATATATATATATATATATATATATATATATATATATATATATATATATATATATATATATCGTGATCAAATTTTTAATGAGTCAAATTGGCTCGGTCCGTAAATCTAGTGTTAAAATCCAATTCCAGAAGTATTACTCTGCAACATATTTTCCAGTATCTATGCAGTCATGCTAATTCTTTAACTAAAAAAAAAAAAAAAAAAAAAAAAAAAAAAAAAAAAAAAAAAAAAAAAAAAAAGCGTACCTTAAAAATAGGGAAGAAAAATAAAAAGATCTCGTGTCTAGAACTAATTATTTTTAAAAAATTTTCTTAAGGTAAATTTTAAATACAAACTAAATGCAAAATAAATTAGTTAATTCATTTGGGATTATACGAACATTATAACCATTTTAAACTAAGGAGAACAAATTTCTGGATAAATTTAAAACATGCAATTATGAAGAAAAGAAAAAAAAAAAGAAACGCCGTTTTATACAAGCCCTCATATGATTGATATATATATATATATATATATATATATATATATATATAAATATATATGTATTATATGCACATACATACATATACATTCATACTAACATACACATACATACATAAACATTCATACTAACATACACATATATAAAAAACACATCAAATATCTGCAACATAATTTTTAAATTTTATAAATTAGAAACTAGTTTTTTTATACCAGATAAAAACTATTAGTTTTATTATATGAATTTCAATTATACTAATCTGAGTGATATATTTTATTTTATAGTATGGTAAAAGTCTATCCATTTTTAAGAATTTTCAATATATATCAACGAAGTCAAAACACATCAATTATCTGCAACATAATTTTTTAAATTTATGAATTAGAAACTAGTTTTTTTATACCAGATAAAAACTATTAGTTTTATTATATAAACTTCAATTATACTGATCTGAGTGATATATTTTATTTTATAGTATGGTAAAAGTCTATCCTTTTAAGAATTTTCAATTTAACAATTTTTTTAAGTTTATAAATATCATATACATCTAAAGTTTTGATTTACAAAATACAACAGATATTTTACTTTAGTTTGATATAAAATTGATTTGATTAAATTTCTAATATGCTTGCTTCAAACTTTATCTTGTGGGTACGAGAATTTCACTTTTTTTTCATTCGGATTACTTTTTATAAATATAAAATATATTACTTAACATGATAAAACTAAATACTTTTTTTTAAAGCTAGAGTGTTATTAAAGAATTAAAAAAAAAACCCATTCAAAATGAGTAGAACGTTTCATTTTATGACAAATCGAAAAAACATTCTTATAACGATTTTGGTTTGGTTTGGAGCGCTACGGTCTACTTTTGGCAACACGAGGGCTAACGAGACCGGGACCTACTGCTTAATGCCGATTCCGAAAGGCTACGAATACCTACGCCACAGTGGGATACGAACCTATGAACTCCGGTTCCGAAGGCCAGCACCCTAACTATTCGGCCATCGTTCGGCTCATTCTTACAACGAAGATTTTAAATCTCAAAAGGAACTATGACTACCTACCTTTATTGGACTTCCAGTAAAAGATGTTACGTTATTACAAATTACGTTATAACAAGTTACGTTATAAAATACAAATAACGTTAATTAAAATACAATTATTCATAATTCGTATTTTTGTCCGCTTGGTGTTTAGCCTTGGTGTGATTAGTACAAGCTAACTTTCTTATGAAAAATGCCAATCATATTGTATTGACACATGCCAATGAATCGAATTCTGACAATCGGTTATACAAGTGAAAGGAGATGACATCAGGGATAATGAAATAAATATATAAATAAAAGATTGGAGTTCAGACCCTCGTAAAACTAGGAATTCTTGAACAAAGTAACTGTAAATATTAGTGGTTCAGTGAGTGGTTTATTTACTAATTAGAAGGGAGTAAACACCCATTTTCTTGGGAACGCACCATTACATGCCATGCACCCTTACATGACGTGAACAACAAAACTCCCATAGAAAGTTCTGGGCCAAGCCCTCTAGTTCAGATATATCTAGGAATTTATGAACCCACGCTATTGATCAGATACTGGTTACAGGTTGGTGAGAAAATCGATGGGAAAAAGAAAATTATTAGGTTGCTTGATATTGGGCCATAGTGGAAATGAATGAATATAAATGTAAAAGAAGAAC